>WEKY01041646.1:539810-646837 GCA_013390045.1 Picathartes gymnocephalus
GTGCGCGCCCAGCGGTTGGTGCGGGATGCGGGCTCGGTGCGTGCCGGCGGCGCGGGGCCGCGGGGAGCGTTGGCGCAACGGTGGCGGCGGCCGAGGAGCGGCAGCGGAGCGATGGAGCGCAGGGTCCGGCACTGCCGCTTCCGCGCCCGGGCGAGCCCCGCGTCGCCCCCCGGGCACAGGGAGGTCATGGGCCCCCTCGGAGGACTGTCCGTCCAAGTGCAGGAGCACCCGAGCCGGCCCGGGCACAGCGAAGGAGCAGCGAAGAGGAGCAGGTGCATCTCGGCTCCGACGGCGGTTGAGGAGGCCCGGGGTGCCATCAGGAGAGAAGGGGACCATGAAAGGGGCAGCGGTGACCGCCAGAACGAGGAGAAGGTCTTGGGGCAAAGTGGGAATAAGCCCTGGAGGAGAGCTGCTGTCCAGGCAGAGCGACCAAACGTGGCCTTTGAGACCTGCCCAGTGAAGGTGAAGAACGATGCTCCGGCTGGATCCTTCTGCGAGCTTGGGAACGCTCCTCAAGATCAGAATATCCCGGTCTTGTTTCAGCCCTTACCTTCCAGGTCCCACGTACAACTCCAAGGCCCTCTGTCCTCGCAGCTGATGCATGTGACTCCAGTGCCGGTAAAACAAGTGCCAGTTCAATTGCAGCCTCTACTGCAGCATTCAAAGATTGAAACAAAAAACGTGCCCCTCACAGTCCTGCCCTCGGATTCAGGTATTATGGTCAGAGAGCTTGCAGAGTGACACACATGTGACACTCAGTGGAACGCAGGTGACAGGGTATCAGGCAAAAGAACACAAGTGAACAGGTCATGTTAAGAGAACCATCTCTTTGCATAGGCTGGGTTTAGCACAACTCTCTTGCACAGCGTAAGACACAAAAGCACGGAAGAACAGAGTTCTGTAGTGATTTGTTACAATCAATGAAGTTTTGTCACCGTGCTCCTTGTCTGCATGAAACCCCTTAGGACAGTGTTCAGAATTACACTGAGTTGTGATTGCAGTTTTCAGGTCAGGAATCTGTTTGATTTTTAAAACTACAAAGTACCTGTACACCTTTCTGAGAAAATCCGGACATGTTAAATGAAGAGCATTTTGAAATATCTGCATTAGAAACTTTTTTTTTTTTTAATATCTAGACTTCCCAAATTATTTACTTAAGTAAGGTCTTACAGACTTTTTCCCTTTATTGAAAGAGCTAATTTCTAAACCTTTTCCAGAGAGGAAATTTCCTGCTCAGGGATCGGTTTTAAGGGGCCTAGGGATTTATCATGTTGCCAGCTCAGTTTAAATGCAGCCTGTGTTTACAAAGAGCCAAAGCTGGGTATCAGGTAACAATCATTTGGGAACACAGGTTGCTCCAACAAAATGAGTGTCCAAATCCAAAGAAAGAGAAAAAAAATCAAAAAACCCCAACACAACAAAACCCGAGAAGAAACCCAAAACCCCAACAGCCTGGGTTGAGAAGGCGGGGACTGCAAAGACTAAACAGCCCTAGCATCCTTAGTCCTAGTCCCTGCATCCTTAGGGCTTTGGTTACATAGTTCTGGTGGTGATAATAAATCTGCAGTGGTGTGGTCTGTGCTACACAACAATTAGTTTATAATTCACAAGGAAACAAACCAACCGAAATCCAAACTAGTGTGTGTTAGCAGTCCCTATTTCTTTCTTCTTTTTTTTTTTTTTTTAATTATATGTAACAAAAGCCAGGTAACTGATTCCTTGTGCAGTGACTCAGCGAAGGGCAGTGGAGGATACTCAGCCTTAGTTATTTTGTAGGAACTGCTCTCCAAATGTGCACTGGCTTTCATCTGTTCCAAACCTCCAGTGATGCTGTTGCCAGGTATCCTCTGGGTGTAATTCTGAGTGTGACCTGCCTCATTCCCTGGAAGGTGATGATCTTTCCTTGCCTTGTTGCACAGGGATACCAGACACTCCATTCAAAAAGACCAAAAGTGGCCGTGTGAAACGTCCAATGAATGCATTCATGGTGTGGGCCCGGATCCACAGGGCTGCTGTGGCCAAAGCCAACCCCGGTGCCAACAATGCAGAGATCAGTGTTCAGCTCGGCCTGGAGTGGAGCAAACTCACTGAAGAGCAGAAGCAGCCGTACTACGAGGAAGCTAACAAAATAAAACTGAGGCACAGGGAGGAATTTCCTGGTAAACATCTTATTTATTTACCTGAATGCTTTAGAAGTGCAGGGCTTTTTGGAAAATTGATCTCTTGCATTATAGCAATTAATAGACATAGAAAGAAAACTACAAATGTTTCAAGCACACAATTATTCTGTGTGCCTGAAACCGTATGAATTTTTTAAAGCATCCAAAATGATGGTGCTTAGAATACCACAGCTACAGCAGCTCTTCTGAATGCTTTAGTAGTCTAATGGCCAGAGAGTGAGTTTATTGTGAACATGGCCTGCTGCATCAGTTTCCTTGCTCCAGAAAGAGCTGCCCAGGTGGCCTGTGGTGACACACACATCCATTCCTTAAAAGCAGGAAAGGGAAATGTCGCAGGAAGCACAAACAGCATTGTACTCTGTGGGATTCTTCAACATGTAGGCTTGAGGTTCCCACATAATGGTGTGGAAATGTTGTTTCTCAGCCCTTTGTCAAATGTTAAAGTTTGTACTCTTAACTTATCCACAAGATAATGGAGCATAAGTACTTTGAACACTTTTACAAAGCTGTTGAGATACCAGGTGTTGTGATCCTTTCTGTTGTCATACTGCTGCTTGTTCATGACCCTGCCTAATCTGTCATAAACAAGGAAAAGAGCATCACTCTCCCTCTCTCCTTGCATCTTTCAAAAAACAAAAACAAAAAAAAAAGGTGTTTCCTTAAAGTTACATTAAGAATTAACCTGCGTAAGGAACCAAGTAGCTCAGTGTAAATTCATAATATATTCTTATGTCTGTTAGTGTTTGGTTAATGTTGCCAGGCAAAGGCAAATGTACTCTTCCAAAATCTATCCAGGGTTCCTAGTGGGTCGTATTTTCTGTTATGTCTTGTAACCTGCAGACGTATGTGGGGCTTAAGGGGTTAAGGAAACAGTGAGGAAAGACCCCATTTTGAATGGTCATGGTTATCTTCCACACTGAAAGCCCACAGTACCCGTGATATGTTCTCCTTAATGTGGTTTCCTCAGCTGGGCCACATCACTCCCCAGTGTTTGGTATTTTTTTGTCTCACAAGCAGTTACTACTTGGTAACTTCTAAACTATGCCCAAATATTTCTATTTCATTTCCATCTCCAGTAAAATTCCCCATTTCCAACTCACCAAAACAGGCAGAGCATTGCTGTTACCTACAGGAGCGGGTTTTGGGCTTGTCTTATCAGATCCTTCAGAATTACAGATATTTAGATAAATAATGAAACCATCCAAAATATTGATTGTGGTTTTTTTTTCATCTCTGGCAGGTTGGGTTTATCAGCCAAACAAAAAGAAGTGTTCACCACCTGGCTCTGCTGCATTTTCGGGCACTTCCCAGAGTACCATCACTACAAATCCAGCTGGCACCCTTCCCTTCTCATCACCTACTTACTCTTTTGTCAATTCCAATGTTAAGAGCAGTATTGGACGTCCAGTGTGTGAGTTTTCAGTAGTGAATTATTTTAAAAATTCAGGATTTACCTGTTCCAGTAGGAGTTTGTATTTACAAGAGCATGTAGTGACAGGGCTTTGAATTGAAAGAGAGTAGGTTTAGATTAGATATTGGGAAGAAATTAATGTGAGGGTGGTGAGGCCCTGGCACTGGCTGCCCAAAGAAGCTGTGGTTATTATCCAACACTGCCTTTCTACTTAAGATGTTAAGCTACAGCTGCTTCTTTCCCTCATTTGGTCTCCACCTCACAGATACCCTGGAAGAGTCCTTTTTACAAAAAGTCCACACTGGCAGTGAAATAGGGTGTAGTGTGAGAGCCCCCAGACCAGAGCTGATCTGCATATTCCTTAGAGAAAGAGCTCTGGCTCTGTCAGTGCATGGGTAGTGGATTTCAACAGCAAATAGCTCAGATCCAGGCAGTGGCATTTTCCTCTTTAAGCATCCTGACAAGAGCTGCTTTCTTTGCAATGAGACTAGAAAATGAAATGCCTGATTATGCTGTGTGGTAATACTTGGAGATATTTAAAAAAAAAAGAACCCTTCTGTTGAAGTTCTGAAAAAGTGATGTTTGAGCATTTCTATGCAGTGTGTTTTGAAATCTTTCCCTATAAAGGCAGTCCTGTTGATGAGGTGTGATTTGAAATTGTGCTCTGCAAAACATTTCAGAGTAAAATTGTCTAGTGGGTACATTCACTGATGAAATAAGGAAACATATTGGAGATTAGGGTGTTTTAGGCTCCTCAGCACACAGATTTGTTGTAAATTTGGCTCACTTCAACTCAGTAGACTTGTGAGGTCTTCTGAGCTGAAGGCACACTCCAACCCATTGTGGAGCCTTTTTAGGACAAGAGATAGCTTCCCCAGACCCACAGAAACAACTCATGAGCCGCTTCCTTCCGCCCCTGCGTTTCTATGGAAGGAGGCTTTAATGCGTGGGCTCCAAACCCACCTCTCAGAATGGTATCACATTAGGTATATGACATGAGTTGCTGGAAATGTTTCGGGAGGAAATGCTCAGTCTTTATCTGGAAATGCTGTGGTTTGCTATGCTGCTGTTTATCAGAACTCTGTGTTCATGTCTGGTAAATAACTGTTTTGTTTCCTGAAGGTGAGTCGCCTGCCATCCGTCTGCCGGCTTCTTCCATCCAGCACGCTGGGCCCATGACCCTTTTCCAGAGCATGGCTGCAAGCACCACATCAGTGGCTGTTGCAGTTCCAACCCTGCCCCTGCGCCCTGTAGTTTCATCACAGCACTTTGCTCAACCTGCTCAGACAGAAGCTTTTGTATCACCTGGGCTCAATTTCTCCCTGAAGAGACCTGCACCCATTTTTGCTGAGAGCTTCAGCAGCAAAAACCCAAGTACCATCAGCAGCACTAGTGGCAGGTTTTCTGTCTCTAACAGTGAGATCCCAGGGATTTCTGTTTTTCCTAGAGGCATAGCTCCCCAGGCCACCACTTTTATTCCCTCACCTGCCTATGTGTCTGCTCCCATTGGACAACCAGCCACTTTGTTTGGAGGAACTCCTCAGTTTCCATTTTGCCACCCTTCCTTTATACCTGGACCTTGCTGTTTCCCCTCAAGGTAATGAAACCATTTCAATACCAGTAAGAACAAATGCTGAAAGGCAGAGAGTCTTTTGACTTTGCAGACAGCAGGTGGAGCATTCAGAGGGAAAGGAGCTCTTACCTTCCTGTAGCTGCAGTGTGGTGGGACCCCCTGGCCTCAGGCTGCCCGTAATATATGCCCAGTTACTGAAGGCTCCATATTGCAGTAATTGGCACTCCCAAGGCATGGAAAACAGAAGTATCTTCTTTCCACTTTATGGGTCTAAGTGCAGTTGATTTCAGCAGAAGAGCATTAGGTAGAGATAATGTAAATATATTTTGAAAATGGTCAGATAGAAGTAAAGTAGGTGTGTCCTGGAGATGTCTCCTGGGTACACTATCCTTGCCATAAGTGCTAATATTTCTGAAACCCAGCCTGGTGGGAGGTGCCTACAGAATTCTTGTGTAAGTAGTAATTCCTAGTTCTTCCTTTTCAGTCAATTGGAGGTCCCCTAATCAAAGAATTTCGAAGCTAACACATGTAGTGTCCTGTGGGTATTTGCTGAGCTGGGCATGCACAGAAAGCACCAGTGCCCTGGTACACGTGGGCAGCTCAAACACCAGTCATCTGATGCTTCTTATTTACAAGGCATCATTTTTCTTTCATGACTGTGCAGTACCAAGCCTAACAAATTATTATTATTTTTAGACTTAAATTTTGCCTGTTTATGCACTGCTCATTCTCACTAGTAGCAGCAGCCAATATGTTCCTTTGGCAATAAGATCATCTGGTCTTTAATTAGGGCTAATGATGACCCATCAAACTCAGAAGAACTTCATGAGCTGATAAGTGCAATACAAGACATTTCTATTTTTGAGGTCCTTTTAAGAAACACAGGACACATATTCCCAAAATTGCTAAAAATGATCTTTGCTCAGCCCTTGGTGTCTGAAATTAGATGGTTTTGTGAGGCCTCCCAGAGAGAAGAAGGTTCTTGTAGCATAAAAGACTGTTCTGATTTCACACATTAATGGACTTCTGAAGACTGCCAGCTTTGCTAATACCAGGGTCTTTCTAATACAATAAGTTTTCTCTCCTATAAACTCATTTCTTGCATATAAGAGTCACGATTTCTGAACTGAAAGTGCAGGTGTACGCACTAAAAATTTAAATATAAGATTGGAATGATGAATAGTCCCCTTGATACCTGAATAGATTTATCAATGTCTTCACAATGCCTGCACTGTAGAGCTCTATTACTTCTTCACATGTTTTGTTTTCTTCACAAGTAGTAAATTTCTCTAAACCACTGTAAATTACAATCCCTGTGTCATTCTGCATCAGAAAAAAAATTCAAGCATCTGCCACTGGAGGAATACAGTTCCATTTGGCATAGTAACTTCCCACAATTTACTATGTAATTATTCTTTAAAAATGTATTACTGTGCATTCTTTAAATATTAACATTGACAACCACATATTGGACACAAGGATTCTCTGACCTGTTTGATAACAGTGTAACAGATGCAAAAGGTCACTAAAAATTATAAATTAGAGCTTTTTACCCCGGGTCTGTCCCAAATTTCGGCATATAGAAATGACACAAACTGACTTTTGATGCTTTGTTTCCTTAATCTGAGAATATTGGGTAACTCACTGCATGCTGGTTTATCTGTGGTATTATTTGGTTGATAAACACAGTGTGTTTGTTCTCAGAGCAACCTCATGTGCGTATGAGGTTGAAGAGATGCTTATGCACAGAAATGGAATTGGAATGACTCTTGTTGTGGTTCTAGTGCTGAAATTAAGCATGATTTTAAAGCTTGTGTGTTTTAAAAAGCAGGATAAGCTGAGTAGCACAGAACCTCAGTGTCATTGTGCAGCCCTGCATTTCTGAAAGCCAACCTTGACCCTCTTTCCTTGCAGCACATTCCCACTCAGAGCTCCGTTTGGCTACGGGAATTTCTCCAGCTCAGTGCCTCAGTGCTTTGACTTTTATCAAGAGAGGAACCAGAGGCAGGAGGTGATATTTTCCCCTCTGGACGAAGACTATCGTTTCAGGGCATACTCAGAAGAGAGGCTACGTGAGAACCAGCACATCTGTGAGAGCCCCAAAATCGTGTCCTGTCAGAGCACCTGCAATGAGGAGCGAGTTCTGAGCCCCCTGCCACAGCTGGACGTGGAAGTGGTAGAGAAGGTTTTGCCATCCCCCCCATCTACTCCCTCCAGCACTTACATTGTCAATGTAACTGATAGTGATGAGGAAGAGGAGGTAAAGTTTTTTCAAGTATTGTAATTTTTAAAACGTATTATAATCCAGAGAAATATTATAGAATGGAAAATAAATGTTTTCCTCAACACCACCTTTTCAGTCAGTGTGTTCAGTGGGAAACCCAGGTGGCTTTAATAAGTTGCACAGGTCATTTTGAAGAGTCTTTGGATCAGAGGAAGGTCTTATAAATAGTAGAAAATGCCTGTTCATTTCTAAATTCTCACTGAAAGCTGATCTGGCCTGGAGGAATGCATGTGGCCAAATGTACTAATTCCTCCACAAGTATGTTTCAGGGTATAAAACAGCTGTTTGTGGGATCATTCTCTAGATGTAACTTCCCTATTCTCCCATCTTTCTTTTTATACCCTGTGGAGTAGGATATCAGACATATTTCAATGCACCAGGATCTAGAATAGTACACAACTGTTGTAATTAATTCTACCAATCCCAGAGAAAGAGAAGACTGGTTTAACACATCCTGGACATACTAATGGAAAACTACATGTGAGGGTGATCCCTTCTTCCCTCCCAGCTAGAGCTGATGTCCTGGAGTGGTTGTTAGGGATCTGTGTCACTGGAGCCAGCGCTCAGCTGAGCTCTCTTGAAGGCTCTCTTCTCTTGTCTACAACAGAAGTGAAAGTTATACAAACAACCCACTCAAACCTGGCTTCCTCTGTATCGTCCCTCAGCATCGTCTAGCAGCCCTGCAGCTGGGAAAACACGATAGAATAGGTTTTTAGTTCTCATTTCTAGGTCACTTTCAGCTCACCCAAATGCAGATTCCCGGAGTGCCAAGTAACTGTGCTGTTACTTCTCCTCCTGAAGTGGCCAGTCCAGTCCAGCGTAGGCAGAGCCAGTCCCTTGGTGACTGTGTGCCCTCCTGCAAGCCTTCGTGGCAGTGCAGAGGTAACTGAGACATAAGAAGGACATGTCCTACCCTCTTATAATTATTTTCTTCTTTCCTGTTTACCTTAATCTAAACTAAAAATCACCTTGCGTCCTTCTCAGCCTGAAAAACAGATGCAGATTTTCTGTACAAGGTTTGTTTTCCTCCTGCTACTGTAAAAGTCTAAGGACACTTGGTGCTTCCCAGTGCATCACTGCCCGTGGCTATCAATTTACAGGGACAACTTTCTTCTCCAAAATTACTGGACAGTTTTATGGACTGGATGTTATTAAAAGTTCTTGTGTTGTTGTACCTCTTTCCCTTCTCTTATGAGAATGAACTTTCAGTATAATCACTGTTGTGTTGGAGAAGTTTGCAGGCAGCACAGAGAGGATTATAGTGTTTCACATGGGGAAATAGAGTTAAAAAGACATGTCTGCAGATACAATCTTCTTCAAGTTCACTTGCCTGTAGGAATGAAGCAAAAGTCATAGCAGAAAGTGGTAGCAGTGACCCACCCTTTAAAAGAAGCACAGGGAGTGCTTTGATACCCTTTTGCTATCAGCACATCAGGACAAGCCCTTGTCTAGCTCCTGATCATCTTACAGCACTTCTCCCTCTTTGGCAGGACAGCTGCTCTGGGCCCTTCCACATATTCCTGCTGTCCTACAGGAGTGGTGGAAAAGCAAAGCTAAACAGAATATTCTGGGTCAGCTGAAGCTGCTCTCAACTGTCAAGACTCAGGATAAAGATTCTTAAATCTCCAGTTTCCTTCATGGATTCACAGCCTCCCTCCTTTGATCATTTCGGATGATCTGAACAAGAAGAATGTTCTGTAAAATGGGAGATTTCACATTCCACTCAAGTCAGCCAAAGTTGTAACATTTCTCTCATCAGTGGGAGTGTCTGTAATGCAGAGGTTGGGCAGGACTGTCCTCTCCCTTCTCCTGCTAGGACTGATTCTGGGTAACATTTCCTTCAGTGTCAGCAGGAGACACTTTCTTCCACAGCCTTTCCTAAGAGAGCATTCCAGTGAAATATTTCTGAGCTCTGAAACACCTCTCGGTCATTCTCTGTTCAAGTCTGCTTCTTGAACGGGCCTTTTCCTCTCTAGGTCCATTTCCTTCTAGGTGCCTAATTCCTGATTTACTATGAACATAAAGGGAGAATCGTCATCTTTTGCTGTGCAGCTAACAACAATAGCATTAAATCATCTTGAAAATTGTAGAGCAAGTGCAGAAACCCCTCTGAAAAAGCTCTGTCATGAGCTCTGCCCTGGGGAAATGAGGAAACACCTCATTGTCGAGCCTAATGAAGGACCTTTGCTCCAGGTGCTGCACGGAGGTTGCTGCTCCATGCCTTGGCCACGGGGGATGTAACAGATGAGGGAACAGAGCAGAGTTGAAATTCCCAGCTGGTACTTTTAATCAGGCACTTTGGATCCTGGAGGAAATGAGTCTGAGCCTGTGTAATTCTTAGAAAACCAGAAGTCTGACCTTGTTCTCTGAAATCCAGCATATGTCCCACTGGCTTCAGGAAGAGCTTTTGAAGAGGTGGGCACAGGCAGGATCTGACTCAGCCTGTGCCAGAAGCACCTGAGCACTGTTCATAAGGCTAAAATATCCTGATTTTTTTCCATGCAACAATGTCTCAGTAATGTAAATGATATATATAGATAGATTAACCTATATATAACCACTGCACAGCCTGTCATTATATTTTTATACAGGGCATTTCTGGTGATTGTCAATTGAGATATCAATTCTCATATTACTGAGATCCAAAGACAAAAATATCACTATGTAACAAATGCAAATATTGCACATATTTTATTTTATGATACTTGAATGCTGAAAACAATCACAAGCAGATAGTTGTTGGCCTAAATAATTTATATAATCTTAAAATAGGGCTCCTTTTATTCCATTTTGTGCTTTTCTTTAGCTGATCTTCTTTTAGAGAAAGATATGGAGCAGTCCCTGCAAAGATTTGTTGTACTGAGATTTGTGGCAATCTTTTAGTACAAGCATACATATTCCTCATCAAAGTGTTTTTTTTTTCTTTGGGTCAGCAGAAATTTTAGTCAGGGATGAAAGCAGAGTATTTGTTTCTAAATTTGGCTTGCATTTTTACTTATTTATAATATAGGCATGCACAATAGTGCCATTGTTTTTTTCTGTATTACAGGCAGCTATAAAAAAGTAGGGGAATTCTCAGGGAAAAAAAGATTTCCCTTCAGGATATTCCATATGATTAGAAAAGAGCTGAAATTTTGCCCCTGTATTTTTTGCTCTTTGAAACAACAAGATTTAGTTGTGTCGTGAAAATTCATGACCTCTCTATAGGTCAGCTAAAATGTCATTTATAGCCCTTTCACCCTGATTATTCCCTCTAGGTGTCCCTACAGTGCCTGACTTTCCTCTGCCAGGGTGATACCAGGAATAAACTGACCTTCACAAGATCACAGAGGTTCAGTGTGTGAAGTGCTGGGGGACAAAGGAAACATACGTGGGATATAAACCAAAATGGTGTTTGCAAATGGGAACGGTCACATTTCCCTTGGGCAGTCATGGCAGGAGCCTTCAGTACAAAAGAGATTAGAATTTTCAATACCATAAATGATCCTCTGGACAAGAGACAAAACCATTACTGTTATCTGGCAAACCTTTATTTTAAAGGGAGTTTTCACTTCCTACCAGCCTGATTTACTGATACACTCTGTAACCTATCCACGTGCAAATTCTCCCCATTTGTCATTTCCCTGGTGGTTCACCCACACAGACGCTTTCGGTATAGAGATGAATGGAAAGGGTTGAAGGGATAATGCAGATCAATGTCTGTCTGAAGAGTGTGGCTAAGAGGTAATGGCTCTTCCTGCCACTCGGAGCTGACCCCATAAAAATCCATGTCAGCCAAGCCTTGCAGCCTCGAGTGGGGCTGCAGCTGAGCTGGCTGGGAGTCACATCCCACACAGGGAAGGCTGGTGCTTTCTGTGGGCTCAGCGTGTGCAAGGAGCTTCTGCAGCACCACGGGGTCCCCCAGTGTTGGCAGCTAGTAACCTCAGCGTGGCCCCACTAACCGGGGACTCTCCTGTCCCGGCGGGACCCCGAGCCCACGGGCTCATTCAGCAGTGAGACACAGCCGTGCAGCCCCCAGGTGCTCAGCTCCCGGAAGGGCAGAGATCCAGCGAAGAGATGATGTGGGGACTTCAAGCCTTGGCTTGAAGGATGCAGGAGAAGACAGAGGTGCTCCTTTGGGAGCCTCATGGCAGTGAGTGGGTAACCCTGAAGGGCAGCCCTGGGAATATGAGCTGTGGATGTTCCCAAGTCCTTCCTCAAGTCTGGCCCTTCCATCGACCGTGAGAGAGACAGTGAACATCCTTTTGCTTCTGCCCTTGGCACATAAAAATTTATCCTGTATCCCTTCAGCTGTCCAGGAGTAATGCATTTCCCAGGAATCGAGAGATTTAGGATGTCCCTGGAACCATGGGATCAGCTATGATAACATTGTACATAAATATAGGAAACAAATAAACAACTCTTCAGCCTCTTGAGCTCCTTCCTTCCCCGAGCTCTCCCCTTTCTCCTAGCTTTGGAGGCACAAAGGATTTCCGTGCTGGTGAAGGCGCCGGAGGGGAGGTTTTACAGAGGCAGCCCCAGGGAGGTGCTCAGGCTTCCCCGCCTTGCCCCGGAGCGGGGACAGAGCCCAGCGCAGCCCCGCGCCGCAGGGCAGAGCGGCGGGAGCACCGGGAGCATCCCGGGGTGTGCGGAGGGAGAAGAGGAGAGGAGGGGGCTGCGGGGCGGACGCGGAGCTGTGCAGTGGTGGGAGGGGACAAGCGGCGCCGGGCGGGTTTATAGGGCGGCGGCGGCGGCGGCGGCGGAGAGCGGTCCCTGCCCGGAGCCATGCGGGGCCGGGGGCTGCTTTGCGGCATCGCCCTCTCGCTGCTGCTGCGGCCGCCGCCCCGTGAGTGCGGGATGCCCGGTCTGGGTGCGGGATGCTCCGTGTGGGTGCGGAGTGCCCGGCCCGGGACTGCGCGACAGCCCCGCGCCAGAGCTGCGGCTGCGGGAGCGCCCGGGCAGGGAGGATGGGAGGAAGGATGGATGTGTGGATGGATGGGTGGGTGGGGTGGGGCATCCTTCTGCTTTTCCTACAACCAGCGCAGAGCTCCCTCTCCTCTCCCGGCCCGGCTTCGTGCTGCCAGACCCCGGGGCGCGGAGGGGCCGGGGATGCTGAGCCGCTCCTGTTGTCTCCGCAGCCGCGGCCGCTGAGGTGCCGCTCCAGCCCGAGGTGGTGGTGCCGCGCTGGGCAGCCCCGGGTGGCCCCGGCAGCCCCAAGGTAGGTCTCGCCCAGCCCTTGGTTTCTGTTTTGTTTGCAGAGCTACCTTTGCGGGCCAGCGGGGATGTCGCGGGTAGCGCAGCACCTGGCGATGCGCGTTTCGGGTTTGTGAAGCTGCGGGGATGAGCCGGGAGCTGCCATAGCTCCTGCAGACCGCAGGAGAGGCTGTGTGAGATGGCTGGCACATCTGGGAACTGCATTCACCCTGCCCTGTGCCGTGCCTTAAAGCCTCGATCTGTATCTACTGACCTGTGCCTGTGAAAGGGGAGCGGGCCACACAATCTGTGGCCTTTAGGGAACAGCTGGATAGGAGAATCTGCTGTAGGAGAAGATAAGCCCAGAAAGCCATCTGTGTCCTGGGCGGCATCAAAATAAGTGTGACCAGCAGGTCAAGGGAGAGAGAGGAGTCTGACCCTCCTCTCTGGTCAGGTGAGACCCTCCACGTGCAGTGCTGTGTCTGGGATCCCCAGCACAGGAAGGACATCGACCTGTTGGAGCCAGGCCAGGGTTGGGCAGTGAAGATGCTCTAAGAGCTGTAACACTTCTCCTATGAAGGCAGAGAGCTGGGGTTGTTCATCCTGGAGAAGTCTCTGGGAAGACCTTGTAGAACCTTTCAGTATCTAAAAGAGCTGTGAGAGAGCTGGAGAGGGACTTTTTACAAGGGTGTGGAGTGGCGGAACAAGGTAGAATGGCTTTAAGCTGAAAAAGAGCAGGTTTAAATTAGATATTTGGAAGAAATTTTTGACTTTGAGGTGGTGAGGCCCTGGCACAGGTTGCCCAGAGAAGCTGTGGATGCCCCATCCCTGGATGTGTGCAAGGCCAGGCTGAATGGGGCTTTGAGCCATCTTTCCTAGTAGAAGGTGTTCAGCCCTATGGCATGGGGATGGAACAAGATGATCTTTAAGGTCCCTTCCAACCCAGACTATTCTCTGGTTCTGTGAATCCCAGCTGCGAGGGTGCTTCACTAGGTAAGAAAAGCCAACCTGCAGCTCAGGTGGGTTTGGCTGTGTCTCAGACACTGTGTGTTAATACGGATCTCACCCCACTGCTGTTACGTGGGTGGATGAGGTGATGTTTCAACAGCCTCCAGACTCTGACAATCACTGAGGTCCAGACAACATCAAACAAAAAACAGAGTTCAGCTTCCCAGGCGTTGTTGCAATCAAGAAGTAATTGCAGTTGCATGATCAAGAGGAAGAGGAAAAGTCTAGAGGGTGTTTTTTACATTGTGAACCAAAAAAAAGGGAAGCTCAGCACTATATAGACATGCCATTTTTCTTGAAAATAGTGGTGTTATTTGGGAATTTATTAGTGGCTCTTTTCCATGTGATGAGACTTTCTAAAACTTATCATTGTGTCCTATTACACACAAAAAACCCTACAGTGACTCTCTTGTGATCTTAACTCTTTTTAAAATGCCCTTGCAATGCTGCCTGCAAGTTTTGGTTCTGTTATTGATAGTGATGCAAATACATCTGGAGAACATTTCCCCTTATATAAATTTGCTGAGTCTCAGGGGTCGCACTTGTTTTGTTTCAGGCAAGTTCTTGTTGGCTCTGAAAGGAGTGTTAGCAAAGTTTATATACAGCTGGGATATTTCATTTACACAGCAAGTGATGGGCTGAAGCAGGGGGATTACTGAAGGAGAAGGGAGGGCTATATTAGTAATAATGATGTTTGCACAACCTTTGTGAAGAGATTTTATGGTGATGGAGACCCTCAGCCACAGGCAAGACAACCTTACAGTGCTTTCATGTTAGTGAGCGAAGCACAGACCTACCCTGAGAGGAACTGAGCACCTGTGATTTAGTAAAAGAAACTCTGCCTCTTGCAATTATCCCTTATTGTATATCCTAAATGTATTAACTTGTTTTGCATCATCTGTGTGGGCCTGATGCCACGTCCTAGAAACTGAAGGGAGGATGAGCAAAACCCAGAATATGAGCAGGGAGCTGATGAAAAGAGATATTTGTGTTTGCTGAAATGGCAAGTGAGCATATCTCTGGGCTGACAGAACATCCTATGCAGTCAGCCTTGCTTTCTTTCACTTTCAGTGTTCTGTTCTGCAAAGTCTTCTCCGACACTAATTTAGAAGATACTATGGGTTAACAATTTCGCCAGCCCTCATGATTTTTTTTTTTTTCTTCCTGCTGAATAAAGTGCATTGTTATATTAATATGAGCTATTTCTCTTCTGGGGAATTTGTTCATCCATTTTCTTTACGAAAAAGCATTCAGACTTGGAAACCCCAAGGTTTTATGTAGTGGTTCTGCTTTGAGGGAGGTAAAACTGCAGACTGCAGAGCCTCTTCTAGTTGCTCGTCTAAAAATCTTATTCTATGCTTTAAGTCTCTGGAATGATTCTCTTTTTTTGAATGTTGGGGTTAGTGTATGCATTTGCCATTGCACTAAGAAATTGGGGAGCATCCTATTCAAACCAGCAAGCCTTGGCGAGGCCTGAAATATTGTCTGTGCAAGGGCTGGAGGCTGAAGGCATCCAAAGATCCCTGTTCCCTGCCTTTTACTGGCACTTTCTGTGAGCAAAGGAATGATGTGAAAATCTCTGGAAGAGGCGTGATTCCTCTTGTCCTGAAATAGGCTCCTAAAAATGTCTTTCTGCTGTGACAACAAAGGAAGCTTTGGTTAACTAGCTCAGATATTTGACTCTTCAACCTCTGGGGCAATCTGAGATGTCCTGTGATGTGATGCTGAGCACAATCTACAGCAGAGGGGGGTGCAGGGAGCTCTTCCTATCCAACTGCACCTCCAAGTCTCCAGCACCAGGACTTGTTGCCTTGTCTGAGCCCATTATTCCTCCTGCGACACCAGGAGGTGTCTCTAGCTCAGGTACAGCATCCCAGAGGATGCCTGTGCTGCTTCCAGGCTCTGCATGGCTGTGCTGGGGGATGCAGCAGCGTGCCTGGAGCTGGGAGCCACCAGGGCGCATCCCTTCCCTTCCCCATCACCCCAGGTCTGAAGCAGGAGGAAGGCAAGGGGTGGTTTAAGGTCAGCTGCAATTTTCAGGGGAGCGGTTTGTGTTTGTGGATGTGTTCATAACTATGCTGTATGAGTAACAGGCACCCTCTGTCCTGCACACAGCATCCACTCCGAGCTGAAGTGACAGTAAAGGCAGAGGGCCAGGAGCTCGTCTTGGAACTGGAGAAAAATAGGTAAGTGTGCTTGTGCCCTGCACTGTGATCCCTCTTAAATAATGAGCACGGATTACAGGGAGATCAACAGGAAAACCTCCACTGACTACAACAGGGTTTTGATAAAGACAGGATGTGGAAGTCCTTCTCTGGATTTCAAGGTTATTCCGAGTCCCCTCAGATGTTAATCAGCCAAGCAGCACACTATAGCAGAGCTTTGTCAGCAAAAAAACAGATGGTGACCTGCCCCTCACTGTGTAAACTTATTTTTGCATCATAATTCTTCCTACATTAACTGGAAAATGTTGCTGATATGGAGCTCCCTATTTACCAAATGGCTCAGTGCTTTAGAGTCAGTGTGACTCTAATGAGGATTTCATTTGCTGTGATCCAAGGAGGTCCTGCTCTGCTTCCTAGGAGAAATGATCTGACAGTTTCAATTCCATTAGTGCCCTTCATGCTAAAGCAGACTGAAAAATTGTTTTTGCATTAACTGAAATGCAGCCTCCTCTCAGGCATGTGAGAGCAATGCTGTGTGCTGCCATAGGCTGTGATGCTTATTGAATTCAGCTGAAGCTGCAGGAGATTGAGGTAGGGAGAAGGATTCTGCTCTGGAGCTCACTCCAGAGCCCCTCTGCCCTGTGAGGACATTGGTTTCCAGTGGTGGAACAGCAGCTGGGAATTCAGCTGCAAGAAGCTTGTCTTTGCTCAGCACTGTTGGTGTTTTATTTATTTTTTAAATGAGTTTGAAGATTTAACAATGGAAATACAACCAAATGTTTGCCTGTTAGAATCAGTAGGAATAATAACCTTGGAATAATGACTCTGGTTGTATTTTAAATGTATTTTATTGATATCCCAGCTGCAGAGATTGAGGGCTCGGCTTTCTTCCTGTAAGAGTGAAATGTCAGAAGATCTTATTATTCTGATGGCAGTGCATAAGCCTAAATGATATTCAGGGTGTTTTGGAAGAAAACAAGATTTTTTTGGTCCCTGTCTGCAGCAAAGCCTGAGATATGATGGCTGATGGAAGATAAATACATCCTACAAGATGTTTTCTGTAAAAAGTCACAAAAGCTACTGAGAGTTCCAGTGCTGTAAAAACTGGGTGCTTTTCAGGCAGTCATGCACCTGTGTAGAACTAAACAAAACCAGCTATAAATTCTGAGTGTTTTAGCAGGTTTCAGCTCGAAAAATAAGAGCAGGCACCATGAGCAGTGCTAAGTCAGTCCTGCCTGGAGGAATAGCTGCTGCTGACAACAGTGGGACTGTGCCAGGTCTGAGCTGAGCCTGGAGGCAGCACAACCTCTGATGCTGCTGGGGGCCTCCTTCCAGGACTGCCAGGTCTTGCTGATTCTGCAGTTGCCATGCAAAGGTGAATATTTCTGGCCCAGCAGAAGCTGGCCAGAGAGAGGATCCTTGCTGGGTTGATCTGTTTGTGCTCCAAGCAGAGTGATGTAAGCTCCAGGTGCTCACGGGAGCAGAGCTGTGCTACTTCCAGCACAGAAAAGCCCTTTGCTGGTGTTAGTAAACAGAGTTATAATAATAGAAGGTTCCTATTGTGTTTATTTCCTGAAATGCATTTTCATTCATTGAGATGTATACACACAGGCTTGGAAGCGTGTGCACACACTTCCACTGCAGGATGGATCTCCATTACTAGTGCTGATGAAGTACAGCAACTGGTTTGGAGATTTTAAGTTTTTATTTTCTGTGGAAAATGGAGGTGATTCATAGATAGCAGTTCTTCATGTGGGGGTCCTGCAAGGCCTCAAGTCCTTGCTCAAGAAAGGTGATGGTACAATCCCAAAATGCAATTAATGGAAAGGCTCCATTTTTCAGAGACTTGTGAAAAAGTGCTGAATTAATTTAAAGACTTAAATTAAAAAAGGAATGACGAAGTTCCTGGGAGCCCTGTGTATTTACCAGCATCCACAGAGCACTTTCAAGTGGAGGCAAACCTCTTCTCTTTGTTGAAGAGTGTGGCAAGGCAGAGCCCAGCCTGGCCCCTTACATTCCCAGCCTGGGGTTGCTCCACAGCACCCAGGAGCTCATCACTGCTCTTGCTTGCCTTGCAGGGGAGGCTGAGCTTCTGGCTGAGGTTTGGAGTGCTGAGTAGGTGCAGCATCCAGGACTTCTTCTGGGAAGAGTTTGTTGCCCAGACAGCAGGAGAGAAAGTGAAGTCCCTCAAGTGGGCAGTGTCCCTTCAAAGCTGTCCAAAAGCCCTAAGCTCCAGGTTTCAGATTCACATGAAAGTGGGCGTAAGAGAGCTGCAACTTCAAGGAAGGTACCTGAGGCTTTTTAAATTAAAATCAGCTTCAGAGTACTGGTTTGTTTAATTGCTCCAGTTTAGAGGAGCCTTTGGAAACCAGCTTTGATGCTGAGGTTGGTGCTGTGCCCCCCTCTGTCCCCGGGCTCAGCACAGGGATGTGAATGCACCCACCTGGCCCACATTTAACTCTTGTATCCACATCCCAGAGTCCCATCATTCAAGGAAAGCATGAAATGATTGGCATAAATTTGATTTGGTTGGGCTGTGATTTACCCAATGGTTCCCAAAACAATAAAGGAGATATGCCAAGCCACTGAACCTGCTTCAGGTGATGTTCTTGGTGGATTAGGCAGCCTCGTTGCACATTCCCGATTCTTCTTATGGAGAGACAACTGATAAAATGGCTTTGAAAATGGGGGAAGTGTCATAATCTGTACTTTAGTAGGGATGCACTAGCTTTGGAAGAAACATTCTAGTTTCAATATGTGGAAGAAATGTTCACACCATCCAATTCATATTCCGTATGAAAAGGACATTGTGTTCATCCACAGAGGTGAAACACAGAAATTATTGCATGTCTTGCTTCAGAGCTCTGCCCAACCCCATGTTTTGTAATAAACTCATCACACATCTGCATTTGAGCTTCATATTTCTGTGAATACAATTATTGCATTAGCAGTTAACATAATATTGCATTATTTCCTGTCCAGGAATTTGATAAGAAGTCAGAAGCACAGTGGAGTTTCAAGCAGAGTTCATGACACACTAACATTTCAAAATAGTGACAAAATATATCACTCAAACGACTCAGGCTTGTTTTAAATGACTCAAAACCATGTCCTGCAGCTGTGGGATTGGAAAGCTCAAAGCTGCACAAACAACAAATATATGGAGAGTTGCCTATAAAGCAGCTTTAAATTTGGCTGGGGCTTAGGAGCGGAAGAATCTGAGTTGCAAACCCTGGATGAAAAGTGACTTTTTTAAAAAGGCATTTGCATTTGTTAATAAAAAGCAGCTTTGAGCCAAGCAGGGACAGACTGAGAGCCTCTCAATGTGTGTGGCAGCACTGCCTGGTGTGAGCCTTTTCTTAGTGAAGAACTCACATTTGCCCAGCAGAAACCTGCATGGAATTTGTCTTCTCACCTCAGTGAAGCAAAGGGAGCAAAAAGGATCTCTCTCTTTTCTCTCTTCTCTCTCTTCTTTCTCTCTCTTCTCTCTCTTCTCTTTTCTCTCTTCTCTTCTATCTCCTGGGAAGAACAGACTTGGGAAAGGCCCTCTCAGCTGCCAAGGGTTCTGGAGGCTTCTCCAGGGGGTGTCCCTGCCCATGGGTGAATCCCTGGGACAGCCTGGGGCTCCTTCTTTCAGCTCCTTATTCTGGCCACTGCACTGGGTGGCAGAGCCCCAGTGGAGATGTGCAGGAGCTGCCTGAGGGCACAGCAAAGGAGGTCCAGAGCTCATCTGATCTGACACTCAGGAGCCATCAGAAAGCTGTTTTTAGGCCACTCTGATAAGGAGCAGTATCATTTCCAGTCTCTGCTGGTCCCACCTGAGAAGGTGGCAAGTGCTCCCACCCAGCCTGGCGCTCTCAGTGGTGCAGTAAAAGATCTCTGTGTCGTTTGTATTCCAGTGTTTCCTGCTTTTGCACATTTCCAGGGCCACTTCTACCAACTGAGTGAGGAAGTTGCTGCCCATTTCCAAGCAGGAAGGATATATGAGATTATTCCACTGATGGGCTGCACATCATCAGTGTCTAATGGGCTTCCTTCATGGACCGGGGTTAAGGGTTTTGCAAAGCAGGGAAATTGAGTTTATCCTGCTCTACTGTCTCTTGGAATCATCAGAAAAACAGGGGTGGGACCTGGAAAGCCACAGCTGCTTTCCAGCCTCCTGATTCCCTCGGGATATTCAGTGATTCCTCTGTGTGGGGCAGAGAGGAAGAGACCAGGAAATGGAGCCTTTTAAATCTTTTGTGCACTGACTCATTATCAGCCAATTTTCCATTTATTTCATTTCCTTTTTCCTCTCCGGGCAACCTTTATGGTTCCTATTGGTAAGCCAAAGGTCTATGTGGCAAATCTTGCTTGGGTCCTGTAACATAATTAACACAGTGAATGTCACAGATGATGTGGGTGGGAGAAGGGGATGGAGAGTCTTTAGTCTGTGATGCTTTCCCAGACCTTACAAATGGCTTGTTTAGTTCCACCTCAATAGCTGGGAAGCCACTTTTTCATTCCAAACTGCTGTGTTTACATAATAAACATGTTCTTAGCAAAAGCTCTAGAGGAAGGGAGCTTAAGAGCTCCAGGATTCATCTGGATGGAACTCACCAAGAAAAAAAAAAATTGGATTTCATTGGTTTTATGAAGTGCCAGGTTTTGACTGCAATATTCCAGAAATCTCCCATTTCCCACTAGTGGTGGCTATGGAAAGCAGGCCTGCCTGATTGTGTTGTCATGAGTCATGTGTTGGTGGTGTTCAAAATGGGGCCACTTCAGGTTTTGATAATAAATTCTGGCTTTAGGGAACATTTAAGTGACTGAGAGGCAAGAGTTCACATTCCCCTTCTTACCCTACTTGGATCCTGTTGAGAGGCAATGGAGTGGGACCACAAATTATAGATGGAAGTCTGATGTCTCAAGTTTCTTGGGAAAATCAATTCCCTACACCCCCAGATGCTGGCAGCCTGGCTGGACAGATTTATTGTGATTTGAGGAAAGGGACACGGAAAGAGATGTAAGAGACTGCAGGCTTCACTTTTCTTGGTCCCATGACTGAAAAATCAATGTTGATGTTTCTCACGAGAGCTTCATGGACCATTTGGCTTTTGTTTTTTGGGAGGAAATAAAAACCATATCCATCTCCTAGATACTGCTGGGTGTTTCTAAACTGCAAGCTGTCCGTGCAGACTAGCTCCTCTGTAAAATCAACCCAAACAAGGTCGCTGATGGGACCAAATTATTAAAAGTCCTTCTTGCTCTAGTCAACAAGAGCATCAGGATGCTGCTGGGGCATTCTGGGTGCCTGTGGGTGAACCCAGGCTGCAACCGAGCGTGCTCATGGCAGCCCTGAGCTCCTCTTAGGCTTGTGCTGTATAAGTGATGTTTTACAGGCAAAACTGCTCCCATTTATCAGGGAAAATAGGGGTGAGGTTCTCTGGAGCAGCTGGGAAATGTGCACTCCCTCAAGAGGGCATGGTGGTGCGAGCAGGACCCTGGTTTTCTTTCTGCTGTTTTTGGGAGCGTTGGGCTGTGCTGTGCAGCCCCTCTTCCCCCAGCTGCTTCTCTGCTCCTCAGCAGTGGCCAGAGGAGCTGCAAGTCACGTCCTTTCCCTGTCCCAAAGTGCCACAGGGGCAGCTGTCTGCCAAGAGAGCTGGGTTTGCCCCATGCCCTCAGCTCACCTCTCGTGTTGAGAGCCATCTCAGTTCATGAGTGAAGTACATGATCCCCTGGCACAGCGTCCCAGCAGAGCCAGGCTGGCCTGGGCTGCCAGCTCCGCACGCAGGGAGCAGCCCAGGGAGGGGGGCTCTGTGTCAAACAATGATATCATTGACAGGCTGGAGTGGGACCAGCTCTGCTCCACCAGGGCCATCAGCAGGAACCGGCTCAGGCCATCTGTACATTATGGCACCGAGCCACCCTCCCTCCGTTCGGCTTCCTCACTTCTTGTGTGTAACCCTGCTCCCAAGGCTTTCCGGGGAACAAATCCTGCCAAGAGCAGCCTATTCCACCCTGAGCCTGGGGGCTGAGCTGGATCTTGGGGAATGACTGGTCTTGCCGAAAGCTGGTCCCTGTTGGAAAGGAGTGGGGCTTCTCTGGAACATCCCAAGCACTCCTGCGCAGCTTTCCCTGGCCTCAAACCGGCTGCAGCTGCTATGGAGCTTTAGCAAAGGAGGGTGCTCCCATCCCAAACCAGCTTTTTCTCTGACTTCATCAATTCTTCATGCTGATAACTCCTCTAATGGGAGGCTCTGTGCTGCCTTTTAGGAAGATGATGTGTGCTAGCGATCTGCCAGCTGCCTGACTGGATCTCAGAAGATTTAAGTGATGTTATTTTGCATCCAGACTTTTGCAGCTTCAGAGTGAGCTGCTGGAGAAGGGGTCACTGAGGCATCTAATGTAACTGAGAAGAAGAATCAAATTGTGCCCTTTTTCCCAGATTTTCCTTCTCCAACAAGAAGGTGTTCTCCTGGAAACTTCCATCAGTGCTTTGCAGGGCTGAGTTCCCCTGGAATCAGCTGTTCAGCCAGGTGGGGATGTTGTCCTGAAATGATGGCAGAGAAGGTTTTGGGGTAGGGATGTCTCTCTGCTGTTTATCCATCTGCTGGTGCACATGGAAAACAGTCAAGACTGGCTGAAAACTCTGGTGCACTCTTGGGGATAAGAAGGTTTGTTTGCTGTTTATTTACAATTTAGTGGAAAGCTTGGTGCTTGCTAAAGAAGTGAGTTGGGCTGGGAATGAAATTTTACAGGCTCAAAATAAGACACCAAGGGTGTTGCAAGATGTCCGGTTGTTTTTCCTCTTTCCTCACTGCCCTCCCCACCACACACTGTGCAATCCCCTGTGAGAGCCCCTTCTGGAAGTGCCGCAAGAACCCCAGGGCTCCCCTGCATTCAGGCTGGGAACTGTCTTCAAAATAGGACTGTTTCATGCTCAGAATAAGAAACTGGACTTTTCTTAGGGATCCTGTGGTGTGGAGTAGGAGCCAGCTGGTGGAGAGAGGCTTGGAAGTTGTAACATGGAATGACACAGGCTTTCAGCTGTCCCTAAAAATTCAGGCAGAGCTCCTTAATCCAGTCTAGGAGGGGCTGGAGCCCGAGTGTGCAGGTGGGAAGGGATGAGCACAGCCCTTGTGCCGTGTGGCCTCATGCTGTGCCCTGGTGCTCAGCACCGGGGCTGGGCAGGAGTCACAGCTCTGAGGAGCCTCCTGGTGAGGCTGGGGGGCAGATCGAGCGCCTATTCATAGCTAATGCTTTCCAAGAGTAAAGGAGCAGGAGGGAAACACAAGCGTGCTTGTTTGGGAATGGAACAAGCAGGCTGTGCAAAGCCTCAGCTACTGGAAACCCACGGGCTGGTGTCCGGATTTAATAGCGCAGGGCAGATCGCTCTGCTTTACTGCCTGCCCTGACACAGACCAGATACCTGCCAGAGCATTGCTCGAGGCAATTTCCTGCGACTTAATGCAATCTGGTGATTAAACATTTGTTTCTTGCACCCTTGCTGAGCAAGCTGCTGCAGTCAGGGAGATGATGAAGGGAGTTATGTTCTGTGGGATGTTGCTTATCTTGGGTTTACAGACCTGGGACAGCTGAAGGCAGCAACCTCGGCCTCCTGATCACTGACAGCATCTGGTGATAAGAATTAAAACTTCAGAAAGAGACAAAATGAGCTTTTCTGGGTTATGCTGAGCTTTAAAAGTGAAGATGAAAGCTGCTGTTTTCCTGACATCAGATGCTATCAACACAACAGTGGCACAGTTGTCTGTCGTTAAGCTGTGGGTACTTGTTCAGCTGTCTGAGCCTTTGGATGCCAGCTGGGCGTAGCACTTTCAAACACTGATAAAAGGTTTCATTTCCTGTTGTTCTGCGGTAATTTAATTAGATATCACAGGCACCCAGTCCCCTTTTTTAAACAGAGATACTTTCAAGGTTGGTAAGATCTGACTGCCAGGTACCAAAAGCCAGGGCAGATGGAAAAATCTTCATGTTTGCTTGTGATACAGCTTTCTTCGTCCAACTTAAAGAAATCAGACAAAGAAAAGAAGAAAACTTTTTTTTCTTTTTTTTAAATCTCTAGGAGTTTAGTTCTGAAATCTGGTGCATGACAAGCTTTAAACAGGGATGCAAAGGGATTGAGCTGCAGCTGCATCTGACAACACATTGCCCAGGGTGCATGTGGCATCCTCGTGGATGCCAAATGTGGCACTTTGGTGGCCTGACAGCACCGTGGGGTTGCTGCAGGAGTGTGTTTCATCAACAGGGCATGTTCTGTGATCCTTTTCCAAATTTTTGCAACTCAAACTATTGTTTTTAAAAGCTGCTTTAAACCTACATTTTATGGCTGCTGAGATGGACACAGGATATGACCTTGGTTTGGCCCAGATTTTGACTTGCTGTACTTTTTTACATCACTGTTTAGCAAATGCAGATGTTTAAAAAGAAGGAGAAGGCTGTTTCCTCTGGAACAAAATCAAAATGCTTTCTATTCAGTGCACAGGAGCTCCTTTTATAGACTTTTGGTCTGATCCTGGGTTGAAGACGGGGAGAATATTGTGTACATGGGGATGACATGAACAAATTCAAATTGGGGAATCAGCATTTACCTGTAACAAAGATGTGAACAGACTTCTGGGCAGCAGTTGAAATCAGATGCAGATCGATTTATGATTGTGCTCAGATTTGGGCAGTGCAGACACTCTGGGTTTGAGCTGAGGACTCACACCAGCACCCACATGTGTCCTGAGCTGACCTGTGTTGTGTTTGCTATGCTGGACTTGGTGCTTTGAAACTAATCCCAGTATAGCTGGGGTATAACTTGGCAACAGAAAGAAAACTCTGCACAGAGACAACCCACTAAGGGTTGGTGATGAGGTTGGGATGCTGGGTCTTTAAAAGTCCTCATGTAAAAACTGAGTTGTTCACTTGCAGCTGTTGGAATTGGATCTTGATGCCTAACTGAACTCAGGGACAAGCTCGCCGTTATTGTTTTAATTTAATAAATGGCTTGAAAGTGCACTTAGATGGCTGGTGGGGCCCTTGCAGGAGCAGATGTGCTCTGTGAGAAGTGCTCAGCTCCTGCCAGGGCGGCGGAGAGATGGAAGTGGCAGGGTCAGCAGTGCTCCCACCTCCTGACCCTCTGCCATCACCACAGCGTGCTCTGCTCAGGCAGCACAGCCCGTGGGGATGGTCCTGCTGTGGTTCCTGTGGCTCCTGGGCCACCAGGAGCTGCCACTGCTCACTGAACAAGTGCCTGACAGGAGGGACATGCTGAGAGCAGAGTGCAGAGCTAGAGCTCAGCTGGTGTCCTGTGAATTCCTGTTTCTCACCTGCCCTCTCAGGGTGTTGCAGGTGGTTTCACACTGTGCGTAGAAAACAGTGACTGCCCCAAATCCACAACAGTGCTTCACAGCTGCAGCAGTATTCACACTGACTTCAGCAAGAGCTGGATCTAGCTGAATTTCCAGCACACCTAAGAAGCAGAAATCCAGGTCAAAAGACAGGTCTTACCATCTTTATTTTGTAATTTACTTTTCTTTCACCCCCTCCGCTGTGTCTGCAGGAACCTCTTTGCACCAGGCTACACCGAGACCCACTACAGCCAGACTGGGCAAGCCCAGAGAACCCCCCTGGCCCACGCGGTGAGTGCAGAGACTGCTCCCTCCTGTGCCTGCATGGGACACCAGCCTGGGGCTTGCAGAAGAAGAACCTCTTCCTCCTGAGCCTTTTTTTTTGAGGGCACAGATCCCCGCAGCTTTAAGCTAAAGGGAAGAGTCCAGCTTTCTGATCTGGGATGTTCCAGTGGGAAAGCTGCTCCATCCCCCAAAAATGGTAAAAACATCTTTCTGTTTTGCCCGAGCTCTGTTCTGAGAGCCAAGGTCAGCCGCCAGCAATGCTCCCCTCTCTCTGGGTGCTGGGGAATTGTTTATTCCTCACACTGCTCACCCTCTTGCTTTTAGGTTCCCCATGCCGGGGACCTTCCCAGCCTTTGGGGAAAACAACCCCTAAAAGCCAGCTCCCGTTCAGTAAAAACCCCATAAATTACTGATCTCGCACAGGCTTGGCTGGCTGTGCTGCTGCAGCACAAAGATGTGCATTGGTCACAAAGCAGAAATAAGAGATAAAATCCCCATGAGATCATCCTTCCTACTGCTGCCCCGGGGTGAGGGGAAGGGATGTAATGAATATGTTGGCGTTTCTGCCCCAAAGCCTCCTTGTCCCAGCCAGAGGCTGCCTTTGTCTCACCAGCAGCCCTGAGACCGGGGCTTCCCCGCTGCCCACGGTGTCACCCTCTGCACATCCCCTGGGGCCTGACCCGGGGCAGCTGCCATCCGTGGGCAGCTCCTGTCACTGGCAGAAAGCTTTGGCTCGGCCCTAATGCTGCAGCCATCCGAGTGGTTTCCCTGCGGATCCAAAGCTCTCCATTTTTGCTGGCAACAAGGAGCTTTGTTTGATGCTCTGGCACAGGCGGAGCATGGCAGCTTGAAAGGCCAAATTTCGCTGCGGAGTCACAGAGATTTAGCGGTGATAATCAGCTGCCAAACGCAGCGGTAAGGGAACAATTACCGGAGCGTCGGCAGCGCTCGCACGGGACCCGGCGACGCCTAAATTTAGCACATGTCCCGTGTCCATCCCAAATCTGCACCGCCAACCCTGCCTCCCTCTGCCTTCCAGGAGCACTGCTTTTACCACGGGGCCGTGCGGGGCCGGGAGCACTCCAGCGTCACGCTCAGCACCTGCCGAGGGCTGCGGTGAGTGCCTGCAGATGCGGGAATCTGGGAATGCCCCTGGGAATGCCCCTGGGAATGCCGCTGCTCCCCGCAGCCTGGCTGCCCTGTCTCTCTCTGAGTGGATCACCTGCTCTCAAAGGCCACCCAGCCTGCGCATAAAAAGGGGCATGTTGGGGAAAATGCAGAATTTGGGGGTGTCGTTAGCAGCCATGGTCTCCGAACCAGCTCCAAGACCCTCCCGCTGTGTGCTGCCAGTGCGGACTGGTGCAATAAACGAGTTTAACTTGAGTTCACTGGAGCAAAAGATCCGTGTTAGTGGCTCAGGGCTGCATCTGTCACAGACCACGTCCCAGCCCAGTGCAAAACCTTCTCCCAGCCTCTCACACCTGGCAATTTCTGTGTGTTTTGGGGCAAAATCTTTAAATCTGAGCTCCCTCCTGGGTTGTCAGCCCTGCTCTCTGCTTTCTCCCCGGGTGGTGCCAGGGCTGGTGTGTGAAACCTTTACTTTGGGAGTAATGGAGCCTTTGGCTGGGAAAGGGGGTCTGTATCCTCAGCCAGGAGTAAATGAAGCAGTTTGTTGTGACCAAGGAGCTGCATTCATTTACACCAGCTCGGAGTTTGTTTCCCAAACATCACACGGGCTTTATTGACATTAGAGGTCATCTACTCTGGAGCCCGGCTGGAAGCTGTGCTGGTGGGGCTGGCTCCAGCCAGGAAACAGCCCCTGCCAAAGCAAACCTGAGACATCTTAGTGAGTGCAGCACAGGCCAAAGGGCCCAGTGAGATAAACAGGACAGTGCAGCCACCTGTGGCTTGATATAAATACTCCAAAGGCAGTCGCAGGTGTGCCGTGTTTCTGTCAGCCTGTGTTTTCCTAGGCTCTGCCTTCCAGTTCCAGAGGGACAGAGATGTTCAGCGTGCCTGTGCAGAGGGTTCCTGCACCCCTGAGCTGTCAGGGTCTGCTGACAGCTCCTTGATGTCTTTTTCTGACTGCACACGTGGCTGTTCTCACTCTGAGGCTGCACGGTGTGGGTGCTGCCCTTCGAGCCACATATCTTCCAGAGGGCATCACACACACATTTATTTCCAGCTCTCCTGGCTGTAAGATGCTCATGGAGAAAACCAGGACCATCTGGTTCTGTGCATGACCCAGAGCAGAACTCTGGTTTTCCTGTTGACAAAGTCTTCACATTTTTCAGGTCAGGTCTGTTAAAGGCAAATTTCTTCTATTGGTTGAAAGGCTTCCATTGCCCCTAAAGAAAAAGCTCTAAGTTAAACTTCTCAGGTTGCAGCACATGCTCCAACAGCCCCTCAATGTCTGAGGCCCACTGAATGGATTTTAATATATGGAAGCTCAGTGATTTCCCCCTCCGAACACAAAATATTCCCACCCTTTTTATTAATGAGCTGACTGGCCTGGTAAGGATAAATGTCTTGCCAGAGTCAGATGGGAGCTCAGCAGCAGCATTTTTCATTTGTCTCCAGTTGCTGTGATAGTAATTAACTTCCCCTTTTATTGCTTCCCGTTTCACCAGAGGACTGATCGTACTGAGCAGCAATTCCAGCTATATCTTGGAGCCAGCTCCCAGCAGCCCAAATCAGCACTTGATTTACAGGGTGGACAACCTGAGGTTGCAGAGAGGAGCCTGTGGCTACCAGGGCACAGGGGATGCAGCTGAAGATTGGCTCAGGGACTTCACAACTGGGATGAAACCACCAGGCCAAAGGGTGAGCAGGGCTCAGCCTGGGTCCGTGCATGATGCTCCAAACATCCCACCTGTTCCCAGCCCTGCTGTTCTCTAGGAGAAACTGAAACAGAGGAGAATATTTAAGAGGGTTTGTAACAAGCTGACTGTGAAATAGTGGCTCCAGCAGGGCAATAAATGAGTGTTGGGGACTGTGCTGGGCTGTAGCTGTTCTTGCATCCAATATAGGAACAAAAGCTGGGCTGAGGACAGGCTTGTGGGCACTTGCTGGAGCTATGCTGACCTTGGTTACTCTCAATCAATCACATTTGGAGGTCGCTGTGTGTGATGGGCTGGGGAGAAAGGCCAGTGAGAAACAAACTGGGAAACATGACCTGTATGTATATTTTGTGAAGAGTTTCTTGGGGAGTATTGGGGAACTAACCCAATAACCTGTGTGGGTGCTGCTGCAGGTGAAACGGGAGACTCTGCAGGCTACAAAATACGTGGAGCTCCTGCTCGTGGCTGATTATGCCGAGGTAAGAAATGGGATTGTGTTTATACCCACGGAGCACTGGGCACAGGGCACCTCACCTGCAGCATCTCCTGGGGCAGGGAGGGCAGCTGGGGCTCAGCAGGGTTTCTCTTGCCATCCCAATGGTCCCCAGTAGACAGGGAGAGCTCTGTCTTGGTCACTTTTGTCCTGGCAGCCACCATTGGCCCAGGGAGAGATGCAGGTTGTGATTTGGATGAGGGCTGAGGGTCGGTGCTGCTCTCCTAAGGTGAGCAGGGCTCAGTCCTATTTATGGCTGGGAGAGTCTGCCTTCAGAATGGGGAAATTTGGGGGTTTCCAGGAGTGATGTGCTTCTAACTGCAGTACACTTAATCTCTAGAGAAGATAACCATGATTATGCTCTGCTCTGAGCTGGTAGCAGATGTATAAATAGACATTTTTAAGGCTCCAGATCACAGAATAGGTCTGGAAGAAACTACGTGAAGTCAGCAATCCCTCCCCCATCCCCAGCCTGGACAGCAGGCCAGACACACTGACAGTGCAAACCACACAGTGTTTTACTGATTGTTTAATCTCCAGCACAGACAGGAGCCAGGCTGGCCCTATCCATAATTTACAACTTGAAACTCCAGTAGGGAAAACCACATAGTGCTCTGGGCTATAATTTATTCTGAACAAAGCTAAAGAGGCAGAACCTATTTTGGTTTCTCTGTTAGGCAGCAGGACACCAGAGATACTGAGAAAACACATAATACCCAGGAACTGCCATATGTTGTTCACCATTTGGTCAGACAAACTGGGACAGAGCCTCACAGTGTGGTTGTTAACTTCCCTTTCTTTGCTGTGTCCCTCATTAGAAGAAAAGTCCCAGGTTTTGTCGTCTGTTAAACAAAAATACGAACATTTTGCCACTTTAATTCTTTGAACCAACCAGTTTGCTAAAATTAACTCATTAATTGCCAGGTAGTTTAAACAGGCAAATTGGTTGGGTGAGTGAGATGTGATGAGAGCTCAGGCAGCCTTGACCTCAGACATGAAGTCCTGTTGTCACACATTTTACATGGCCAGTTTGCCAGTTCTTTGTCAGCCCCTGGCTCTGGGGGCACTGATAAGTTTGGGTTGCCACTGTGCCACCACTTAAGTGGTGTCACTGCCATGGGGTGCCAGGGATGAATTCTGAATATACGTGTACAGGTGGGCTTAAAGTCAGATGTACAGTGCAGTGACACTTCATAGTTACTTTCTTATTTCCAGAATAATGTGGCTCATTTAAACACATTTCAGCTCTTTGTGGTTGCCTTTGTGCTGCCTGACATGTTCATTTTGTTCAGTTTCAGAAACAACACTTCAGCATCGATGCAACCAGGCATAAATTAGTGGAGGCTGCTAATTACGTAGATAAGGTGAGATTGGGTGTGTGTGAAAGGAGGAAAGCAAGGCCCAGATCATGAAATATGGGAATTAATTGGGCCAGAGGAAGGGCTGGCTTTTTGGAACAGAGAATAATGTTTGGGCAGTTCTCCCCAGTGACTTGGGGAGAGCATTTGCCAAACAATTGTGTTGTTGGAACTCCAGAACGGGGTGGGGGAATCTCCGTTCCTTACCTTGGAGCCAGCAGGAGCATCTTGTGTTTTACTACAGCTCTGTAAAAACTGTTACCTAAGTAATGCTCTTTGTAAAGGGACTGAGGTATTCACTTGAAATGGTAGAAAACCTGGTAAATAGACCTGCAAGGAGCCTTCAGAAGTCATGCCTGCAGTGGTATCTAGTGCTGCTGAAGTAAAACTTCCTTGCTTTTCACATCTACTCCCTTTCTGCTCCCCTTAAACTCCTTCCACCACTCCCTTCACCCTACTACCCATGAATGCTTCTCCTGTTTGTACTTGACATGGGCAGAAGATTATTTCCTTACTCTTTTCAGGAATTTTAACATATTGGAAGATGAAACATGATGTCAGTCTCCAATCTTTGTTTCTCCAGATTATATCTTTGCCATTCATTCAAAAATGAAAGTTCAATTTCTCTATTTCAGTCGAGTTCAGGTTTTTGGGTGGTTGCACATTTCTGTCTGCAGAGCTCAGCAATAAACTGAAATGTCTTTCCAGAGGGAGCATCTTCTCTGGACATGTGGATCTCTTGTAGCAATTAGCAGTATATATTCAAGATTTAAAACACAGTAAAATAATTTCGTGGTCCTCATTTTAACATCTCTTTTCTTTCCTGTATTTTAGTTTTACAGGGCCTTGAATATCCGGATTGCCTTGGTGGGGCTGGAGATCTGGAATTACGGGGATAAATGTGATGTAACAGAGAATCCCTACTCCACCCTCAAGTCCTTTCTGGCCTGGAGCAGCAGAGAGAGGCTGCACAGAAAACATGATAATGCCCAGCTAATCACGTGAGATAATTTCTCCTCTTTCTGACCAGTGGGTTGGATGGGTGGAAAATCAGTTTGTGCCGTGATATCCTTCCAAGATTCAAAGTGGGTCTGTGGGAAGCATAAATTCCTAACCCATCCCACTGGCACACAGGGCCCTGGTGCTGGGAGCCAGCTGGTGATGGCCTGTGACTGATGGCCCACTGATCTCATCAGGGCAGTAGCCTGGCCAGCGATGCAGGTGCCATTGGAAGAAAAATTTGCAGCAGCTCTCAGATCCCCTTACCTCTTCCATGGAAATTCACCCACCCAGAGGAGTCAGAGGACCTGTAGGGTGGAAATGCAGAGATACAATGCCTTTTCCCTTGTTTTCTTTGGTTGGGTTTTTTTTCCCCTTCAACGTTACTGTGTTTCCTCTCCATCTGGTCATGTCCCGAGCACAATTTCCAGGGCTCCCATTTCAGAGGTGCTGTCAGGGTGGTGCAGAATTCCAGCTCAGAGGCAGGAGCAGAGCATGGCTGCACCTCAGAGGTGTTACCTACTACTATCTCAAGTCCCCGAATCCCAAGCTGACAAATATTAGACTTATGGTAAATTAAGTATTCACAAACAGTACTCAGCTAAGGATCCAGAAATAGTCTTTTCAGTGCTTGTTGCAAAGCTCAGCAGGAGCACTTTTTGGAACCAAACCATTATAAAAAATAGGATTGTCTGGCTGGCCCATAAAACAGAGCAGCAATCCAAGACAAGCAGACCTTAAGGCTTTGTAGCTGTGCTGTGATGTCCTGCACTGGGATATCCTATAAAGACAGTGTGTCCCCCTGACAGTGTGGAAGAAGCTGTGCAGGCTGCATTTCTCTGCCTGCCTCCTCGAGTGCCTCTGTGCCATTTCATGCTCTTTCTGGGTTGATTTTAGGGGTGTGCCCTTCAAAGGTACCACTGTAGGCTTGGCTCCTGTGATGGCCATGTGCTCTGATTTCCAGTCAGGAGGAGTCAACATGGTAAGTAATTGCCAATACCTAATACAAAGCTTCTTGTCAGCAGTGAATGCATAGGGTAGATTCCTTCTAAAGCCCAGGGAGAAAATGTTTCCTGTGAAGTTCTCCCCTCACCTGCTTGTAGGCAGGAATACCTTCAGTAAATACTTCCTATATGTACTAATAAGAAGTTTCCCTCACCCCATGGACCCAGAGGTGCACAGGACAGGCACAGGTAAAATGCTGATGTGCTTCTTGGCCCTTGCGCAGGATCACTCTGATAATGCCATCGGTGTTGCTGCTACCATTGCCCACGAGATGGGACACAATTTTGGCATGAATCACGATTCTGCTGGCTGCTGTACCACCCCTGCAGCAGATGGGGGGTGCATCATGGCTTCTGCAACCGGGTGAGTCCATCCTGCACGGGCTCAGGGAGGAATGCAAAGGGCTGTGTACAAGAGCCTTGCTGGAGTAGGAACTGGCAATGTAGAGTGAAAGTGGGTTTGTTGCTGCCTGCTGGAGTCAGTGTTTATAGACCAAAAATTGCCAGACAAACCCTGGGTCATGGAGCAGTAGCAATTTGCTAATTCCCAAGGAACTGATTCCTGTCAGAGACTGGCCTTAGGTAATTTTAAAAGTGGAGTTCTAGATTATCTGGCAGAAGGAAAATCTTCCTTTTCCCTTTTCTTAAGAATACTCATTGGTTTCTGAGAGCCTGTGTTTAACAGGAAAGAAGTCTTTGAGAGAAAGGGGAAGCAAGAGTGGCTCTAGATGCCTATAGGAATTCAAAATTTGATTTTGGATGAGGAAACACAACCATTTTTACCATTCAGTCACGAAACATGCCAGACAAACCCACAGACTTAAAGCCACATTAAGCATTTTCTCAAGCCTTCCTCTGTTTGAAGAGATTTTTTTTCTTCATGGACATCTTCTTTTATGTGCATCATTTCCTCCAAGGAAAACCATTTGGGTGAGAAGTGAAAGCATAGTGGCACGCAAGTAGAGCACACAACATCCACACACACACAGAGCCACACATGGAGTGCACAGGCATTGCAGCAACAGAAATAATAATTCATGTCACAAAAAATATTCACATTCTTCAAAATGAGGCAGTAGATAAGAAAAATTACGTATTATTTTTAGCAGTTAGGCTCACAGGCAGTTATTGACAGGCTGAGTGCTGGATTCTCAGGTTTGTTCAAGCAGTTAGAAGTAAGCCACAGCTCCATTACTGAGGAGGTGAGGACAGCCATGCTTGTCAGCAATCACACTCAAAGGTAACTCAATATGTTTTGGTTCTAAAAAGTTTATTTTGTAAGGCAATTATATTACTAAACCACCTTGCAGTGCAGTCCCACCTTGTCTTCAAGTGTAGAGCAGGCACAGGAAATCACAATCTGCTTTAGCACAACTCCCAGAATTTCAGGGAGGGACTTGTGTGCTTGGGCACTTGTCAGGATTTGCATGTGCTCCTTTTTGGTTCTCTAAACCATTGCCCAGACCTGTCTTCATGTTTTTCTACCCTGTCTGTATTCAGGCACCCATTCCCCAAGGTGTTCAACCAGTGCAACAGACAAGAGCTGGAGAAGTATCTGCAGTCTGGTGGAGGGATGTGTCTCTCCAATATGCCAGACACCAAAAGAATGTATGGTGGAGGGAAATGTGGAAATGGCTACTTGGAAGAGGGGGAGGAGTGTGACTGTGGAGAGGTGGAGGTAACAATTGTTCAGGTCCAACCATTTGGGGTTTAGTGGGACACAGCGTTTTTGTTATGTATTTTGCAAATATGGTTATGTGATCTGTAATCAGCTTTTCTTTGTGCAGGAGACAGAGATACCTTCCCTGTATGTAAATGTAAATCAAAGTTCTAAAATATTACTGACTTCACAGTGTGTGGTACAATCCACTCCAGAACTCAGGGATGGTGTGGTCCAGGGCTCAGCAGAGGTGATTAAAACTTTGTTTAAAAAGCAGATGAAAAAATTATTTTAGGTCACAGAATCACAGATTCATGTAGGTTGGAAAAGACCTCCAAGAGTGAGTCCAACCTGTGTCCCATCACCATCTTGTCAGCTAAACCACAGGACTGAGTGCCATGCATGTCCAGTCATTTTTTGAACACCTCCAGGGACAGTGACTCCACCACCTCCCTGGGCAGCCCATCCCAATGCTTAACAACCATTTCAGTGATGAAATTCTTCCAGATATTGCGGTTTCATATATAAGCTCACTTTACCTTTGGCTCCACTCCTGTTAAGGATGGGGCATCTCTTAGCACTGCATCTCACTTCTGCAAACCCATTCTTTGCCTTGTAAGAGAACAGGGAGCTGGAAGCAGCAGCCCAGGCTCTCCAGATGTGACAAGCACAACCAGCTGTAGCCCGCCAGAGGGGGGTTGTGCCGTGCTGGCATTCAGCTCGTGCTGGGTACCGTGAGATAAGGTGGAAGGGAGGGTGTCACTTTGTGTGTGGCTCACTGTGAGTGAGAACGCATCAGTGCCAGCCTCAGATCTGCCCTGAGAACTCTGCTGCCTCTCCCTGTCTTCCAGGAGTGCAGGAACCCCTGCTGTGATGCCAGGACCTGCTCCCTGAAGCCTGGGGCTGAATGTGCCCATGGCAGCTGCTGCCATCAGTGCAAGGTGGGTTCTCTGGGTTTTCCTAAGGGGAGAGGAAATAACAGGGGTGGAAGTGTGAGGATAAAACTGGTGGGAGGAAGGGGAGAAAACACAGCCAAATATGGAGTTTAACTCCTCACCTAGCTTGATTTTTTTAGGTGCAACAGCTATGAGTGTAATCAAATTAATGGAGTCCTTTCTTTTGGCTGATTAATTTAATTGACTCCTGTGATATCTTAAGATGACCTGTGAAAGCTGCTGGAGTGAAGTGCCACTGCCTCTCTATAACACACTGAGGGATGGGATGAATCAGAGCTGATACTTCTCTCCATTGGCTCCAGAAGAAATCTAAACAGAGCTCTTGGAGCAACCCTTCCTCCAGGGATTAGGCTGGATGCTGTGTTTGCTCTGAACCCTCTTTTCTGGGGTGCAGCTGAATTCCTTTAGCTCAAATGTTTGCTGAAGAAATGCTGGCAAAGAATATAATTTTAAATCTCAACTTTATTTTATAGAGACTGGTTAAAATGTGTTTCTGATTTTGGAGCCAAAGGTCTCAAATTTGACAACAAATTAACTTAAAAATGAATGTAGGCAAAGATTTCTCTGAAGCTCACATTTATGTTTGCACATTGGCTGCGTGCTCTTGCTGACCTGTCCTGAGCATGTGGAAAACAATTTCCAGAAGTCCACCTGGACTCACTTGGAACAACCTCCCAGATGTAACTGTGAATGCCCTTTGTTCCCCACGTGTGTGGTGGACAGGAGAACAATGAATTGAGTAAACTTGTAAGCAAAGGAGACATAAGTTATGCCTCAGGAAAATATTTCCAGCAGAAGTGACAGGCAAACACAAAGTTCCCAGCCAGGGAGGGTTTGGAGAACAGATTACACAAACATCTGTCAGAAATGGTTCAGGTAAATTGGATCCTACCCTAGGGTAGAGCGAGATGGATCAGTGTCCCCATGAGATCTGGCAGCCTTACATTCTGTACATGATCTCATTGCTACCTGGGGAAGGGATCCAGTCATTAATTTTATTCTACACAGTTAATGAGGTCCCAGAGGCACATGAGTCACTGCTGACCTCAAAAAACCTTGGACAAGGAGGGCGAAGTGACACACACAAGATTCTGCCTTATCTACAGGCATGAAACCACAGAGGAGCCAAGCAATAATTCTGGGTTTTTTCCCGCTGTCTCTTTTTAGCTGATGTCTCCAGGAACTCCCTGCAGGGAGAGGTCAGGACCCTGTGACCTCCCAGAATTTTGCACTGGAGAGTCCCCGTTCTGCCCCCTCAACTCTTACCAGATTGATGGGGCTCCCTGTGACGGAGGAAGGGCCTATTGCTACAGTGGCATGTGCCTCACCTACAGGGACCAGTGTGTGCAGCTCTGGGGGCCAGGTAAGGACACTGCCTGCAGAGAAAAATGCTGTCCTTTCAACCAGGAATCGTTCTACCCTGCTACTCCTCACCCTGTGCAAGGCAGGAGTACCTTCCATACCTGCTCTCAGTAGCACAGTCTGAGTGGAGCCTTTTCTCCTGCCTTACTCCAGTGGAGAAGGCAGCAAAAAAATTTCCCATACTCCAGCCATTCCAGAAAAAGGACAAGTGAGTGGTTGGCATGGGGTGAGATGCAGCAGCCACATGAGTCTCTTCCATGCAGGGGCACAGCCAGCACCAGATGCCTGCTTTGAGAAGGTCAATGCTGCTGGAGACATCTATGGGAACTGTGGGAAGGACATCTACGGGAATTACAGGAAGTGTGAGATGAGGTACAAAGCAGAGCGGCAGCCCAGAGTTCCTCCTTGGAGATGGTTTTTTTATATTACAAAATTATGGTCCAGGGGATAAAACTGATCCATGCATTGGTTCACTCCCTCCCTCAGCCTCCTGGGAAACCAGCTGCATCCTTGTGGGACTTGGTGCCCTCTCAGCTGAAGCTTTCAGTTCACCACTTTTCTGCCTTTCGCATTTCCAAATATCTAGTTGATATTCTTCCAAAGCAGCAGAAGAGGGGGGATTTTTTTCGTCTCTAAGTTAAATGTAGCTTTTTAACTGAGACAAAAATTTCTTAGTCTTAGCTCTGACTTTCCTGAGGGTGGCCATCCATGGGGACTATGGGGTGGTACCATCAGTATCCATCAGTGCTTGGGATAGTTCTTGGGAGGTGCCTGCTCATTTAACAATGACTCAGCACTGCTGCTTTAATTTAATTTAGAGCTCATGTCTGCAAACCATTCAGCAAGCCAGGAATAATCACTTTAGCCTTTCCTTTGAAATCAGAGATGCTAAATGTGGGAAGATCCAGTGCCAGAGCTCTGCTTTCAAACCCCTGCAGCCCAATGCAGTGCCCATAGACACCACAGTGAACAGGCAGAGGTGCCGAGGGACCCACGTGTACAGATCTGACAGTGAAGAGAAGGAGATGCTGGACCCTGGCTTGGTGCTGACAGGGACAAAGTGTGGGAGCCATCATGTAGGTACAGTTCTGCCTGGAATGGCTTGGGGGAGGTTCAGGGTGTCACTTTTCCACCCAGAATGTGCTTTGTGGTTATCAAGCCATTAATTTTTTTATGTCTAATGCCTTTCTAGGAGATTGCTGTATTTGTTAGAAAAATAATTCCTTAGAGGCTTTGGAGAAGCAATGGAAAGACACACACCAAAGGCTTTTATGTCTTTGCCTGATGAAGTTCAGGGCCAGTGCTAAATCTGGGATTTGCTAGTTGGTTGAAGTTGTCTTGCTTAAAGGAGAGACACTGGAAACCAAGACGTGAGAGCTCCTTCAGGGGCCTGCCACATGGGCATGGCCAAGCTCTTGCCAGCTGAGCTCCCACTGCTCTCTGCCTCCCACTGACTGGGATGTAGGCACTGAGTGAGGAACTGTTTGCTTGGGAACCACGTTAACTTCATTTCCTGTAATTCTGCCCAGGGAATTAATTAGTTGTATTTCCAAGGTGTTTGGGACCTGCAAGTCACGGAATAGCACAAGGCAGTGACATGGTGCATATCTCAGAGAGCTAACACTGAGTTTTTGGGTGCTTTCTGTGCAGGTTTGCTTTGAGGGGCGCTGCCAGAACATGTCCATCATCTTTGATTCTGAAAGCTGCAGCAAGAAGTGCCATGGGCATGGAGTAAGTGTCTCCTTTTTCATCTCCACGTAGGATGGGCTTCCATTCTTCTGTGGCTGCTTGTTCAGCTCAGTTCTGATGCCTTCCTTAAGTTTGCTGTGGACTTTGGCTTCTTGCTTATCAATTGTCACATTTGCTTCCTGTTTGATGCATTTTCTGGTCCATGAGTGTCCCTTTGACATAGGATTTAAGGAGGTCTCCTGGAGGAGAGAATAATAAATGCAATAAATGAAAAACAAGGAGTAATCTTAAAGAAAAATCTTCTGGGCCCAGTTTAGATTGAATAAAAGGCATCAGACTTACTAAAGAAAAAAACATAATGAAAAGTAACGTTTAGACCAGTTTATCCCAAATTGTTCTGCACTGCCCCCAGGGGATGGAAAGAAAAGACAAATAGCAGTGGGCCAAGCTCTTTGGCCTAAACAATAGGAAATCTTCACTCCATGAAAGGGAAAACTCATGTCCTTCGGTTTTTTTTCTAAATGCTGCTTTTCTGTTGAATTCGGGTTATTGGCACTTCAGCTGAAGAACCCTTGTCTTTTGGAGAAAGGGAGAATTTCTGAGGAAACAAAAGGCACTTCTACTCCCTGAAAAAAAAGAGTTTCCAGGCACTCAACTCCCATTAGAGTCTCTCCTGTAGTGTTTAATTCAGCAAGGGCTTCGTTTGTTTTCACTTGCAGGTTTCTTAGTAGCTGCCACTTAAATCTCTGAATCTTCCCACTCCAGGTGTGCAACAACAACAAGAACTGCCACTGCAACCAGGGGTGGGCCCCCCCATTCTGCAACAAGGAGGGGACAGGAGGAAGCTTGGACAGTGGTCCCCCTCTGCCTGAAGGTGAGTGGGACCAGCTCTGCTATGGTGCCACTTCAGAAGGACCTGAGTTAGTTGGGGACAGAGAGTTTTCCATGTAACAAACTCTACTTTCTTGCCCTCAGGCTCTTCAGCAGTCATGATAACTTTGGCAGTCCTGGCTACCATTCTCCTTCTCACAGGAATCTTGTTTTTGTTGTATTATCTGAAATGCTGGAGTAAATTTGCCATCTGTTCTCTAAAGAAGACACCTCAGTTCAGGTAAGTTGTCAGTGCTGTGCCTTGTCTGCTTGTCCCCCCTCCTGCCTTCAGTGCCAGGACAGGAGAGACACTGCAAATGCTGTGGGAATGTCACTAAATGGGTTTGTTGGTATAGTCACTGTTGGCTTCTCATTTCTTCACTCCAGTGAAAATAAAATAGAAAATACGGGAAAATGAAGGAGAAAACATATTAAGACATTAACATTCTTTTCTTTCTCTCATTGTCAGCGACGCCTCTGGAACTGGGCACGCAAACCCTGCCTTCAAGCTGAGAACCCCCCAGCAGCAGAGGAAGGTAAGGGCAGGGTCTCCTTCCACCTGCAGGGCAGAGATGCAGCTGCCCCAAGGTGTGGGATGTGCTTCCCCCTCACTCTGCAGTTAGGGAGTGGTTTTATCAAAGGATGGGAGAAGCAGACAGACATCACCCGTGGCTGAATGTCAGTGTTAGCTGAGAGCAGCACCTGTTCCTAGTGATTTCCTTAAAGGCAGGAGCTGGGATCTGAGCAGGCCTGTGTGGCTGCTTGTCTCTGCTGGTAGATCCTGTGCTGTCACACCCCCCATCTCAAAACTGGAGAAGTGGCAAACCCTGAGTTTATTTGCAAGCATCACACTGATGCCTGGATTACTCTGTTCTCTTGATTTCCATTTCTGCCTCATGATCCTAAGTTGTCCCAGACCATCTAATCAACACCTACTAGACATACTCAACACATACTGGTGTTGCAGGCAATATTTTCCACTCCGTGGCTCAGAGACCTCACAAGTGCTGCAGCGAGTATAAAGGGTGGTTTGAAGTGGAAAAACCTGAGGATTTGTGGCTCTTCTGCACAGGTGATTGGCTTCCCTGAAATCCCACCAAAACCTCCTTCTCAGCAAGCTCCAGGGCTCCAGATGGACAGGCAGCAGCCACCCACCTTCTCTGGCAGCCACAGCTGCAGCCTGGGCCAGCCTGTGGGACTGACACAGCCAGCACTTCCAAAGGACATTCCCAGGAGGACACCCCCAAGCAGGCCAGCACCTCCTGCTCCCAAACCTTCAACCTCTCAGGTATGGAGTCATTCTGCTGCCCTGTGGATGCTGTTTGATGGGGGGTTTGTTCTGGTGAAGCCTCTTGCCCTGGGGGAAGTGTTAGTCTTGACCCAAACTGACCCCTTCTTGTGTGAGCATCCTCTCCATGGGGTTATTTTGGGGGTTAAAAGGAAAGATTTATTTATTTTGTTGGTAGTTCTGTTCTGAACTTACTACAGACCCCACATTCCTATTGGAAAGATAGTAAATCACTCAGACTGACTTAAACCCATTTTGCAAAATAGTACCATTAGTTTGGGGCCCTCAAATAAGCAAAGGACCCAGTTACAGCAGGTAGCAGGAGGCTGGCTCCCAGGCAGTCTCTCTCTGAAGGACATAGAGGAAAACAAACCCTATGGAGGAAAATCTTAGCCAATGGGGTTTGTTTCTAGCTCCATTGTTCCTGTGAACAGCCAGCACTTCAGCAGGAAAGAAAACTAAAACAAAAGCAGGAAGCTGAGTGTTGTCAATAAGGAATAGGTATCCTTCCCAGCTGCTTGTTGACAAGTTCCATGTTCCCCCACGATCTCCTTTGTGTTCCCCCCCCAGCACACCCAGTCTCTTTATCTCAGTCAGCCCCTACTAGATGGAACATTTTTCATAGGATTTCCACAAGAAACCTTGCTGTTTCTGGGTTAGTGGAGAGTTACGAGTTGGGGAAGACACAGGGGAAATAATTAATGTCGCTTTTTGCTAGTCTCAGTGTCCTTCCTAGATGTTTGCAGCATCTGCCAGATTTGCTCTCTTGCTATTCCTATAGGAGCTCTTCAGAGCTGGCAGTGGAATTTAGTCTGCCTTGTCCTTCCTGGAGTCACAGAGCAAGATCCTTGGGGAGCAATAGATCCCCAAGCCATCAAGCATTGCATTTATGCATAGTCTGAGGAGACTGCAGGGTTTTGGGTGCCCTCCAAGTTGTGAGTGCAGCTGTGTTTGTTAAATCAACACCTGTAAGGCAGCAGCCTAGCACAGAGCCTGAGCAACAACAGGCAATTGGCTCTTGTGGGGATAACTTCTCCCCCCGGGACATGCTTTCCACTGAAATTCACTGGATGAATGGAAAATACAATGCTCTGAGCATCCTATTAGGGACAGCTGTGTGCACAGACAAATAATGACTGCTTGTGGGTCTGTGTGTGTTTGTGTGGGCACGAGAGCATGCACATACACGGTGTTTACAGGCACTGTATAGGCAAACAAACGAGCAGTGAGTGTGTGTGTGTGGAACCTGCTTCCAGCCATGAAGTGCATCAGTTAGTGTGGGCTATCGAAAAGGCTCTGGAACACAGGTTACCTATTACTTGCAAAAGTTAAGGCTTAAATTCAAAACTCTTTCTTCCATAGGATATTTCAAGGCCCCGGCCACCGCAGAGAGCTCTGCCAGCGAATCCCATCCCATCCGGATCCAGAGGCTGGCAGGGGAGCAGCCCTGCTGTCCCACTGCCTCCTGGGCACACCAGAGCCCCAGGACACCTCCAGCCTGGGGCAGAGGTAGGCTCTGGGAGGGGTGGTGGGAAGCACTACTCACCCCTGGGGAATAAAAACACTCTGAAGGGAATATCGGGCTGCAGAACAGCTTAGTGCACAGCCCAGGTGGGAGGAGACAGACAGGCTGTGGGTTGGTCACCTTTATTGCAGGGGTCTCTTTTTTAACCTGTTTCATATTAAGAATTTATTGAGTTGAGCAAAACAGTGAATTCAGTCCTCCACATCCCTGAACACCTCCTCAGGCAAGGCATTGGTGTGAGTGGGGCCAAGCAATGGGGTCAAGGCATGTGGGACCCAGAACTGTTAATGAAGAGCAGCAAAACGAAGATTCACACAAGACTTGGAGATCCCAGTAAAGAACAAAAATTCTTTCCAGCCTCTCTCTAGCCATGGCTAAGGAGATGCTTTCTCTGCAGGGAGTGTTTCCCAAAATCATCCTGAATACAGGCAGTTAATCAGGGACTTCTAGGCACTGAGTTCAATGCTCTGCATAATGGGCCCTTTAATATAAAATATTAAACACACAGCACAGTTATGTTGTCTCCAGCCTGCAATAGACTGGAGGCCAGCTGTGAAAAATGGAGAAAACTTCAGGAACTTCCTTGTGGGAGAGTTCCTATGTGAGGCACTGGGTTGTGAATGCAGAGAGGTTTCCCCTGGCTGGCATTAACATCAGCTCCAGGACAAGGTGAAGACAGTGCTTGCTCTTCTATCAGTGCTCACTCCTTTTCCCCTTTTTTTCCACCTCACCCAGAATTCTGGTGCCTGGAGAGCTGGAGCAGTGAACAACTTGAAAGTGGGACAGCCAGGCTCCCGTGGGCATTCCTGAAGCAGCCTGTTCCTGGCTGGCTCTGGACTTCACAGAGCACTGGATGGCCTTCATCACCCAAAACCACAGTCACACCTTCACTGCCGTGGACAGTGTCCCAGTTCCTCTCCTCCTGTCCCCAGTTTGCTCTGTGACCCACCAAGCTGCAGTCAGGCATGGCAGGGGTGCCCCAGGTACACACCAGGCTCAGCTGGACCCTCTCTGCCTTTTCCACGTAGGGATGACTTCTTTATACGGTATTCAAATATTGTTGTGCAATATCCAGTGCAGGGATGGGGCTGATGGGGGTTTCACGTGTTTTTAATCGGTTATTTAAGTGTTACCAGGGAGAACAAGCTGTGAGTGCAGGTGCTGGCCCTGATGGGCTTTCATGTGAGCCCTGTTGGCTTCCTCAGCCCCCCATGCAGCTGCAGGAGCGTATTGGTGCTATACAGACCCCACTGCCTCTGGGGAGAGCAGAAGGCAGCTGGTGATAACATTCTTCAGTTTATTCTCTGTTTACAGGGGGTGGCAAGTGGGACCCCAACAGGGAGCCAACCACAGAACTATAATTTGTGGGGCCACTGTGGATTTTGTTCAGCTTTAGCAGAGGGGATTAATTATTTTCCCCATATAACCCTCTTCAGCAAGAGCATCACAACCCTTCAGTCCTCCAGCACTCGCTTGTCTCCCCTTGGTGCTGTAAATCCCCAAAGCAGCCCCAGCATGGCCCATGAGCTCCAATCCACGTCCTTGGGACACACTCCAGGTACGACAGGGCAGCTCTGGCCCAGACCCAGAGCAGAAGGCAGCAGGAAGCTCAGCAGAAGGCAGTGCTGAGACCCCTCTGCAGCGAGCGGTACCGTGAGAAGTTTTTGCACGTGTCTCCTCAGGCTTTGGTCTGTGCTGAGCTGTAACTCAGCGTGGGCTCTCTGCTCCCCAAACCAGTGAGAAACCTACCTGAAAAATGCCCAGGTGGGGAAACAGCCAAAATATTAACACAACACATGGTGCTTTGGTAGGGCAGCTCTCTTACCCCAGGTTTTTTTTCTCCAGGCCATGGATGGAGAGAGCTGTCTGTGTGCACTTTAAGCAGCTGATGGTTCTGACCCTGAGGACCCTCCCTTATGAATTTGGTTTTTTCTTCTCCTAATAGTTTGGCTTTTGTATGTGATTTTTTTTTTCCTCAGGATTTTAAAATAACTTTTTGTTACACCAGATTTTTTTTTCCTTGAAATGATTTCCTAGGACAACACAGGGAAATCTGGAGCTGTGGTTACAACAGCTCTCTTGTGTCTGATTTATTATGGACAAATCCTCAAAGAGCATGACTGCTGCTTCATGTGTGAGAAACTGTATTATTGGCATAAGGAAAGTTAGTCTTGTTTGCTGGTTCTCTTTCCCTAAGATCTCCTCATTAAAGAAATCCCAGATAAACCCTAAGAACTCATTAAAGTTGTAGTTCTATGTCATAGTGTATCTGTAGGATGACTTAAGTCACGTTAGTTTTCACAACTTTACTACCTCTTTCTCCACAAGGAAACAGTTCACATGGTGTGTCTTGAAATTCTCACTGATTATTCCTTATCTTACTAATTTTAGACCTTTTCTTACCTTCTATGTGCCTGGAAAACAAACCAATCTCAAAAACTTCTTTCTGAATTAAGGGATGGCAAGTGAAAGACAACAGCTTTCTAATCTTTATGCCTTTTTCTATAGTTGGGGTATATTACATATAAAAATGTGTGTACGTACAACCCCCAAACTTGTTTCTTGGTATGTAATGGCACGTTTGGCTGCTCACAGTGCAGTTCATTCACTGTTGTTGATTCAACCACAAGAACTTGATCTCATATCTGAGCCCTCACTGAGGACAGCAGCACTTCTGCTCCAACCCCTGATCCTCAGCAAATGGCCACTAAAAATCACTAAAATTATTCTCACTGCATTTCATGTGAGCATAGGATCAAGGTTTTAAAAAATGCCCCCAGACACACAATGCTCAGAGAACAAGTGGACGTGCCCAAACTCTAATAGAAAACTTTATTGCTGGAATATCACAAAAATCTCCAAAGGGTAGTTTTAAGTAAGTTCTTTTAAATTTTCAGATGTGTGCAAGTTGGGTGAATAAGACATGGGGAACTGCAGGAGGAGTAAAAGATGGTAAAACCTGATATTTTGGAAAGATAAGGTTGCTTGGGAGAACTTATAACAAAATACATCTCACTTTCTCCTGTGTCCACATGTTAATGGTTTACAATAATGCTCTATGCATCTATGCAAATACTTGAAGAATGCAATTCATTGTGCCTTTTGCCTAATTTTAATAAAAGTTGGTTGTCGTTAACAAATACTCTTTCACTGTGTATTATTTCATTACCTCAGTTCAAATCTTCATTTTCTACATGGCATTTCTCCAGGGATGGCAGGATTGCTTTAATAAAATGCACTTCTAGAGAGTGAAGAAAGATGAGTCCCGATTACAGCCATTTTCTAACATAAAATGCATAAAGCATCACACTGATTAGGATGCCAAAAACACAGCTGGAGTGAGTGACTTGGATTATTTTCTGTCACCAAAGGAGGTCGCTGCCGTTTTACTCTGCTCCAGATGCTCTTTCTGTTGTACTCAGCAGTCCCTCAGCATCTTTATCCTTTAGTGCTACAGCAGTAAGATCAGAGAAATCAGTAAAAACTTTCAGATCCACCTGCTACTTTTCTTTTTTTTTTTTTTGAAAAAAACCCTTTATTTCCCTTTCCACATTCCAAAAAGATAGCAGTGAAATGTTATTAAGAGATTGCATCGCCCCCTCTCCCACAGCCCCACGTTGTATTTGCTCAGTGATACTCAGATTCAGGTATAATCAGGTGAGCATCTCAGAGGACAGCAGGACAGCTCATGGGGCTCAAAGAATTCTGAGGGGCTTGCCAAGGTCAGGATATTTCCTGAGGAAAAAAAAAAAAAAAAAGGTTTCACCAAAAGTCTTGGAGATGTGGCAGAGTTTCTCCTGACATGGGGTTTGTCCTGCCAGAGCTCCCCAGCCTGAGCAGGGGCTGCCCTTCCTCAGGTGGGGTCTGGGTCAGGCCCAGCAACTTCACCAAGGCCTGGGCACCAGAGCTGCTAAGGAAAAAAAGAAAAATACAAACAAACAAAACTCCTGTAAAAATAATTAACACTGTTTCAGGGAAACTCCTGCACCTTGCAAAAAAACAAAAGCTGAAAAAATCTCTCTGTGAAAACACTTCATGGCTTGAGTCCTGCCACTGAGCCTGAGTGAGCAGCTGTTCCAAAATTCACCAGGCTTTGCCCATATTCACCAAGATTCCTGTCCCATTATTTGCAGAGCAAGTGATTAAACATGGATGAGCAGAGTCTGAATAGCATCGTTCAGTCCTTGTCTCTCACCTCCTCTTGAGACGCTGGTGTGTATTTTAGAGTTCATGCAAGTGTCTGGAAAGGAAACAAAAAAAGACAAAAAACACTAATCAATGATCCATCAAGGCCTGGAAACAAAGACATTGATGGCCACCCGGGGGAAAGAGTGAAGGGTAAACATCAGCCGTGCCAAGAATAAGAGATGGGAAGGGGCCTCACAGAGGAGCTTTGTTCCAGCACTATCCTATTTCTAGAGGATTTTTGCTCCCAGTGGCTGCATGTATTAAGGCACAGTGAGGATTAAACACAGCTCTTGCTGCCACACCATGACAGAGATCCCGTCCAAAAGCCTGGAGAAAGATTTGGCTTTGGAAAAGACACTGTTTGTTTTATTTTCTGCTTTTCCTTTTAAAAATTTTCCCCTGGCACCTGGAGTATTGACATCACCCACCCAGCCTCCAGTCCCCTGCATGTAATGCCCTAAGAGCAGAGCATGAATACTTTGGGTTTATCCTCTGGGGCGATGCTGGAGTTGTCCACCTCTATCAGGATGTTCTTGTCATCTCTGGTGACCGGCGCAGGCTGCTCATTCTGAAGGACTTGGGGTAGATTCCCTAAACTGACATCCATGTCCTTGAAAGCATGGAGTAAAAACACCCCCAAAATGATGGTGAGGAAGCCACAGACTGTCCCAATGATGTCCACCACGGTCATGGTGACCCACTCCTTAAAGAGGATGATGGAAGTGGTGATGACGATGGTGGTGAACAGCACGTAGTAGATGGGGAACACCAAAGAGGTGTTGAAAATGTCTAGAGACTTGTTGAGGTAGTTGATCTGTGTGGTGATGGAGGCCACCAGGGTGATGACCAGGATCCAGGTCAGTGGGTGCTGCAGCACAGGCTGGCCAGCAAAGAAGCCCTTGATGGCAATTCCCAAGCCCTTGACTGAGGACACGGAGAAGGCGCCGATTATGGAGCAGATGGAGAGGTAGACGAGGATGTTGCTCTGGCCATAACGAGGTGCCAGGTAGAAGATCAGGAGGAAGCAGAGGGCCAGGAGGATGGCACCGTAAGCCAGGAAACCTGCAGGAGGGAGAGAAGAACTCAAAACTCCACCAGAGGGCACAGGGAGCAGCTTGCACTGCCCGGCCCCGAGAGGGAAAACACGGCCGGCTGCGTACCCGGCTCCTTCAGCTTGGAAGTCATTTCCTCCAGAGTGGTGACCTCCGCGTCCTCTGGGGCGTGTATGACCATCACAGTGCTGCCCACCAGGCTCAGCAGGCAGCCCAGCTTTCCCAGCAGGTTCAGCCTTTCTCCAAGCAAGTACGAGGACAGAATGGCACTGCATGGGACAGAAAAAGATCAGCTGGTGCTCTGCAGTCCTTTAAAGAAGCAACAGCAGCTCTAAGAAAGTTAAGAATGCTTCCATGTGATACAAATTTGGTGTAAATTAGTTGGATCCCAGTGTGTTAATACACAACCACATGGCATCGTCAGCTCCTCCTGCAGGAGTGCAGGTGTGACCTGTAGATCACAGCTCTAGTGTCAACAAGGTGCAAAAATGCTGAATGTTTTAGCACATCCTCAGAAATATTTTTTTCAGGGTCTGCAGAATCATTCAGGAGCTGCTGGGCACTAGGAAGCTTTTAGTGCTCATGAAAATTACTTCAAGGGCCAGTGTAACAGAGAAAAAGCCTGAGCCTAACAACAAAAAAGCTATGTTAATCTTAACTAAATCATCAGAACTAATTAAGCCTCGGAGAAACTCTGAAAGTACTGGGGCTACAGATATATCTACAAAAACGTCAGATATATCTGTAGACATCAGAGCAGTCCTAACTCTCAGTTTGCTTATGCATTTCATAATACAGTCTTTCTATAAAACCTTAAGTACCCAGAGACATGTATTTTGGTAGGAATCTCCTACTTAAAAATAAAGAAAGAAGATAGGGTTTCAGCCCCTTTAGCAACAGCCAGAAGCATAAAACCCTACAACATCAGAGGACCCTAAAAGCTTCTAAAATAAAAGGCAGGTGAAAGGCAGGTTGAAAACAAGCCTGATATTTTTGACCCTTTTAAATTTTTAGTACCCTTGATTATAAAAACAAAACAAAACAAACAGTAAAACCCCACCAATCCTAATTGGTTAAAGAGCTGGAATAAGGAATGAAGTAATGCAGATATTTGCAATAATTTAACTTGCAGTGTACGTGGCTGCTCGCCACATGCAGCATTTCAAAGGGCAAGCTACTTAATTCAACGGTTCCCAAACGATTCCTCAAAAGGACAACAACTGTTAAAGTGTTTTTAAGTGTTGTTTAGAAAACACTGAGAGCTTTCTTTCCTTTGGGCGGAATAAACCACATTAGCATCCCTTCAAGAGTATTTTTACAAGTCGAACAGGCAAACAAGGAAAAAAAAGAATGCAAATTGCAAATTATAGACATAAAAATTACCTTATGAGCACGCTCAGAGCCCCCAGAGGTGTGACAATAGTCGCAGGAGCAAAGGCATAGGCAGCAAAGTTGGCAGCTTCCCCTCCACCCACTAAACAAACACAAGAAAAATAAATACCAGTGAGTTACAGAGCACTTTCTGTGTTTTCTCTTGGGGGCTTGCAAACCAGCAAGATGTCACTTGGAGAGTGGGTTTTATGCTGGGAGCTTCAAGTTGCTGCTAAACAGGGGCAGACAGTGGGTGAAAATAAATTACAAATTAAAAGAGACACCCCTGGAGAAGGAAGCCCTCCCATGGGAAGGGCTGGGGCTGCCAGGGCTCAGCCAGGTCAGGGCTCATGAACCCCCCAGCCCAGCCAGGCAGCTGCAAGTAATAAAGGTTTGAAGTCTTGTTTTAAGGGAAAGCAAGGAAGGAGGTGCTACCAACACCTCTTTGTTATCTCCCCGTGCTGCAGCAGGAAACCTTCCTGGAGCCCCCAGGCCCGCAGGGGAGGCTGTTTGTTTGCCCTGTGCCTGGCACACAGGCAGACCTGCCAGCTGCCTTATTAAAACATGGCTTTTCATGCTTTTGATCAGGTAAAACTGAGCTAGCAGGTCCTACCAGTCCTGCAGGAGGATGGAGATCCTGCAGGGATCACTGCCTCTCCTCTCCCTGAGGAACCTCTGCTGAGGATGGGGAAACTCGACAGAAAACAGGCTTTGAGCACACGGTTTGTTCCACACCTCATTCACAGGGACAGACCCTGGAAAAGCTGCAAGCCCAGAGAAACAGCTGCTACTTACTGGTTAACAAGCCAGCCCACCAGAGCCAGTCCTTTAGGTAGCCGTGGCCTCCATCTCCTGGGGAAGAAAAGCACATGCAAGAGTTAACAACCATATTCCTCAGAGCAAGAGATGAGAATGTCCCTTTGGAGAGGGATAAATTGCAAGGGGAAGACTGTGACAATGGACAAGGAAGAATGGACATACTGTGTTGGGAACTAATCCAGTTCTGGTCCTTACCCCCAGGCTGCTGGACATAAGGAGCCTGAGCCTGCTGACATGGTGAACCCTGAATTTGCTGGGTCAGGGAGAGCCCATGTTTCTGATAAATCCGACCCGACTGGAGCCGTCAGGAACAGCAGTGCTTGACTTGCCCTGGAGAAAAGTGATGTGCTCACACAGCAGGGGTGACACACTGGGGCTGAGAGATCACAGGGTGAGACAGGACAAGGGGCAATGAAGAGTTGAACAGGAAGACTTCGGGACACAGGGAAAAATCTTGTGCTAGAGTTCAGCCTCTTCTGGGTCCTCAGCAACTCGGTAAATGCTGAAGTTCAAATGCTATGTTTTGGTATTCCTCAGAAATTGCTGGTTTATTTGTTTTAGGGTCTTTTTGCTTCGTTGGGGTTTTTCCCAAGAAGTCTTTTTGTCAGCTGCAATTTTCTGTCATTAATCTCTAATTCCTTTCAGAATGTTAAACATTCTGAAAAACAGGGAGGGGCTTGCTCTTGTTTTACTCGCTTGGCTCTGCTGTGGGAAGTTCATGGAGGGAAGGAGGACAGAGACATCTGCAGCTGAAACAATACTGATATTTCATTGTGCAAACATAATGCCAAAAAGCAAACCCACCTGTGTTCAGCAGCTGCATGTGGCCAGCCCAGTGGCAGAGGATGGAGATGGACTAGAGACTGGCCAGTGGCTCAGATGGTGTTGGTAGCTTTGTTGGTTGTCTCTGGACACCCACTTCATCATTCCATGCCTCTGTGGCCCCATATGGGCACAGAGTTAAATGGGGATGGTGACATTTACTTCCTCTGAAAGATTATTTAAGAGCAGTTCCTAGGCCAGAACTGGGAAGCAGCAGTATTTTAATTACCATTGCTCTGTTTTGCAGTTATGCAACTAGGTCAGCTGCCAGGTAGGATTTACCCTGCTGCTGGAACACGTTTGCAATGCTGATGGGATGTGTCCAATTCCACAGTACAATTCTGCTCTAGGCAGTGCTGCTCCACCACTGCCCATCCATATATATATATGTGTGTGTGTGTGTGTGTGTACACATAAACACAGCCTTGCCCCAAGAGCCTGGTGCCAGAGGAAAGTTATCTGCAGGCTGTTGAGCAACACAGCTCCAAAGGATCCCTTCTGAAACCACAGGGTTCCCACAGAGCCAGCCTGTCCTGCATTCACAGAGCCCTTGTTAATGCAATGCGAGCACATGGGGCTGCATCCTTCTCTCGGTGACCTGGTGACAAAGCTGCCTGGTGCTTCACTTAGAGCAGCAGTGGGGTCAGGGCTGTGCTGCTCTGCTCCGGGCTGGGGCACGGCCCTCAGCGGCAGCTTTCTGCTAAGGGGCCCATTTCAAAGAGCTTTTAGCACTCTGCTTCCTCCTGGCCTCAAACATTCCTGAGTGATGGGCATGCACTGTGCTGCTGTGGGGGCACATCTGATCACACAGGATGCTCATTTGCTATTTATTTGTGCTGCCAGGCAGGGGAACGCTGCTGTTAGCTGAGCTCTTCCAGTGCAGGGCTCTGTAAATTAGCTCCTTTCCAATACAGAGACTGTAAATTAGCTCCTCAGCTCCCACACAGCACTGCTGCCTGGCTCTCACACACAAAGATGCACCCACAAAAGCTCTTATTTACACTGCTGATGGAAGACTGACTGTACCCAGAGGTGTTCCCTTGCCTCAGGCGTGCTGAAATTTGGCTTGTGTGTGTGGTCCTAGGAATAGGTGCCACAAAAGCCTTACCTGCCCTGGTGCCTCCCTTCTCCACCAGCCGTAGCAGCCCCTTTTTCTTGAGAATGACGCTGCTCCCGATGAGGAAGCTGGAGAAAACAGCCAAGCCCAGGCCAATGTAGAATCCATAATTGTTCTCCAGCCGAGTTATCCAGGAACTATCCGAGGTCCCATTGTCCAGGACAGGGTCAGCTGGGACAGCACTGCTGATCACTTGGCACACGACCCGGTGGGAAAGGCACGAAAGGGTGATCAGAGACCCTTGGAGATAAAACAGCACATTACTGACATGACTATCAACAGTGTCTCTATTCTGCTGGACTCATTCAGGTGTTCCCCTGCAGAGCCACTTGTGCTGTCACCTTAGCAGCACACACCGCTCAATCCTCCAAAGCTCAGCACACCTCTTTGCTCACTGTGGAAATGGCAGGGTGTTGCCTGACAGATTTATGGCCTGCAGTTCAAGCATCTCTTTGTCACTGAATGTGACATACTGAGCTGGAAGGCCACAAGGACCCCTAAAAATATTTTGAATTTCCAAATATATATGCCAGCGTATCTCCACCAAACTCCAGCGGTGTGGGGTTGAACCAGGCCTTATCAACACTTAACCTTGTTGATCCAAAGGCTTTGGTGCTTTTCAGCCAACTAATCCTCTCACCTGCCAGCTCATCTGCAGCTGTAACTTTGGGTTTAATGTGGAGTGATGCCAACACTTTGTAACTGTGCATCTGTTCCTGCTCTGTGTGCTGAGCTGTGTCATAGGGACAACAGCAGATTCATCTCGGACAACACATTTCCTCTACTGTTTAATGGTTTTATTCCACCTACTTGCAGAGTGCCTGAGTGCTCCTAAAGCAAAGCCAGCCCTGCCAGTGTGAAGGACTGAGAGCAGGCACAACCTTCTGCTGTTAACACCAAAACCACTGCAGCCCTTTGGCTCTGGCCAAGGCGTGTTGCTGTGTGGGGGTGGGAAAATTGCTGAATTTCTTCCTCCCCTGACACTCCTACCACACCCAGCACATCTTTCTATTGCAATCTTTACTCCAAATGTAGTAAAGACAGTGTAACTGTGACCATGAGGAACAGAGCAGCCAGGTGGAGAATAAAAGTCTCTTTGTAGTAAAAGAATTCAGGGTTTTTTTGCCTGAACTCACACAGGGATTCTAGAGCAGGTATTTGTGTCTCTGCAGGCTGGACTATGGAATGGCGAAACTGCTCCCAGCAGTGTCAGGAGCCTGGGCACGGGCCCCACATTTTTCCTGAACCAGGAGCCTGGCTTAGATCTTACGCAGCTGCAACCCCTGGCCCCGGCACACACAGCTGTGGTTTTGGATCTGAACAGGGTATAAACGTTTTTCTAAAGGAAAAAATACCAGTGACTTTCTAGACGAGTTTCCAAGGGTTCCCTAGTAACCTTTTTTTTTTTTTTTTTTTTTTTTTTTTTTCCTACTAGGAAAACATTCTTGCTCGTGGAAATATTTCCTGGGGAATAAGGGGGGAACTTTCCTCCTCGGCCGGGTGGAAATCTCCACAAGGTCCTACCGGGCACAAGCACAAGGCAGCGGGATGGGGTGATTACCGACTGGGTGAGGTAATCCTTAAAGGAAAAAACCCCAACTCCTCGTTTCTCTGTGCGCTCTAAGACTGGCAGAGCGTGGTGCCGGCTGCTCAAGTTTCCCCATTGCTATACAGACCTCAAGAAAGGGAAAAGAAACCCTAAAGCCAGGAAAAAACCCAAAGCAGAGCAGTGACAGAGGACAGCCCCAAAGCCAGGGGGATGAGGCNGCCGGTCCCGCTGCCCCGGGGCTGCACCCACCGTTGCTGCAGCTCCTGTTGGTCTCCAGCGGCTCCATTGCCCTCGCTCTGCGGCCGCTCAGCGCATCCCGGGCCGAGGGCAGGGCCGGGCACACCTGAGCCCGCCCCGCTCCTCCCCCGGCCCGGCCCGGCCCGGCCCGGCCCCTCGCTGCCTGGGTGAGCCTTGCACGGCGCCCTGGGCCAGCCCCTGCCCACCCAGCCCTTGTCCCCATCCCCGTCCCCCCCTGCCCGGTCAGTGCGGTGGCATCTCCGGGGGTTCTGCCCCTTCGCACAGAGCCGGGACGAGGCTCCTGCCGCAGGAGTTTCTCCCCTGGAGGGGGTTTTTCTCGTTGCAGAGGCTGCGGAAGGCGCTGGGGCAGCAGGAGGGTGGCTCGGAGGTGTGCGAGCCCAGGAGGGCGTTAGGGCAGCCTGCTGTGTGCTGAGGGGCCGTGCACGCTGCGAAGCCGGGGGCTGAACACAGGCGCGGTGGAGATAGAAATTAAAGGTAAACGAGAGAAACCTTAGTGGCAACGTCAGGTTAATGGCTGGACTCGATGAGCTTAGAGGTGTTTTCCAACCTAAAAGTTTTGGGTTGAAGATTATATGAAGGATATGAAGTTGTTAGGGAGCATCCAAAGGAGGGCTAGGAGGATTGTGAAAGGTCTAGAGGAGAAGCCTTGTAAAGAACAACTGAGGTCACCTGGTTTGTTCAGACTGGAGAAGAGGAATCTTCATCAGCTCCCCCTCCCAGGGCAGCCAAAGCCTCCCTCGCTGATTCCGGTGTGTGAGCGTTTCAGAGTGTGCGGCACATCAGTTTTACCTTCATCTCCACTCTCCTCTGCCGATCTCCCTTGTTTTGTCTTCATCCCCACCCTCCTCTGCCGACCTCCCTTCCTGCATTTGTGCTCAGTGGCTGTGTGTACGCAGAAACCTATTGCTGATAGAGAAGTTCTTTTGTTGCCATTAGCCAGGTTCTGCTGTAGGTCAACAGAGATAAGTAAAACCAATAGTGAAACAAGAGCTTTGCTTCAGCAAGCCCACATTTGTAGGCAAAAAGGGTCTCTGTCATAAGGCAATATAAAGATACAAGGTTTGCAGGACCTGAACATGTCTGAAAAATTGCTTTGGTTTTTTTTTTTTTTTTTCCTCCCCCATAAAATGAATTGCCTGTTGCTACAGAAATTGCCCTTAGACCATCAGGCTGCAGCATTGCTAACACCTCATGGGTTCTTCACTCAGTGCCTGATCCTATCTCCAAGCAACTGTTTTCTCCAGCAAATGTAATGCTCAAGTGCTTTGTGAGTCATTTGATTTTAATCAAGTCTGTTCATCCATCACAGTCCTGCGGGTCACTAGCTGGGAGAGACTGTTCCAGCCAAATCCCACGTCCTCCTCTTTATCACAGGGCACTTGGTAATCAATCCAAATCATATGGCAGCAGGTTTTGAAGTAGGAAATGAAACATGTGCTAATTTATCAGTGTTCTGGGATCAACTTCTGCTGCTGTTATTTATTATGCAACCAAAAGGGACAAGACCCCAGGCAGGAGGATGATGGTGGGATTTGGCCTCTATTTAGTAAATTTACTGGCTGATGCTGGTTAGGAGCTATTCATGCAATGGGTTGGTTGCAGAAACTGATGTGGTGGTGGAGTGGGACAAGTATTTGCTGTGATTGCAGGGCTGACTGCCTGTGCTGGAGGGGGAATTTGTGTCCCTTGTCCCCTCACAGGCTGCTCTGCCTGTTCACTCTGGTGCTTGGGGCACTGTGGGGCTCTTCCCTTTGCTGGACCTTTTCCAACACCCTGAGGTCTTGCTCAGTGCTAGGGAGGCCTAATTGTGCTGTGGTTATTGGCAGTTAAACTGTGTCCAAAATAATTTCCAAGCCTTTTCAGAGGAGTGTTGTTGACATCTGTGCTCGCTGTGCACAAAGAGGTGTGAAGGAGGCAGCAAATTTTTATGGAAGAGATCCAGGGTTGAAATAATCCTTTTGGTCATGGTGCACTCTCATGCATTACTGCCACAGCATGGTGCAGGCAAAAGCAAAAGGCACTTTGGGCCACAGCTTTACCTTCTCCTGTCAGCTGCATTTCCTGAAGGAAAAGGCTAGTGTGACCACATACACGTGTGTTTATGTACTCCTTTTCATCCCCACAGATAAACTTGAGTTTGTGGGCCACTTTTGCCAGATTTGACAAGGGGTGAGACCTCCAAAAGAAGCCATTCTAAGTCCTAGGAAGAGAGACATGATGGGGAGAAGGAGGGGGACACTGGAGTGTGAGCTGGCTCTATCAGACATTGGGGAAGGAGCGTGCCGGGGTGACACCACGGAGAGAGCAGTTTCACTCAGACCCTGCCGTGGCTACAAGTGTGTCACGGATTTCCTTCTCTCTGGCACAGGCACTGCGGGGGGTGCAGTCTGTAAAATCACGAAGTCACAGGAGTTGCATTTGATGGATTTAGCAAGGCTGTGTATGCAATATGGGAGTAAAGAGCCAGGTAGGACTGGCATGGAACCTTCTGTGCTTAGTCAAGGGCAAGTTGAGACTGATAACAATAAAGCAGGGATGCAGGCAATGCCTCTTTTATTGCTTCATATCCTCATTTTAATGGGAAGGCTGTAATTAAGGGAATTTAGCTCCAAGCTATGACCTCACGGGTTGATACTCACATCAGATGCTGCCTTAAAAATAACTCATCAGAAATCAGGGAGTCTTCCTCAGCAGCTCATCTTCTAACAATGCAGTTCCTCCTGAAATACTGGTTTCCAGGCCAAAGCCTTGACTGGAATCCAGGGGCAGAACAAGGCAGCTTTGCATGCAAATAACCTCTACACCAACATCAAAAGGCTGTTCTTTCCCCTGATCTCGGCTGCTCATCTCTTCTGCTCTGGAAAAAGTGATAGAAAACTACTTAGTATCAATTGTCCTCTGTTAAAAATCATGGTGGAAGCATCCTGCTAACAGGTGATGGAAACTTTTGCCCTCGGATGTCTGCTACACATGGTTTCTGTGGAAACTTTCTGAACAGTTTTGTAATATTCTGCTCTGGCTTCGCATAGTTTCAGAGCTCCAAGGAGCTGTTTGCTGCTTCAAAGAGAGGGTGAACCCTTTTTCTGGCTATCATTTGATAAGGTAGGGGTTCAGGGAATTGCCTGGTGTTGGATGATTGCAGCGCTACATGAAAGCATGCCCAAAGCTTGAAAGACTGAACTTCGTTGAGCAGACAGCTTTTAACTCAAGGTAACAATGTCTGCAGTGACTGAGGCTGTCCTTTGGTGCCACCAGAGTTTAGACAGCACCAACAGGGACAGTTCCCAAGCCTGTCACACCCATGGTGGGATCCAACCCCTGCAGTCCTGCTCTCCCCACGCCAGTGCATGCACCTGTGGGTCTGCGCTGAGCTGCTCAGGGTCATGAGGCCACAGAACACATCCCAGCTCCTTTCTCCCAGGGTTGCTAAATACTTTATCCAGGTCACTGTGGCCCCACAAAGCCACGTGTTGGCAGGGCAGGAGTGGTGGGCTGGTGATGGACAGCAGTGGGAGAAGTGACACGTAATCAGCAGATCGTTTGTTTGCAGACTCCTTATCTGGAGGCGTTTGCATCAGAACTCTAAATCAAGCAAAGCTACATGTGAAAGGCACTCCTGACTTGCAGAGGGGGTCACAGAAAGGGTAATTTTGTTAAGCTTTTGAAAGAATAAAACAGTCATTAATGAACTGTTCTTTGCATTAGTGAAACGACTTTCATCTGAAGATGTAAACATATTTAGGAGTATTAGGAAGAAGAAAGATGGGGACCTGTATCGTTGATGCTGCTCCCTCAGGGTTGGTTATTCAAAATTCAGAGCCCTGGACCCTGACACTCAAAGCAAGAATTGCTTCTGGCTCCAAGTGAGACCGTATGACCTCTCAGCACTTCATAGGGCTGGTGTGAGAACTGGGGTGTCCATGACACAGCAGCTAAAATTAGAATTGAAAAGAAAAAAAAAAAAGAAAAAAAAAGGAGGAAGGAAAAAAAAGGAGAAATCTTGATGGGAGAAAGGATAAAACCCAAACAACCTGCCCTGATGTAGGAGGAAAGTCCTGCTCCCCCCTCTGCCATTCCCTATAGCAGAACCGTGTTGAAATCAGTAAACATTGGGCAACTTTGAACCATCAAACAGTCCTGCACAGGATGTCACCCAGAGAGCTGCAGCACAGCCTCCGAGCACACTGGAAACATCAACAGAGCTGCCCGGTCATGGTGTAAAGTTCATTTCCAATTTTTATGCGTAGAATCATTGCATTTCTGTTCCTCTTAAGCTGGGAAGCAGTTCCCACGAGGAAATCTTGGGAAGAAGCTGTGAAAGGGAACACTAGTTCCAGTGTTTGGTCTGGAGCACAGGAGTCCAACTCCCATAGATCCATGTCAGTTATTTCTGCCTAATTCCTCAGCTCCCAGAAGATCTTTTCCCCTTGGTTCCCACTTCTTTTCTGCAGTCAACAACCATGACTACTCCTTGGGTGCTTCCAACACAAAACTAAGAATGCTTTCAAATGGAAATTTGGGAAAATAACAGCAAGGAGAATCTCCTGGAATAAAAAAGGCCTCTGTGGAGTTGACAAGGCTGCAGTAATGAGAGGAAATTACATCGTCAGTTTAGCTTTGGGTAGAGCCTGTCAAAATCTATTAAAAATAATTATATGATTTTCCCTTCCCTGACCCCTTTAACAAGTTTTAAAATGAAAAACGTGTTGTGCAAGGAAGTTCTTCTCAAAAATCATTAACTTTTTGATAGAAAAATATGTCTGTTTTGGTGTTGGCCACAAAGCCTCCTATTTTTTTGGTTTTTACAAAAGCTTGATGTTTTTATCAACTTAGCTTTTTTTTTGTACCAGGTGCAATTGAATCCTCTCCTCGAATAACAGTTATCACAATGATGATGACACCACAAGGTAAATTCTGCCCATTTCATGAATGAGCCCAATTTTTATTTCTCTTCATCACAAAAGTCATCCCACATTTGTTGTACACACTGTTGGTTGCTGTGTTACGGGACATATCACCAGGTATCAGATGCTTTACTCTTGCAGAAGCATTTCTAATGGAGATGGAAGCTTCTGTTGGCTGAATTTTAGAACAACAGCAAAAAATAATAATACAAAACCAAAATATCATCTTCAGCTGCATAGCAAATATGGATCAAAATTTTAACACTGTATCAGATCACAAGCGTAAATATACCTCACCATAAATAAAATTCATTGTACAAAATAACTCAAGCAGCTTTTCATACAAATATGGTACATTTGACAACAGTTTTTGAGAATATTTTCTTGGTTTTTTACACCTTCAATTCTTTTCTCTTTTGTTCTCCAACACACATGAACCTACTGGGCTGGAGTAATGCAGAAGAAAAAGGACTAATGTTGTTTAATGGTACTAAGTGCTGTCAGAGTTTAAAAGGAAAACCACTGAAGTGCTGAATTTGAATGAGTTTGCTTTCCCCTTCCATTGTAGCATTGAAAGTCAAGTGTAGCATCATCCCAGAAAAGCATGTGCACTGCCAACAGTCACATCTTATAATGGCAAAGCCAGGGGAAACGTTAAAATAACCCAGTCTGACTTCATTCCTGACACAGGCCATCCTTTCTCCCCCCTGTAATTCCTGTATGGAGCCAACAACTTGTCTTTGGAGCAGACATTCCAAGGGGTGGCTGTCGAGTGCTGGGGAGTTTGCAGACTGCTTCAGCATAAGCAGGAAAATATAGCTAAAAAAGCAAGTCCACTGTCAGTGGACCTGGGAGTATTCAGACAGGGGCCAACACTTCCCTGTGAAAAGAACATTAGAAGTCTACAAACTATGGAAGTCTGCAAGTCTGGGGAACATGCCTGACCCCCTGGCAATCTGTTACTATTTAGCCCTACTTGTACAAATTTGTTCCCTATTTCCATTAACAGTTATGACATTTAAAAAAGCATGGGAGGAAAAAAAAATCCATTTTCATGGAGTTGTTTAAAGACCTAAGCCTGGACTTTTCTCATACACAGACAAGGAGGGTGAGAAAACTGAAGCTAAGGCATATCTGAATCCTTGAGATAATCAAAGGACAGTAATATCAAATCTCAGAAATTTTGTGATTATTACTAGCTGATATCATACTACTTGAGCAACGAGGCAAAGGATCTGCATACACTCTACAGTGAAAACACTTTACGTTTTGTTCATGCACTTTGACATTTTGCTCAAAACATTTAATCACTTGGAGGGATTTTACATTTTTGCTAGCAAATCCGAGGGCAACAAATAGATTTCAACTACCTGTTCTTTCAAGTACAGCCTGTACAACAACTTTCCAGTGCAACTGTGTTTTGCAGGGTTCCAGGGAATTATGGCAAAACTACAGGAAAAGAATGCAAAGAGATTTACAGGTTTAGGTGAAATATCTCATGACTCACTCCAGACCTAAACTGATGAAAACAGGGATTTAAATTCACCTTACTATATCCCATTTTGTCTAGGCAGCTGAGACTGGGCCATTTGATACACTTCATCCTTTTGTAGCAACGTCTTGTTCATGCTGGTTTCCAAGAAGACTCCAGCATTCCATAGCTTGTCAGATCTACTAGGACATTTAATTTGTGCTGTGCCTAGAGGTGGCTCTGAGAGCCAGACAGGGACTTGTGCCAACTTTTCAGCAAGTCTTTCATACCAAAATAACAAGCAGTTATTACTTAGGTCAGGAAAAATAGGCTCTTGGTTGGATCCATCCTCCTTGCATCTTGTTTTCCACAAAAAATAGAGCACTTGATTCTTCTCTTCCTTTTAAAAATATATTTCTTTAGATACCCTCACTCCAGTAGTGTAGAATTGTTGGAACATGACAGAATACCAGAACTGACACCCTTAATGGAAGAGTAAATAGAGAGCAAGCCCCAGATGCTCTTCTGCTGCTCTTCCTCATGACACAGAGGAAAGGACTTGCCTTGCTGGGCTGGGTCCTTCCCTGACACTCCAAGATTTAAGCCAGACTTCCTGAGATTTCATTTTACTTTCAGATTACTGTGCTGCACAATTTCCTCCCTGCAGCTGAAAACGTCTCACAGTAATTAAAGGAAACTCAAGGTGTGAAAATGTCCAGCACTTGTCACATGTGGAGTATTTACTGATTATCAAGGGAGTAGGTGATGAGAGTCTGGGAGCACAAATTCATCTCACCCACCACGATCTCCTCTTGCCAGCAGTAGTTTGCTGGCTGTTGTTTCCTAAGACAAAAACTCCAGCTGGGATATTTCTACTAATTATTTATATGTTCCCTCTGAGAGAATAAATGCCCAGGCTCTGCCTTTGTGACATCTGTAACTGCATGCAGTTTACAAGGCATGATGAAATGCATGAAACAAATATATATTATCACATCTGTATACAGCAATTATCTGCTGTGGCCAGGCTAAAGCTGAGGAAACACTGCCAGTGGCGAGGCTGGCATAATTTTCTCTTGGAGCATGTGATCTGACCTCCTTTCACATCAAGCACAAGCTTCTGTACCACTCCAATGACACTACTGAGGGGAAGCAGGTTAGACCAGGAGTTATGAGATCCTCCTTGAAGTTCCACCTGAATTTGTTCTCACTGTCCAGGGATCTTACATTAGCTGAGTGGGAAAAGGAAACAGACTCCAGCGTTCTCTCTGAACATCTTTGAATTTAGAAAATTCTGGGTATTTTTTAAAGCTTATCCTGTATTTGACCTTTTCTAAATATTCACATAATTTCTGACTGATGGGAACTTTCCTAAGCCCTGTTGGTAGTCACCATTCTCTGGAGAAAGGTATTTGGTCCCTGTGGGACCAAATTCCTGGGTTTAGGAATTTGCCGAAACCAAGGGAAAACAGCATCCCAGAACACACAGAGATTACACACCCTGGCTCTCATCCTTGGCTGAGGAACAGAACCTGTATGTTCAAGGTAACTACACCTGCATCCTGTCAGCACCAGTGATTATTTCCACCCAAATTAATGTTTGAAAGCACATTCACATGAATGCAGCCTCTTCTGTAGTCCACAGGAAATCTGGTTTAGTCCATGGAAGATGTGTCTTCAGGGGAAAACCTCTGCATTAGAATAAGTGGACATCCCACAGCATGGAAAAAGCCAGGCTGTTTTCTCTTTCCCCAGCTCTCTGAAGTGCTGAGGAGTTATCTGGTGACTGCATCACTGCTATTCTCAAGCCCACGTGCCAAAGCTCCCCCTACAACTGCTGGAAAGGCCAAGGACACAGCAGAGAGCACAAAGCTCACCCCAGCCTGGGCCAGGCAGCCATCCACCACCAGCCTGGCAGGGCACTCAACCCTCAGGGCACTGCCATGGCTAACATCCTGCCTTCATCCCTTCTTCCCCTCCAAGAGTGGGTCAGGGACTTGTCTTCAGCCCCTCCTGCTCCGTGGCTGGTGGCACATGTCACGGGGGCGTTGATTTGTCCCACTGCCTCTGCGGTGGGAGCAGGATCCTGGCGCTGCGGGAGCGTGGAGCTCTCCCACCCGAGGCTGCAGTATGGCTTCAGAGAGATGTGTGGACTGGGTGAATCACAGGGAAAACCGGACCACTTCATGGAAGAAAAGCACATTTTGCCCGCCCACCCCCACCCCCCCTCAAGTCCGAAAGCTACGAGTAAAACCGATCACAGGGATGGTACAGAGGAACATGCACTCAAACGGGGCCGAGGGGGAGATGTGTCCTTGTGTGGAGAGGCAGACCTAGCCTCACGCCCTGCTCAGGCCTCACACCATCAAGTTTACCCCTCCCAGCTGGTTTGGGTTCAGCCCCTGCTCCCTTCCCAACCCACACGGGGTCCATGTCCACACTAGCAGGTGGTGGCCAGTGACTGGTGGATGGGGGGCTGGAAGCAGCGCACGTGCTCCACCGTGGAACTGTCTGTTTCCACCGACTTCATGTACTTGTTCAGGATGGCAAAGATCTCGTTGTTCAGGATCTGGTACTTCCTGATCCTGTCGGCCATCTTCTTCAGGGGCTGGAGGGATGGTGAGGGAAAGAAACAGTACATGAAGGGTCTTATGTCATCTGACCAGCTGGGCAGTAGCAGAACCTGTGCCCTGCTGATGGAAAGCTCTGCTAAGGCAAAGCAGCCCTAACAGGTGTTCCTGTTCCACTTAGCACCTTGCAGGGACCGGTGACTCGCTTCATTATTGGGTTTGATGAGTCAAGACAGAGCATTAACAAGATCAGTGAGTGGTCCTAAGTTAACCGTTCCAAAGTCTAGACTCCCAACTGCTTATTGATAAAGCCACCGAGATCACCGGATGGTTGCTGGAAATACCAGCTCCTCAGGCCCAGCTTCCCAACCCCAGAAAGAAGGGAAAAGCTTTGGGAGAAAAAAGATTTGATTTTCAAGCCAATTAAAACCTTGGCCTCTCTGCTGAGACTGCAGATGGAAACCTTAAAGCAAGGCTGTTCAGTAAAAATAAGATTAAAACCAGGCTTTGTTGTAATTGATGAGTTTGGACAAAGCAGGATAGAAAACGGAAAGAAGTGTGCTGCTTTGGGCCCTTTGGGACCTCACCCTTCAACTTACCACGTTTTTTATGATTTCATCCTTCCCATCCTGCCTCTGCACCTTCAGCAGGTGGTAGCAGAAGTCAAAGAGGTCAAAGCGCCGTTGCTGTCCAAGGAGAACAATGATAGAGCACCCTGCCCAGTTCAGACCATCTCCAAAGCACTGCCTGGAGGGAGGACAGGGTGATGGGTGGGGAGAGATGACAGCACAGAGTTAGGCAAGAGGAGTACCATGGCACCAGGAACTTTCTTTGGTGAATTCCTAGGGAAATCGGGTTCAGTCCTGCTCCTAGAAAGTGAGTGCACACCTAGAGAAAACGAACTCAAAAGGAGGTAATACAGAATTACACCCAGGCCAGGCTGTGCAGGGTGAATCACAGGGTGAGACAAATGAGGACCTAGTGCTGGGCTGTCAGCCCATCTACCCATGGGCACGTCCCTTCACCTTGCTCTTTCCTCTAGCTGTTCCAACACAAAGCTGAGCATCTCTTGGTGTCCAGGCACAACAAAGTCCTTCTGCCAAGGACCCACATTCCATTCCCCCTCTACCTCCACAGTGGCTCTCGCTGCAGCTGAGGGCTCCCCGGGGGCTGGCCGGCCCCGCCTGCCTGTGAGCAGCAGCGACAGGAGCTGCCTGGGGACACTCACTCTGCCGTGAACTCGTTGGTGCCCACGGGGATGCAGTACACGAACTGCATGGCGCTCCAGAGCCGGTGGAACTCCACGCACTCGTCCACGTGCATCACGCCGTTGGTGGGCGGCGGCCCGCGCCAGATGGGGTCCTGCAGGTAGCTCCGGATGCGCGTCAGGATCACCTCGAACATGGAGAGCCCGCAGCACAGCCGCTCCTTGGTCAGCAGGTCCCCCTCCCGGGCGATGGCTATTTGCTGAGGACAGGGACAGCCAGAGGGACACAAGTGAGCGTGTGACCCACGCCCGCCGCCTTTAACGCTGCCTGGTCTCTCCCCAGCTCTCTCGCCTCGTGGCTGGTCCGACCTTACCTCTGATGGCTGCTCCCATGGCACTTCCCACCAGAGAACACTCATCCCTCAAACTGGAGGCTTAATGTTGTGCCCCCCTGTATTTCACCGACCTCAGGGTCTTCTGGAGTAACTATGTACGTCAGAACACCAGAGCTGAAGGCAGAGCTCTGATCAGAAATACTGATCCTTAATTCTGCTAGCATGCTGTTCTGCTCTGTTAGTGCTACTCAGCGTTTCATTTCATGATTTTCATTTCATGATTCATTTCATGGGTTTTGGTTCACGATTTCTGCAGATTATGAAGGTAAAACAGGAGAGAACAGGGACATTTTGCTTCCCAGGACATTGTCATCACCTCTTCAAAATGTAGACAGCCTATGGCTTTCTTGATTTCTTTTGTAGTTAGGGTTAAGAAGCTCTGAGGAGGATGAGAAGCCACTGCAAACTTGATACTGGAAAACTTGTGGTTTATAAGAAAGCCAAATAACTTTTTTCCCAGATGTGGAAGCTTTACAGGTGTGGATAATTTCTGTGACATCCTCGCTCGGATTTAGAGATACAAATCTGGAATAGCTCCACTGGATGAAGTTATTTTGGCTTTTACACTAGAGGAAAATTAAAAGAGAATTAACTACATATTTCAGCTCCTTTGTTCCCCCAGAGGAAAAAAAAAAAGGGGGATTGAAAACAAGCAAGCAGAGCCTTCTCCCTGAGTCGTGCAAGCATGGGGGTCTCTCAGTGCCCTGGCATCCTCTCAGCTGCCCCATTTCCTGCTGCTCCAGTGGTAGGACTGACCTCTCTTTGCAGTGCTGCCAAAAATAACTCTGGAAATGGGGGCTGAGTGCTGTCAGAGTCTGCCCGTGGCTGTGGGAGGCTCTGGCTCTGCCGTGCTCACCTTGGCACAGGCAGAGCCTTTCACCCCTCCCACCACTCTGGAACAGGCACACAGAAGAAGCGTGACACTGACTGGGACCCTGCCTATCCCAGAGCATTTCCTGGAGCTTTAAGCAATTTTTAAGCATTTGCTCCATTTCCAGCTTTCTCTGCAATGCCTATAAAAATGTTATCCCAATCAGTCACGACGGGGACTCAGAGCAGCTGGGACAAAGGGCAGGCACATGTCCTGGCCAGACATTAAGAACATGAATTATGCTTGGTTTAGCTGGGTCATCTTCATTCCATTCTGAAAAATGCATGAATGCGCCTGCACATCCCCGTCCCTGATTATCAATTTATGCTGGCAGTAACCTCAAGCATTTTTAGTTTGGTTGCTCTTGAAATTAGAGGCGTTTCAATTCTTGCTTGTGCCACAATTTCAAGGATGGTCTGGGGACCTCAGCTCAATTAGTGTTCAACTAATAGCAAATATCAAGGGAAAGCTGTAATGATGTGCAGAGGCCACATGTGGTCTGGGATCCCTCGATCTGTTAAAAGCAGGAATGGTATCACTGGTTCTACAGCACACACCGGCATGTGTTTGCTTGGCAAGTAAAGGTTTCTTTTATCCAGCTTTTTAGCTAAAGGTTGTACACTGTCCCTCCCTCCTGCTCCAAGCTCTTATGGGCACAGATCTGCACACACTGGTCTATCATGGCAAAATGAGGGCACAATAGAAACAGAGCCATTTCAAATATAAATTAGGTGTTAGCACTACTGTTTGCTGAAAAATAGTGATAAAAGGGATACTTTTGAGAACAAACTTCTCCAGTGATCTTAGTACACGATTTCTAAAGAAATCTGAATTTAGAAAGGGATGCATCTGGCTTTCAGTGTAGGTAGTGCCACTCAGTTATGCACATTCACAGACAGAACTTAGTTCTAAAATTCATCACAGTAAAACTAGTCTTTGATATGGGACTACCATCCTATGGTAGATAGCATGGCAAAGCAGCTGGAGAGCTGTTGGTCCTGTACTCAGAGCTGCCTCACAGTCTGGGGTCCCACTGATTTCTAAGATCAGGAGAGGAAGGATGCTCTCAAGGTAAATTGTCAAAGGATGCCACTGTGCTGATTCAATTATTCCTTCTGTCTTCGGAAGCAAAGGCTCTGATTATTTCCAGTGAAGAAACCAGACTGACCAAGCACTTTTGAAAACCCCGTACTAAATACCTTTATGGTCAGCATTAAAAAGGAGAGGATTCCTTTAATGAACCACTTTGACCCCCCTGGTTCTTTATGAATCAAACAGCTGCTTCTGGATTTCCAATGCAAAGTAATAATTTATAACAATTACTGGCAGTTTTCCTGCCATTGCACAAATCCAGTTTTGATTTTCCAGTTTTTGAACCTCTTTTACAGCCTGTTTACTCCAGAACTCTACCCAAAACCTGCAAAAACCAGTAGATCCCGACTAACTCTGGCTCAGCCCCTTCATAGCATGGAATTCTATAACATGCATGGGGCCACCTTTTGGGAGAGGCATCGAGCAGGCAACTGCTGCTTAGATTCTGGACAATTGCTACAAGGCATTTATGCATTCTGCAGGAAAAGTCCTGTATGGCCTGTGTCCAAAACTGCATTTCCAAAATGCATGTCCAAAACTGCATAAAAGGAGCAAGCTTAGAAGCTATGGAGGCACCTATAGAAAGCAATTCTTGTGTTCATTTACATTTGAGCTCAAAAAAAAAAAAAAATCTGGTACCCAACTGTACCTGTGTGATGAATATGGGAACAGTTTACAGAAAAATAACTTTTTAGTGGGACATGAAATACCTTTTGTTTTCATCACCATTGTAACTACAGCAGAGATAAGCAACGAGTGGACTCTAGTAGCAGAATTCAATGATGATTTTGCATGGAAAGAAGGAGAGATAGAAAGACCAACACAAAGACACAAAAACACAGAGGTGAATTCTTTTTCTCGAGTGTCTCCTTTAAAAGGAAGTATCTACAGAGTAAGACAAAGTCCTCAGTTATCCAGCCAATTTCTCTGTTTCAGATGATTTCCAATGATGCAAAGTTTAAAATGTCCTTGATCCATGAGAAAAAAATACAGGAACAAGTATCAACCACTTTCTGCCTGCCACAGATCTGTCACCTCCTACACCAACTGAGTGTTCGTTCCATTCCCTCACCAGTACATTACAGGAAAAGGGTGTTGATTCATTTGATACTTTGAAAGATTTTTATCCCATCAACCCCAAGTAAATGGGCACTTGAAGTTTGATTATTGCTATCAATGGAGCTCAAGTTTTGCCCATTACACTGATCAGTCTATGGAGACATTTTTAACAGCACTGAGTTTCTGCACAAGAGATCTTTCCCAAGCTGAGACCCACGTCAAGAAGATACTTAAATGGAGCCATAATTTTAAGCATGTGCTGAAGCTCTAAGCATGTGCTAGGAGGGAAACCATTCTCAGATGTATTCCTTGACAGGGATGAGCTTAAATGGACCACACTGCAGTCCTAAAATGGGATCCCCAAAAGTGATGGCAATTGATTGTTAGGACAGCCCTGCAAAGTTTCCCCTCAAACAACTCCAGTAATTCTCCATCTTTTTAAAGTGGAGAGGAAGAGGCTTTTGGAGTTGTTTTGATTCAGAACTGGCTTCTAGCACACTTGCCTTACAGCTCCCCTGACTGGAGGCAGCAACATACCATCTCTGCACCCTCTCACAAATTTCCCTTCAGAGCGTTTGCTCAGGCAAGGATTCGGATTTGCTCGTCCAATTGATGTTCTGGGGGAAAAACCAATCAATCAAAAAAAAAAAACCAAAAAGGATCACTTTTCCCAAGGCCAAAGAGGCCATGTGGGGACTGCTACGAGTTTCCAACAGCCATCCCTTCCAATGCAATCCTTACCTGCGGAGTGCCCAGCCTCTCTATTAGGGGAACCAGGTGAAGTGGGGCATACTTGGCTTCGAGACGCTTCATGCGCACCTCCAAGCGTTCTCCTTCTGTCAAGCGAGCAGCAAACAGTGAAATGAGAGGAGGAAGTGGAGACCCGCAACTTTCCGCCGAGTTTGCTCAGAGCTGCCCCCCAGCAACCATCCGAGGAGACTGTGGGACCAGGGAGCCAAACCGACAGCAATGAGGGGCCAGTGATGCACAGAAGGGAGGGATGGGCGAGTGCAGTCTCAGCAGCAGCTTTATCACACATGTCCAAAAGCATGTCCCTGTTACTCCTGTTGAGATGGACATTTCATGCTGTCATTCTCCAAAGAGGCTGTGAAATGGCTCTCAGACCTTAGGGGAACCCCCAAACTGAGTGATGTTCCAGGACGTAACTATGCTACAGGAAATGCACCCTTGGCTTTTGTTTGCACCTGACATTTGGCTGTATCCACTGATCTGTTTGGAGGGGGAAGCAGGGTCAGAGCTAATCCTCAGCACAGATGGGAGAGAAAACAGCCTCTGGGCAGAGACCTCTGAGTCTGCCCACTGCTTCCCTCTCAGCTTCTTACCTTTGATGTAGACCCTGGGCAAAATATTTTGGAAGGGAGCAGCATGCAGCAAATCACAAACTTCTTCCTGGGACTGAGGCAGGAAGAAAGAAAGATAAAGTAAGTTAAAAAATACCTATGGGGGAGAGTGAATGGCTCAGGGGCCTGGGCAACACTACAACAGTTCACACCTACAGCACCTACTCAGATCCAACCCAGCTCAGTAGTAATGCCAGTGGTTTGAACCTAAATGATCTAAAACTGGAAGTAGTACTTCAGCTTCAGTCAGGAAGTTTCCCTAACTCAAATAAGTTACTTCCTGCCTGTACAAGGCCACCAGACCTTTATACTGATTTTCTGTCCTACTTACTAGCCCTGAAAGTAAGGGAGGATAAGGAATATGGAAGTTTCCATTTCATCTTACCCTGAATGAATTCCTGCAGCCTGTTCTTCAAGAGAGTGCCCAGGTGGAAATTACCCTTTGGCTTAGTAATTTTGGGAAGTGTACATGAAAAACATACTGACACGTGGCTCTTCTGCAAATAGGTACGTCATAACTGGTCCGAAATGATTTGGTTGTCGGTGTGGTGTTCTCAGCCAGGGCTATCAGAATCCCAGTGGTGCAGGCACCAGGAAGAATAAAACAGAAGTCCAGAGAGGAATAACACCATGAGATGCCACCTGAGGGGATGCATGCCAATGCACTTGAGAAAAAAATAATCCCAAACACAGATGCACAAGGAGGAGAAACCTAGAAATAGGCAGGTGGAGACTGAGGAGAGATGGCTGACAGTACATTGTACACGAGTCTGCAATGGGAAACAGCAGCGAGGAAACCAAAGCTGTTCAACACAGAGGCATCGTGTCACGACAAGGCACCAGCCTGCTCCTACAGAAGCCTTCTCCCAGGACATGCTTTCAGTTCTGAGCTCACTGGAGATGTAGACACACTCGGAAGCAGATCATGAGAGCGCAGCAGGAGCTACCCGGGGCTGATGGAATGACTGGGCTGGGTCTGTTTGGGATGCAGGGGTGGGCACGCCCCTGCCAGCCAGCAGGACAGCGGAGCATGGAGCTGCAGGAGGCTGCACTGGCGCATGGATGCTGGGATGAGAGCAAGTTTGTGGGAGTGCAGTTTGTGACACAGTGCTGGAGGGACAGGAACAGTCTGGGGCCCCTCCACGGGCACAGAGGTGCTGATGCTAACAAAGTGGGCCTGCCACCTTGATCATTTGGTTTGCACAACACTGTTCATTCCTAGGTGAATGTTCTTCCCCTGCTGTTTTCCTCTAATAAAAGTATTTTCAGCCATTTGCAACCTGCATTTACCTCGTATCTGCCCCAAAATTAGTCATGTTATTAACAGACCTCTTCCCCAAGGCCCATTAACTGAGAGCACAAATTCTGCTTAGAAATTTTAGCCCAAGCAACCCCTCATTCCTCAAACTTTAACAGTAAAAAGGGGGTAAAATGCAGCAGACTGGACATCTGCATCAGAGCCATTTTTGCCAGCAAATATCACCAGCCTTAGATCACTCAGACAGCTCTGGAGGTAATTGCAGTATGAAAAGCAATTCCTTCTGCTGCACAAGAGCTCCATTAGAGGGAAAATCTTGTTATGTGATGGCTCTGTGTATCTGACATCCTCCACAAGTGGGAATCAGTGCCCACTGCATGCAAAATGGCTTTCCCTATTACTGTGAGGAAAAACAGAGGATCCAAGAGGGAGAGACTTTGTCTGGCACAGAAAGTAGGCAGATGTGGACTTTGATGGGCAGCCTTCCTTAAAGGATCCCCAAATTCTCACCATCTTTATTTTCTGCTATTCTAAAATGCCAGCACACTGCTGATGTACAGTTCCTGGGACTGAAGGAACATTTTGGCATTGAAATGAAGGATTTCTAAAGAAACCACCATGTCCCTTTAGTGTCCCATTAAAGATGTGACAGGAAAGGCAAATGCAGTACATCCAGCAGAAAACCCAACACTGAGAACAGCAGAAAGCAGTGACAAAGCCACAAAAGGAACAGAAACTGTCAGAATATAGTTGGCAACTCCAGTCATTCTATGGAATTCTATAAAAGCCAAGCTGCTGGGTGATACACATCTCTTGTTTTCCTCATCTCATGCAACCATTGATCACTGAATGTGTTTGATATGCTATACCAAGAATTAAAAGTCTCTATATCCGGAGTCAAAATGCAGAGACAAGGGCAGAAATATCCATTTTGAGGACATGCAGAGACTTTTAGTTTTCTCTGTGCTCTATGGCCAGATAAAACTTGGAATCTCCAAACTTTCTCATGGCTTTGCTCCGAACAAAACTTCTGGTTTTGCTTGGAAATCCTATCTTATGCTAGGGAAGTAACTTTGAAATATTTCTGGAAAAACTGAAACAAGCCTGCCCAAACCATTATGACACAGTATGCACATTTAATGTACAATTGGATTGCTGAGGACTCCTCAGTTGGCTCTGGGCCAAATTATGAGATAAATTCATTGCTTGGTAAACTTGTTATGTGGAAAACTAGAAGCTAAGAAGATGAGTGGCGCCCAGCCACAGCCTTTGCCCCACACCAGAAAGGGCATCACATGAGCTGAGAGACTTCTGCAGGTGTACAACTCCTGTGCAGGGGGCAATACCAAGTTGTTACTCCAGCCAAATTTTCAGTGAAGATGTCCTAGGACATACATCAGCAGCAGATTTCCTTTCTGTTGGATGCTTTATCCATTTCACCTTTACAATCAATCAGGTTGTTTGCATTGCACTGGCACCCCAAAAGAGCAGAGGGATCAAATCTACTTCTCACTGTACAGATATGTATATAAAAAAGTCTTGATCCCTGCCCCAGAGAGCTTACAATCTAGAAATTAACTCCAGTTGGTTTTATTTCTAAGCAGGACAAACAAGGGGCAGCTTTGGGTCCAAGAAGGAAATCTGGATCTTCCAGTACTCAGATTCAGCCATCCCAGAGGCCTGACCAAGTGCCAACGCACACCATCCCCATGGACACGCCCAAGACTCCAATAACACAGCCCCAGAGAGACCCTGAGAGCACGAGAAGCTGGAGAGTAACATTTCCCAAACTCTTCTGCTGAAGAACCCACTTGCACTTCTACTCTTGAGCTGGAAATTTCGGGTACGATGTTGGTGTGGGGGTTTTGCCTTACCAAAGCCTGCTCGATAAGGAGGCAGAAGAGAATGGCATTGCCCACTTCTCTGAGGCTCTGGAACACGTCAGTCTTCAGCTCTGCATACTCAATGATGTCCTTCAGCTGATGGTGGAAAAACTCCAGGATTCCTTAAAAGACAAGGAAGGACAGTCAGAAAGAGACTGGAATCACTTCCTAGTAATTTGGATAAAAAGATAATCAGTGCCTGGTATTTCCTTAATCACAAAGTCCAGCTGCTAAATGGATACACAGGGACTGGCATTGGGAAGAACTAACATTCAGTGTCTTATCCTGCTTTCAGTAAGCTTTGGGAAACAGGGAGTAAGTCATATAAATCCCCTGGATTTCCTCATCAGAGAAGGAAAGACGTTCCAGACTGTGATGGATGACTTGGTGCTGGCTCAGGTACAGCAACCAGAGTTTCTGACTGCAGCCACACTGCAAAAAATGTCTGCACCAGCTAAGTAGAGCATTTAACAAATACCAGTGAACTCACAAAAGCTTACAGAATCCTGACAGCATAAGAGAGGCTATCAGAAGACATTTCTTTATCAGCCATCTATGTGTTCAAAAGGAAATTTCCAACAGGAGATTTCCTGGGAAGGTTTCCTGTACATGTTCCAGTGACAATAGCAAAGCAGATGGAAGTGTCCCAGCAAACCTGGCTGCAAGTGGCACGGGCAGGACAGGTGCCCAGCCTGGGTTAACCATGAGGGTGGTGGGCCTGAGAAAATGCTGCACCAACACGTGGCTGAACTCCTGCCCAAGGATCCATCTGCAGCACCCACCTGGAGAGCCATATTCGTGTCTTGGCAAGCGGCAGATCTTGGGCATTACTTCAATCAGAGTCTTCACATACTGCAGGATGGTGCCTTGGAGCTGTTGGAGACAACGGGAGGTTAAACTGGAATGCCAGGAAAGAAGATGGAAGTGGATGGGTCCACATCTGACAGCACAGGATGAAACTTCAGCTGGAGTCCGAGAAGAACTTGCTTCGCTTGGATTTCAGTCAAATATGAAATTCAGCCCAAGTGTATGGAGTCAGAGTGCTTTTACAGCTTCCTCCCACTGAATAAACTACAGCTGCATGGATTTTCGACTTCAAAATACAGCTTGCTGTGTTTGCATTGTTTGCAGCTGAAATCCAAAACAAGGCTCAGTCTTAGATGCAGCTGGACTTGTGCTTCTAACCCAAAAAGCATTTCAGCAGAGCTGCCAAAGGAGTCACTCCCTAGCACAGGAAATCCTCCTTCCACCTGAGGAATGATCACTGCATACTCAAGAGTTTAATAAAGAATTTACACTCATGTAGAACACGTTTCTGCAGACTTTTGGATATACATGGATTAGAGCAGAGCACACTGCTTAGTTTAAAGCCCTTGCTGTCATTCGGAGCTACACACCTGCACCCTGTGGATACATTATATGAGATAATGCACTAAACTCTATTTAGTCAACCGTAAAATCTTTGTGCCGAATGCTGTCTGATCCTGCTGGAAACACTCTACCATCCCACAGGAACCAGTGGGATTCCTCACCAGGAAAAATCAGCCCATGGCTCCAAGTGTTGCAGTGTGGATCAAGGGACACGAAGGTGCCCCGATGCCAACACCCCGATCCCAAAGCCCCCCTGACTGCCCTGCCTCTGCCTATCCAGCCTCTGGGGTTTCTCCATCACCAGGGTCAGGCTCAGGATTACCAGGCTCTTGACGATCTTCAGCAGCTCCTCCATGACCACAGCAATGCCCTGGTAGCCCAGGAGGCGACAGATGGTCTTGAAATGAGGTGGCCCCACGAAGTTGCGGTAGGAGCTGTAGATGTGGCTGTAGGCGATGTTGAGAGGCTGGAAATTGGAAGCACAGTGACAGTCAGACAGGGCCAGCAACCACACCTGTAATTCTCTCATCACAGTATTATGTTCCATCACTACAAATAATTTTTAAAGAGGAGCAGGAGGAGAAATAATAATACCCATGGAAATTCCCACCTCTGCTTCTTGTAGGTGAGATTGCTTTTCTTCCTGTGTAGTGAGGTATACTCTAGCCTCAACACTGTCATGTCACAAGGTTTTATTATCCTGCTATAAAGCAACGCCACTTTCATTTCCAAGGTAATTTACTCTCCCATACTCTCCCAATCAAATATTTCAGTTCAGTGGCCCTTTGCCTCTTCAAAACCAAATTGTTCTCTACTAAAATGACAAGTTTTATATACATTTAAGCAGACAGGTTTTTTTTTCCCTATGGGCACGTGCTTTAAATGAAGCTTAGTAAGAAAAGCAGGAACTGCAGCAACTGAGTTTAAGGGCAGATGGAAAAGACACAGAAAAGATCCTTTTTGCACCCTGAAAAGCTTTACATCAGCCTCTACTTAACAGACATCCCATGGGTCTGTGACAAGGATAAGAATCTGGCACTGGTCTAGGGAAAATAGTGCCCAGGACATTGCCCCCAAAAATTCTTAGCAGCAGAAAACAGAAAGTGATTTCCAGGAATGCACTTCACCAGTGTCATCTTGGAAACATGGAAATTGCTGCAGCGTTTCATCACTGGAACATTTACAGGATCCATTTGGTGTGAGGCAAAGAGAAGCAGGGGGAATTAATTCACTTGAGTGTTCTGCAGAGAAAAAGTACTGAGAATCAGATTTAGCTGAGCCACCACATGCTCAGAGAGGGCTCTGCAACAGAAGTGCTGGCACCACAACTCAGCCCAGCAGAGGGGCTGCACTCTGCCCCCATGACATCTCCAGCTGCAGCCTCAGTAAGCAGCAAAAAAGCCATCCTGGAAAAGATCCTGGCATGTAGTGCCCCTTCTAGCACAACATACATTAACCCCAGGCTCATGATTACCAAAAGATAGGGAAACAAATTAGACTGAAGCAGAAATACCTCCCTATGGATCTTACAGACTCCACTCTCCAGGGTTCCCCTTTCCCGCCAGTAATGGAGCCAAGGGAGGGGTGGGATGAAGGCACTGAGGAGGTTTGGGTGAAAGGGGGGGAAAGGGAGCAAGGGCTGGAGTAGCAGATCAGGGCAAAATGTTGTCTTTGCTACACCACTGCTGCAACACAGCCAGCTGGAGGCTCCAGTCGTCCTCCACTCCTGGCTCACTCCACAAGATTTACTTCTCACACTACATCTGAGCTACTGATAGGTTACAAAGTCATCTGCTAAAAATTGGAAAAGTATTTTCTTTTGCTCTCAGCTATAGAATTTCACCATGTACTCACCACGCTTTCACAGACTTTAATCAATTAATTGTCCTCATTTTGTCACAGCCCTACCGATCTGGTCCAGCAGGTTGTTACTTGCTGTAATTCCTAAGTGCTCTTTGAACTAGCAGAAATAAGGCACAGTTAGAAAGTCCCCTATTTTCTGTGAAATGTAATTTCACCTCCTCTTCCTGGTAGGTGAAAATAGCCCTGAAATATTATTAAGTATAGGAAGACTGCTTTGGAGGCTCATTCTCCATGAGCAAGAACTTTCTTTCCCATCAAAACTTGAAATAAAAGGGGCCCTGAGTATGTGTCAGAGTTAAGAATTATTTAGGCAGACAGAAGCCTACTTTCAAAGCTCCACGGATACCAACTCTTAAGAGAATTAAGCACCCTGCTTAGGCTCCTGTCTGCATCCTCAGATAATGAAGCCTTTAAAAATCTGATAGCGACAGACCCAAAGCCACTGGTTATGCATCCTGATACAGCTGAAACATTGCAATGTGGTTTTTGGGAAATTGTATCCGTTTAAACACCAGGGCACGCCCAGCCTGGAACATTTGCCAAACGGCCAACATGACCATCCCAGAGGGAAGTCAGTGCTCCAGGGCCCCAGCGCAGCCATACTCCCACAGCTTTTGTTGCTTTAACTTTCCCAAGGCACTGTTCCAGCCCTGGGTGTCCCCAGAAAGCTGCAGGGGTGATCCAAGTGGCCCATAGATGGCTCCTTGCACCTTCCTTCCATACCTCCCTGTAGGCTCCTTTACCCTGTTATTTGCCCCAGCTTAGCACACTGGGGCTCATCCTGGCTTGGGGGAATAAAAATTCCTTATTTCAGTGGGCTCATGAATCCACATTCGTGTCTGGAGGCCTCTTTGCTACTCCACAGCCAGGGGACTTCTGTCTGTGCACATGCTTTGCTCCCCTGAGATGGGCTGCCACCACTGGCACCAGCTGTGGTGCGACTGGTCAGGTTTTTCCCACAACAGGGCTGATGTCTGGCTGTACAGGCAGCTGGTGCCGCCACACAGCCCCCGCCTGCAGCACTGCCTCACTCCTCAGTGGGATCATGGGGCTGGAGAGCAGCTCCCAACCAGCTTCTCCCTCGAGTGGGGGTCTCAGCAATTAGCCTGATTAGGAGAAGACACATTTTAGGATGTGCACCGGCTGCAGATGAGCAGGATGATTCACCCCTGCCTGTCTGCAGGATGGGGTAGGTTCTGCAGAGCCACACACTGCACTCACAGCAGGCTTGCGTCTAATAATAATGCTCTGCCAGCAATTAAAAATATAACTCCATTTAAGGGTGAGATACACAGCTTGGGGTAAAGACTGTAGGATGTAAAAAATGACACCAGTGGGTATTTTAAGACAAAGCAGATGAAGGCACAAGCTGGCTGCACAGCACAGCACAGCACAGCACTGCTCACTCCCCCGCACTGGGCGGCCGCTGCTGACCCCTCAGAGAACCACAGCAAAAGCCTGACCCTGGCACTTCTGGGAGCAGCAGCTGCTGGGCACACTGGGGAGGTTTGTCCCATCCTTGGTTTGGGGCCAAATGGGCAGGTTTTGGGGATGAGAGGTTGGGATATGCAGCGTGAGGCAGAACCCACCCAGCACCCAGGTCTCAGGGACAGTTGTCTGTAATTGTGAGTGTGTGGGGAAGGTCCCCGTGTTGCTTTAGGAGCTCAGGAGGTTACCAAGGGTGCTCTGGAGAAGATTTAACAACAAATGAAGCAAATCAAACCCCAGTTGTATTTCAATGTCTTTGACCTTGTTGTTGGCCATCACTCAGACCTGTCTGAGCTCACCTGAGGAAAGGCAGTGAGAATTTTATCTGATAAAACTGGATAATAGATAGCACTGACTATAACAGAATTCCCTCGGAAAAATGAAGAGCTAATGAAAGAGAATAGACTCAGAGACAAAAAAAGGACTTGCACACAGCCCAAGACAAGTCAGGGCTCCTAGCCAACCTAATTTCAGTGCAACAGCTGGGAGTGTCTTAGAAAGTGGAATGAGTAACTCCAGATTCATCATCAACATTTCTGGGAAAGTTCCTCTCGAGCACATTGTGGCTTTAGAGAGGAGCAAGTCACTTGTTCAGAGCCTCTCCTTACCAGGCCCGTCTGTCCCCTCCTGGCCACAAGCTCGAGCTGCTCCCCTGAACACCACGGGCACTGGCTTTGCCTCTCCCTCCTGCCCTCTCACCAGACTGACAGGGGATATCCCCACGTTGCCTGTAAGTCAGAGGCACTCAAAGAAGAGCTGGTCTTAATCCCATGTAGCTCGGCAGGAGGTCGAAGTCTTTGAAAACCCAATTCCTACTCCCATGACACAGTTTAGAAAGTATTAAAAGGCTACTGGAAATTGCTGCACCATCAAGGATCAAAATGTACTGCTCATGGCTTTAACTTTAATCAGTAGTTAAATGTGCAAGAAAACACAGAATTAAAGACAAAGCCCCTGAGTCAATGGGTACCACAGACCAGGATCCCAGATTCCACACCATGTGGCAACGTGTCTGAAACCCCAGACCCTGTAGGGGCTCCATTCTGGTCTTGCTGGGGGACTGTGGATACGGAAAAAAAAAAACAAAACAAATAAGCCAGCAAAAAAACCACCTACCTGGCTTGTCTTTTTCCTGCCTCAGAGAGACACACTTCTCCCAGGCAGACACTTTTAGGGATAACATTCCCAAATCACTGTGCACGCCTGCCCATCCTTTCCTATTGGTTGCCATGGTGAGAGATGACGGAGCCCGAGCTGGGTATAAACGAGGGAGCGCGAGGGGAAGGGATTTAGCAGAGGCAGGAGGGAGGTGAGGGCTGGGAAGGCACAGCCTGAGGCCACTTTGTCACCAGAGCCACCGCGACGGGGCCACCGCGGACCTGGCGGGAGGAGGTAAGTGCTGGCTCTGGGAGGGCTCAGCATGGGCACGTGCAGCCTCCTGTCAGAACAGATGAGCAGTCATTAAGATGAGCTTGTTCTTGAGTGAATTAAAGGAAAGTTAGTTACTGTCAGAGAGAGGGGAAAAAATAAACTAGCTCAACTGAACGGAGGTGCTGCTCTGACCACTCAGCTGGCTGGGAGAGAACCCTGCAGGGAGGCTCAGAGAGAACTTTGGGGATCTCAAGGAGTGACGTGCTCAAGTAATTTGTGGCTGTTTCTAAACAGCCACACAGCTCAGAAAGTATTAAAAAACTACTGGACATCAGGGATCACAATCTACTACTCACTGGCTTTGGTATAAATAGGTATAAATTTGTTAGGGGGCCAGTGTCTTTTTCCTGTATTTGTTCTTATTATTAATATATTTGTGTTTCCCTAAAGGCACTGATTTTGTATTTCACCAACCTACAGATTTCACATGTAAGATCCTGATATTGCAGTGTGAGATGCTGCAGGAACAGAAAGAGTTTATGCTCCATCAAGCAAGGAAGGTACAGAAAATGCAGCAACAACTTAAAACAGTGAATTAGCTATTATGGAGCTTTCAAAATGGCATTTAGGCGCAAAATGAAAATATCTATTGATTGTCAGCTTTACAAGGCAAGCTGGAACTAGTTTAATGATCACTTTATGTTAATCACACTTGCAGTGTCCTTTCTAATTTGTGGGAAACAAAAAGCTAAAAAAGCTTGTGGTACAGACAACCAGTCAGAGAGATTTTAAAAAAAAAATATAACTGGAGCAAAAAGTATACCCTCTGCCCCAACTGGATATTTTTGTTATTAAGCAGAGTGATACAGGAGATCTGGGCAACAGCAGGATTTGTCTTTTGTAATTCTAGTATGTAACCTAAGTGAGCCAGGATCATCTTGAGTCCAGTCTAAGGGAGAGTAGAAGTCAGTGGAAAGATTCACTGCTGTCCTTTGAGCCTTGACACACATCAGAAAACTGAGCCTCTCCCTGCATCTGGTTTCAGGGGCAGGATGAACATCGAAGTGCACAACATCACTTACACCAGTGCCACGGTGTCCTGGGCCATGAGCAGCCCCTGCCCAGAGAACTACTACCACGTCATGTACCGCCCCAACTGGAACAGCGTCTTTGCGGGTTACCTCCGGCAGAACTTCCACCGCGAGGAGCGGGTCCCGCACCCCCTCAGCTCCCTGGTGCTGCACCGCCTCACGCCGTCCACCATCTACGTCCTCTGCATCACCTGCAAGAACTCCTACCCCTCCAGCAACCACTGCACCACCTTCCACACTCTGGACAAAATCCCCCTGGTTTTCGGCGGCTCCAGGCACGAGCCCACCACGTCCATGTGGATGGTGAGCAGCCTCCTGCTCCTCTGTTTCCTCGCCCTCCTGGCCTACGGCTGCCTGCAGTTCTGGGCTGCGCGGTGCCAGCGGGCTGCCAGGCTGAAGCACCCCGACAGCAGCCCTGAAGAAGTGCTCGAAGGAAGCAGCTCACCAGAGGAGCCACGGAGTGATGGACTGAGAGAGGAGCTCCTTGAAGTGCCCATGACCACTGTGCTAATGAGGAGCTCCAGTTGCATGAAGGAGAGCCCGTATAATTCCCCTCACTGCTTTTTTTCCTATAAAAACAGCGATGATAAAAGGGCCATCCTCCCACAGCATGGCCTTCAATGAGAGCAAAAGAAAACAAAATCTTGCTTAGAGGTTTGGTTTGTCCTGCGCTTTCTCAGCTCTTGCCAAGAGGACTGTCTGTGTGTCCCTGGCAGCTGTCTGTCCCAGGTTAGAACATGAGGCATAGACATTGGTCACAGGGAGAAAGATTTTTATCAAGTGACAAAAATAGTCTCATTTGGTGAGGATTTTTAAAAAAGAAACCAAGACAGCTCTTTGGGAACAGCCAGGCTTGGCAGGCTGTAGTGCCATTAGCTCATGCGCATCAGTGCTTTAGGTTCACTTCAGAGTCATAAACCAATGTGTACAAGAAACAAACTCCACTCAAGTAGTTTCACACTTGAGTGCCCCTCCACTAGCATCACACCCCAAGCCCTCGCAATACCTGTATAAACAGACACTGCAGCCTGAGAAAACAGCTTTTTGTTAGTATTAAGTAGTGCACACACAAGTATTTTAGTAATTCCCATTTTGAACAAAAAATGGGATTCTTGAAGTGGTACCTTCCTTGGGGAGCATCACTGCATCAGAGCACCAACTCGCTCACTTCCCTGTGCATTAATAGGGCATGGCTCGGTGCCAACCCCAAGCACAGAGCAAGGCTGACATCCCTTAACACGGGCATTTCATGCAGAAGAATATGGAAAAGCAACAGCATCACCACACTGAATCTGCTTCTTGCATGGCCTTTTGGTTGCACACAGCAATGTGACCCTGCACATTCGCACCCACCACTCTGTTAATGAACCAGTCCTTGCATTTCTTTCTCTTCCTAAATAAATATTTCCAACACTCACCCCTGCTGGCTGTTGTGGCTCATTTACTGACCTTGGACCCGTAGAGGTAATAGGGCTGGACGTTGGCTGGTTTGTCCCGCTGGGGCTCCTGAGTGAATGGGATCGCTGTCCTCACAAACCTGCGGGGAGCACGGGGCACAGGGAGGGAAGAGGTCAGAGTCTAGTTAACTGAACACACACAGGGCATGGTCTGGGATGACCTGCAGTTGCAAGCTAGGTAGAATTCATCACCTGAGCTACATCAGCTGGAATGCAAAATCCTGCCACAATCTGTCGGCGGCGTAAAACCTACCGAAAGAGAGATCTCTTCTCATTTTTGGCAGGCAAGAAAACAATATCTGAGCAGCTGCCAGAGCTCTGCTGATGAGTAAACCAACCTTCAGCCACTACAATCATTGCCTAACTGCAGCTTGAATTTGTTACTAACATTTTCAAGACCAAGGGGAGATGGTGCCTTTCAGCTTCATTCTAAGAGTAACTGTTGCATCCCGCAGGGAGCACAAACTTTACCGAAATGCCTGTGAATTTTATGTGACAGATTTGACATTCTGGAAAGAAAAGCAGGGTTTCCAGGTGTCTTTGCTTTCCCTCCTCACCTGTTGGTGGATCCGTTGTAGCAGTAGTTGGGCAGGAAGTCGAAGTTGAGCTCCCAGAAGACGTGGAGGGTGATGCGCCCATAGGGCGCGGACACGTTGTGGTTGGCCTCGCGGAACATGGCATCGAAGCTGTCCAGAGTCATGTGCTTGCACAGCAGCCTGTGAGTCAGGCGATTGATTTCCAAGAGCCACTCCAGCTCCTGCAGCACATAAAGCAGCAGAAAATGCAATGTATTACAAGAGAAACAGCTGATTTAATTGCCAGGGGAATGGTTTTATATCCACACGCAGGCAGAACTAAAGACATCAATTTAACTCAGTGGCCAAGGCCAAATGCACTTCCACTCAAGGGGGTCCTGGTCCAGTATTTTGTGAACCTGCAGGAAGCAAAATTAATTTGTTGCCCACTGAGCACTGGCTGGCTTTCACCTCAGAATCCTCCAAAGGTGGAAACTGGTAATTTTACACTACTTGACTCTGATGCTCCTGTAACATATCAAAGACAGCAAATCCTGTACAAACATGAACAATGTCACAGCCACCTTCATCCAACAGGGAATTAAAGCCAAGATTTCTTTCTCCCAGTTTACAGGACTCTCTTATATGAGCTCTGCAAAGTCTAACTGCTGACTGTCACCTTATGATTTACACAGATACTTAATGGTCTGATAATAATGCAATTAAAGCTGCATGAACAGAAATAGACTCAGCAGCATAAAGCAAGATACATGACTGGCTGAAACCTACTGCAGGGGAACTCAAAGCAGAAGACAGTTGACTGTGTATCCACAGCAGTGTATTATTCTCCCTGCTCATACTCAGAGTCAATAAAAGTTCTTACCACGATGGATGTCAGGTCCTCGCTCTCGAAGCGGCTGATGGCCTGGTCTAACGATTTGTACATGGCTGCAGAGATGCGCTGGGTAATGAGCCGGTTCAGGTCGATTGATCTGCCCAGCAACTGCCAGAAGAAGAGATCTGCATGTTATATACTGATGGGGAAAAGGTATTTTATTTTTTAGTCGACACACAAATTAAAACCAAACCTCGAAGTCTGCTTAAATGTGAAAGCAGTGGCGCAAATGCCTCAGTTGAGTTTAGATTAGTTAAGAAGGAACGTGAGAAATGTGGAGAATAACTAATTTTTGTGTCACGAACAGGTTCAACCCTTCTCAATCCAGAGCCAATCTCAACCAGGATGCCCACTACCACCAGAAGGGTAACAGACCAGGAGTGATGAGTACTGGAGGCTGCTGCCTGCACTGTACCTGGACGTGCCTCTGCTTGAGCAGCGTTTCGTAGCGGTTGGATGGTGGGTACGGAATGATCACCCCGTAGTTCTTACACTCAGCCCGGAAACGTTTGTCCAGTAAAACACTGGAAAAGGGAAGGAGTGTCAGGAAAACAGCAACATACACTGTCAGCTGCTCTATGCATCTTTCCAGAGTTGTTTCTGCTGTTCTTTTCATCTTGGCTCTGAGTACCAAGAAATTTCTGCACATTTGATCACAGAGCAGTGGCTGTCCACTGGGGACTGCCCTGCTTGTCTTTAATGGCTAAAACTTCAAAAAGATCAAAGAAATGTGCTGAAAGATATCAGTACAAGGTACTGGGTGGTGCCCCTGGTGTGCACCCTCCTTGAACATCTGCTGGGGAAACATTTGGTTGGTGCTGCTGATTGTCCTCCTTCTCTAAGGCCAAATGTGATCTAGAGACAAAACTTGCAGTCACCTGGAAGACTTGGTTCACCTTTGGGGCCACAAGAAGAAGACTCTCACTAGAGTTCATCCATGTTCTTTAAATCGGTAAGGAGGAAATGCCACAAAGGTTCTATCTCCCCAAAGGGAGAACAAGTCCTGCTGCTTTACTAGGGTGAGGACAAGTGTATATTCCTGTTTTGCACAGATGGGAGGCTTCCAGTCCTCTGCCTGGTACACAAACAGAAGTCAAGCAAGGACATGTCTGTAATAAGCTCAGCCTGCTATTCTGCTGCTCTCACAAACTGTACTCCAACAGCTACTTCGGATGCCAATTATTATTTTTTTCACTTTTAACTGGGTCTCCTTAATTAATTTTCCCCATCTACACTGGTCTGACGTGGACAGCCAGCTCTGGGGGACAGGGATGATCTATGTTTTGTCTTCTTGCAGTGGCAGCTCCCTGAGGGAAACCTTTTGGTTAACAGCATCAGCGATACCATCAGTCACCATCAGCAGTCAGGTTCTCCTACCTGCCAGCCATCGCTTTGTAATAGGCAAAGATCTGATCTGCCAGCTTGTACACAAATTGATCAAAGCACAAATTCACCTGGGGGAGAAAAAACAACACTGGGTGAGGGTGTCACCAGCACAGAACAGCTCCTTCCTATGCATGCACGATCAATACAACCCAACACAGGTCTCTCATTTAATGCAAACATGTCTTAAAGGTCACACTACCTAAAAAACACACTGCAGTTCTTGCAATGTTAAAGGTAAGCAGAAAATTGCAGTTACATTTCTCCCTTTATAGTTTCTGCATGTTCTTACAGGTCCCCCACCCTCAATCATCTTTCCTTCTCAGGGAATTTCTCGTTTTCCTCTGATGTGTCCAACCCTCTGCTCATCAAACTCTTCCATGTCCCCCCTGTTTGACAGCTTTTGGCTTCCATGGTTCCCTACAGGTGCAGCTAAACTGAAGCCCTTAATCAGGAGAGTCTGTAGGGTCTCTGGAAATGCTGATCTTTTTGAAAACTTCTCAGTCTGATGGGATTTTTTTTTCAGGAGGTGCCTATAATGAACTGCTGGTCAAACAGGGCAGTGTGACCCCAATGAGCTTTATAAAGATGAAGAGAACTTACTTCAGCTTCAATTTCATCATACAGGAACTGCTTTTTGAACTTGGTCAAAGCATAATATGCACTGTCATTGTAGAGGTCCAGGGGGTACAGCACATACCTGAGGGCAAGAACACATCTAAAATTAACTCTGGAGCTTATCACCAGAAACTGCAGACAGTATATGTGCCCTTCTTGATGCAAAAAAATGGCTTTTCTCTGACTTCATGCCTATCACTGCCACTCCCTGCAGCCCCTCAAATAGTACCTCTTGCTCCTTGGATCCTGCAGGAAGCAGCTACAGCCGACCTGGAAGTGAGCTAATTATGAGTTGTTCAATCAACACCTGCTTCTTCTCTGCCCTTAAAAAAGCTTTCACCCTGTCCTCATTCCAGAGAGTGCTCTGACAATGAATACAACAGAAAACCAAGTTTTCCTAACGAGAAAGACATTATGAAGATGACTACACTTGCATAACAGCAATTCTTCTCATCATTTATCACACATATAAAACAAAGTGTGTTGAGGTGGCTTAGCCTGGGCCCACCCCCTCTGGTGACACATCTGTCTCAGTGCTGTGTGCAGGTGACAGTGCCACCGGGTCCTGCCCACATCCCAACAGTTGCCAGCTGCTGTTTATGACACATAAACAAGTGCCAGTGCCAGGAAGTCGCCCCTGTGTCTGCTAACGAGGTGCTCACACAGCACCATTCATGTGACAGCAGATCAAGGAACATCTATTTACCCCCCACATCAAAAAGACTGCTCAGCACCAGCCCACCCTTCCTCCTGAACAAAATCCCAAACCCCAGCACGTGCACGGTCCCAACAGAGCCCATCAGCTCTTACTCCATCATGGAGGGTTCTTTGGTTTCCAAAATATGGTCTGTGAGGATCCAGGGCATGGACATCTCGATGGGGAACTGGATGCGGCGGCCCATGGTCAGCTCCAAGAAGAACTCCCGGAACCAGAGCTGGGACAGGTCACAGCACTGCTGCAGAGCTTCTGGAAGGCACAGGAAATCCATGTCAAACCCACGTTACTCCTCTGGGGGTGGCAGTGAGGGCATGACACAGGAGGCAGCTGCTGCAGCCTCGCTTTTGGGTATGGAACATTCTTCTAGGATGTCTCTGTTTTTAAACCCAGACCATGTCCATGCTGCCTGAGCCCTTGGTAATGCAAGAAGAAGGAAGGGATCACCCCTTTTGCTCTAGAGGGCCAGGGAGAATGCTTGAAATGGCTCAGTTATTCTGGAAGACTTTTTCTGTGGCCAGTGGCTCAGTTTATCTGGGACAGAAGGGAAGTCCGGTCCCAGAAAACAAACTACTACCTGCAGCTGTCTGCTCTTGCTGACTCAGTCCTGTTCACATCATGACTACTACACAGAAGCATGTCTGAACCATGCAGCAGTAGGACATTTGGAAAAAACCAAGGAAAATCTTCTGCATAGGTCACTGAGGAGTGAAGCTGACCTGCCTCTGCCTTTCTGAGCATGCAAGAGCTGTGTCCAAGCCTCCCCCTGCCATAATCTCACCACTGATGTTGAGAAGGTGGGTGAAGAAGAAGGACTGCTTGTGGAACTCCTCAATGGCCAAGACTATCGGCCCATCCAAGCTGCTCCTCAGAGTCTTCTTCGAGCCACTCTTGTCTGCTATGAGGGACTCCAGCATGGTCCGCACCATGTATAGCTTTGGAAGAAAGGTGACATGCAGTTACCACTCTCCAGACACCATCACACACAGCCTTGGTGTTCTGGAACAAGAAACACCACTTGTCCCAGGTGGCAGCCACTCTCTGCATACATAAGCCACTATCCTTCAGTTAGAGATAACCAAACCCTTAAAGTGGGAAGCTTTGGGAATTATACAACAAATTAGGCACCAAAGCAACATTTAACACACAACAGCATGAAGACTTTGTGGAATAGACCATGGAAACAGCGCAAATCCACTGGGTGGGAGACTCTTACATGGCTCTAAGACGATTAATTCCCCACACAGGAGACAGACATTCACATACCTGTGTGCTGGATGGTCCTACAGCTCGTCGTGGGACTTTAATGTCAAATCCACCTTTAGGATCCTTCTCACCTCTCAGGCAAGGATCATTTGGAGGCTCTCGACCTCCCTCCCAGTCACAGATCGTCTTCCGAATTGCCTGAAGGACACTGCAGTGGGGGGAGAAGGAAAGCAGTGCTCAAGCTGATTTTACTTCAAGATGAAAATACCAATGGCTGTGCACATATGGGAGGAAAGGTACCCGAGGTGTGATCATACACAGCTGTTATTGCTGGGACAATGCCCCAAAGTTACCTCTGGAGGAGCTGCTGGCCAAGGACTCTTGGCTGCTTGTGTGCTGGAGCGTACACAGGGCCACATGCTTGTACACTAAAAAGTGTAACACTAACAAATAGATGGGTTTTGCCCTGCATTCAGGGACAGACTGACCTGATCAGAACGTTCTTCTTCTTCCTGACAGCCTGTCGCAGAGGCTCCCTCAGGGTGACCTGGGCAAAGTCCTGCAGGGCTGCGTAGATGGTGTTGCGGATGGCCTGGTTGAAGACACTCTCCATCCGCCCCATCAGCACTTGCAGGCCTTTGATCATGGCAATCACCTGAAGAAAAAGTTAAATCCAGATGTATTTGCTGTTTTTCCATTGTGTGAAGAGAGCTATAAATCCAGCATTAAGAGAGTTTGGGACTCTATTAATTCTACTCAAGTAACATAGGCTGGGTGATTAGGCAGCTAATTTTTGGGTGTGAGCTGCTTTACAGATCACAAGAAGCTGAGGAAAGCTTTTATAACATGAGTTTCTTGCAAACGGCCCCCATCCCTTTTTTCCACTCCTGACCTTTAATACCACACAATCCCAGGAAACTGCACATGCTCCATGTGTGGGTGCAGCCTGCACAGACCTGAATCAATGCACAGGGCACAGCCTTCCCTGCCCAACAGCACGGTGGGGAAAGCCAGAAGGCGATATCCAAACCACCCTGGACTCTGTAAGGCAGGAGGAAGGTGAGGCCTCCCAGAGCCAGGCTCAGAAGACTGTTCCCACTGTTTCCAGACAGCCAGGCTGAGAGTTGATGTGTCCTGGGGACTGGCTGAGGATCTCTTGTGTTTGCACAGCTCCTGGATGCAGCTGCTGCTCTTGCTCCAGATCACACTGCTCTGCAAACCCCCCGCTCTGGGTTTGCATGGCAAGGGTTTGGTAGCAGGAGGTTATAGGGGGGACTTTGATGAGCAGCTGCTGGAAGCTCCCCCATATCCAACAGAGCCAATGTCAGCTGGCTCCATGACAGACCCAGTGGTGGCCAAGGGCAATTCAAAGGCCAAATTAAGGGATGTGGGAGCCCTTCATCCCTTAACACGGGGCACAGGGATGAGGAACTGGTGGGATACCCTTCCATTCTCTTTCCCTGGCCTGAGGAACACGGACAGGAAACCAGCACGGACTGGCTCCGCCTCCTGTGCAGGTGGCACCTACTTCCACAAAGGCAAACTTCTCCTCACTGGTGTAGTTGTACCGGGTGGCTCTCTCATACTCCTCAGCTGTTCCTGGGCAGTCCTTGTTACAGAATTTATCTGTGGGATGAACCAGCTTCCAAGAGTACTAGAAGATGGAAAGAGACAATGTCAACATTGCAATGAGCAAGAAGATAGGCTGGAAAGACTGAATTATTAGGCCATAAGCCAGGAAAACACTCCCTGGACATCATTACAGTTTGACATTCTTGCCTTTACTATCACTTAGTGAATATTGGTTGTCTATATGTAGGAGGCTGCCAGTCATACCAGGCTTTTGACATCCACAGACATGTATTCATATGTGGTCAAAACTTTACAAATTAAGAATTTCCATCATCATTTGAACTAGTTTTAGTTGCTACACACCCAGATTCATCCCAAACTGCTTTCAGTGATGCAGGGATGCACTCCCAGGGATGCACTCACCACTTCCATGACATGGGCACTCCACTTGGACAGCAGCTGCAGCCCTCGTAAAGCCAGGTCAAAGAGCTCCCTGTACTCCTCATCTGACTTCTGGCTGTCCAGCCCCGAGCCAGTGACCACCTGGAAGGCACCACATCATGTCAGGGCTACCATCAGCAACTTACTGCAGGGACTTCACTCAGTCAACAGATGTCTCTCCCAAATCCCACCTGAAATGAATTCCTGACCTTATGACCAAGCTGGAATTGAGTAAAGCATATACTGTCCCTCAGGAGAAGGGACCTTGGCAAGGCTCTTTTTATACAGGCAGTCAAATTATTTCCCGCAAAAAAATGAGTTTGACCTGTCACCTCAGAGCAAATAACTGACTGTTTTTATTCCACTTTCCCATTATTTTTTGATGGTCTAATAGTACTGAAATCCTTCAGAGTCCATTACTGATTAAAAGTTCAAATAAGCTCTTACAAATGCCAAAAAAGAAATGCCTGAGAATGATACGATTTGTTAAACTGACACTGATGAATGAGGATGACACATGTGGAAAAAACAGTCCCAATGGCATCAGAGAGGGCACTGGTATTCAGTAATGAACAGAGATGCCTTGGTGAACTTTCCTCAAAGCTCTGACTGATAGGCCTGTGTAATCGAAAAGCCCTATTTGCAGGACATTGGTGTTCTGACATTTGGCAGGTAATAAACATTTAGTTGCCAGGTTTTTTTCTGCTTATTTTAGCAAAGCTATGGTCAAGGAGCAGAAGCTGTTGCTGCAGATCTCCTGGTGCACATGATTTGGTACCTGCAGGAACCTTTCGTAACTTGCTTTTTTATTGCTGCACCAAGAGCGGTTTGTTCCACCCATGCCCTTCACCCCTCCTGGCTGCCCATCTGTGGCAGGCCGTGGTCCTGGCACAGTGCTGTGTGCCAGGCCTGTCCCTCTCAGGAGCCTGGCTCAGCAAGTGCAGCTGTACCCACCTCGCTGTTGCTGTAGCGCGCCAGCTCCGAGATGAAGCGGATGTGGTCGTCTCGGATCTGCACCATCTGCTCACAGATGTTGTACTGGGGGCTGATGCTGCTCTGAGTGCACGTCCACCTGGGCAAAAGAGACACGGTGTCAAGGACAGGACACAGCTTCCCCTCGGACACCCCAGGGATAGCTGTTCTCCTCGCTCCAGCGTGCTCCAGGCATGCCACCCTCGGGACAAAGGTCAGCCTGTGTCATCTCTCTGGTGGGTGGGTTCTTACAGAGGTGGTCTCACAGGGCATGATGGGGACATTTGCCTCACCTTTCAGGCTGAATGTGTCTGTTCCATCCACCCTGAAGGCTGCTCTCCATGCTCACCCACCCCCAGGGCAGGGATGGCTATTTCCCAGGCCATCATGGGACAAGCTTTCAGGGAAGGATGAACTTCAAAGCCCTGCACCGTTTGCGTCCTTTCTACTAAACCTAAGGATAATCATCCCCTCAGAGGTCATCCCTACAGGTCTGGGTCATGCTGCCTTCTCCTGCAAGGAAAAACTCTGCACAGAAATAGCCCTCCCATTGTTTTTGGTTCTGGCTCATGCTGCCAGCTCAGTGAACAACCCTGAGTAAAAACAATGAGCAGAATATGATGAACTGAACTAGATTTTCATTTGCATTGAGCCATATATACCCTGTAACAGTGTAATGTCATCCTAAAAAAAGGCAGCACTCCTCTTCCAAAGGCACAGCTGTATGAAGGAATGGGACAAACCAGGTCTATTTAATTTAATATCTCCTTTTTCCCTGTAATGTATTAGCCCCAGATACAGAACCAAAATGGCTCCACTAAAATGTTTTGTGCAAGCAAACATCTACCAGTGAGATTCTCATGTCTTACTCTGTCATCACAAGATAGAAGTTCAGATTATACATTTTTTCCCCTAAATAATTGTCCATGTTATGACAGTCCTGTTCTCCAGTTTACACTGGCCATACAAAAGGGAGTCCCCTGATATGGACACACACATACCCCTACACTCTACTGCACCTGTTGCCAGTATTTGTGGTGGCAGAAGGTCCTGGAAGTGCTGGGCCACATCATCCCTTGTGAAATCCATCCTCCCTCACCCCCCTGTTGGGCTCTTACCCGTTTCCACGTGCTCCCCATGGACAATTGGCAGGTTAGCAGGAGTGGCCAGGGCTGCCCCAGCCCTCCCTGCCACACACAACCTACTCCACAGTGCAGAAACAAAGCGCCATGCAGGAAAAACACCAATTAATTCCACTTTCACGGAGACACGGAGGGAGAGAAAGTGACAAAAACAATATTAGTAAGAAATGGGGATTACATGGAACCACCTTGGCAGAGTTAGAGTTGGGAGTCCCATGCAATTTGCTGGGAAGGCAAGTGAGTGAGGAAGAAACACTGGTTAGTACGGTACGGCACACAGACCTGGTGAGACAGATTCCAACGACAGACACTAAAATTGTGCACAGGTAAAACAGCCCATGAGCTACCTTGGTTTTGAGATGAGAAAATGAGGAATGCTGCTGACACATGTTTCGTTGAAATGTGCTTTCTGAATGATTTGGGATAAAAAGGTGCAAATCTTCAGACAATTTTTCTCTTACAAAAAGAGTTTGCAAAAATATTCTTTAAATTCACATTACACAGAATCATATTTTTTTCTCTCTTTTTTTTTTTTCCCCCCCTCAATTTTAATTTAAAATCTTTTGCTCAGGAAGTTTTGCCACGTTGTTTCCAAATCTCTCCTGAACAATTAACGGGCACTTTTCAACCAGTTTTTGGGAGGGCAAGGGAGGAGGGCTGCTCCTGGCAGGCAGAGAAGCCAGACCCTCAGGGGTGGAAGGGGACGAGCAAACAGAAGCAATGACACTGCAGGTTAGTTCCTGTCCTGCTGAAGAGACAGCCTGGCCTGGCTGCTCCTCACAGACACCAGAGAAACCTGATTTCCACACAACAGTCCCACAGGTGGAACCTCTGCCTGGTGAAAGCCTGGCTGCCACCAGCCACTACAGCCAGACACAGCTCAGACAGGCTTTGCTCACGGGTGGTTGCAAACCTTATTCCAACGATATCCAAACCCAACAAGGATTCTTCTGGCAATAACTGAGTGTGATGCAAAGTTACCAACACAAGCAGGGCCTCTCACGTGCCTGCTGTGACTGAAACAACCTTTGTGGATGCACCTGATGGCAGCAGCCAACTGCCCATGACCCCAGGCTGCTCCTGAGCTCTCCACTTCTGCTCTTCTCTCACAATACTCAGAATCACAGAATCATTAAGGTTGGAAAAGACCTCTAAGATCATGGAGTCCAACCTTGGACTGACCACCACCCTGTCAACTAAACCAGAGCACTGAGTGCCACATCCCGTTGTTAGTGCCACATTCAGTTGTTTCCAGTCCATTAATTTCCAGTGCATCTGAGCTTCTGGTTTCACTGCTCATTCCTGCTGTCCTCCTTCATGAACCCCGCCTGAGCTAGAGGAGACACCCTGCCTACTGCAGAGATCCACTGCTGTGTTCATGCTCTGGAGGATTTTGTCCTCGGGGTGCAAAGTGTGGATTAAAATCTCCCCAGAGCAGGGACATGCTGCTCACACTCACACAGCTCGCAAGCACTCGGCACTGCCCCAGTCCATGCACCAGCCACCTCCCCCTCCTCCTGCCTGGCTGCCAGCCCCCTCCCAGCCCTGCCTGCTCCCAGGGGATGGTTACACAGAGCTGCCTGCACCCCCAGGGCCCGTGAGGACATCTCCCCATGCAGGGACAGGGAGGCAGACGCGGGCACACAGAGCTGGCACGCCGGACTCGCGCCTCACGGGGACACACACACGTGCACAGACCTTGCACACCCGCGGGGCTGCAGCCCCCACGGCCCTCAGGACACACACAGAAGCCAAGAGACATTATGGCAGGCACTCACTTGGATTTGTTCTCCTCATAGTGAGCACTGGTCTTAATGTATCTGGCCAGTTCTATCTGCATATCGCCGAATAAAGGAACCACCTGCAGCTGCTGGAAAAGAAAACAAAAGATGGTTGAAACAGAGCAGAGAAATGGGAAGAGAGAGAGCCTGGCCCCAGCGCAACACAAGGGACTGTGGAAAGGCATCCTGCACCTCTGGAGCTTTGGGAAGTGTCAGGCTGCTTGAAGCAAAGTGCAAACCTGGATGCAGGGTCATTTCACACCTAGGAAATGACAGAGAATGATCACAAGGCTTTCTGTGGGAGGAAATCACCCCCTGCGAGTGCCCCGGAGCCCTGGGCTCACTGATACCAGGCTGGTTACAGCCAGAACAGTTCAGTGCTGTATCCAGCCAGAGGAAAGGCTCTTTTCACAACAAAAAGAGAGAAGTGTATTCCTCAGCAGGCCTTCTTGTCTCCCAGCCTAATCCTCCAAGAGAACAGAGGGATGAAAAGCCAGCATGTAGCTCTTTTGGACACCCAGGAAGGTGTCAGCTTTCCCCAGGAACTCAGCACTGTGGTTGCTCGTGATGTGTCCTAAAACTTCTCCATGAAGAGAAAGGCACAGGCAGTGTAACAATGGCTTTGCTTGCCCTTTACATCTCAGGAGGTTTTGGATGAGAAATAAATTCCAAGTGCTCTGAAGATACCTCAAGCTCAGACAGGTCCTTCCTTCACTGAACTTCCACCTGCAAACAAAATCCAACCAAGGGCTACTGACATCTCATCAATAAAGTATGAAGCTTCAACTTCACCCAGCTACAAAATTCAGGGAAGATGGTGGCAAATTCCCTGTCCTACTACCACACACTTCTCAGGCTGAGTTGTGCACAGGATGTGAAATGCTGTCATCAGGGATTCCCACTGGCACTTCCATAAAAGCTTCAAATGAAGGGGTAGTTCATTTTCACTACTCAAATTCCTGGGCAATCCACTAGAAATTTAATCAGAAGGCAATAAGCAGATGTAGTGAAGGAGTAGTTGGTCTTTCCTTACTGAGATCTGATAGTTTGGAGTGGTACTTAACTGATTAGGTGAGACCATGGCAGATGCTGGAGAAGTGCAAATGGAAATAAAGCTGGAAAGGAGAAAGTTATTCCATGCAATGGAAGATATTTTACCTCATTCTATGATGCCCCACAGCACTTTGCAATGAACAGGAAATCTGTCTGAATGCACCAAGATGACCAAACTCTACAAATTACACTGAAGGCCTGATTTAGAGATTTAGCTGAATAAGCTAAGCTGAACCAGTGAAAACCCAGAAGACTCTGAAGAATGACATGATAAATCCCTTTTGCAGAGCAGTCTCCCCAGTGGCAGGAGGGTTTTTAAACACCTCATCATCGCCCTGTCCATGAGGTTATGGTGTCTGTGGCCCCCTGCTCCCGGGGCTGTCTCCAGGAAATGGTGCAAATTGGGGTAAATAGATCCCCCCTGCTCAGGGGAGGATGCAGCAGCTGGCACACCAGCCTTGCAGAGAACCTGGGCTCACTTTTCCCTCCCCTGCACAGACCCAGCACATCACCCATAAACTGAACCTTGGCACAATAAGCAGGGAGACATCCTCTATCCAACACCACAACCAACCTCTTCATCCAGGCTCCTCACTCCACCTCTGGGTGAAGTATCAGGGAGAATCCACTGTGCTGGAGGAGGGACAGGGAAGGAGCCCTCTGTGCCTTCCTACAAGTCATCACCTTCTCATTTTCCCTCATCTGGAGCAAACGTTGGTAACAAAACCTAATCTTTCCATCTCAGGAAAAAGATTAATAAAGGACTCAGGAAGGATTGCTCAAGCTCAGTAAATCTCAAAGAAAACTAATAGCTCCATCTGGGAAATTCTTCTGCTGAAGGCCTGATTATACTCCTCCTGCTATACTATTATTCTTTGCCACCAACACATTTGTCCCTTGCCAGATCCCACCACAGCTCCCACAGCTGACCTGCTCCAAACCCAAAATGCCTCCCAGTCCCAGCCTGCACCCAGAAGCACTGGAAAGGAGGCACTGCCTTCCCTGAGGTGCTCACTCTCCATCAACAGGATTATCCCAAACCTTTCTCGTGCTGAGTGGTCCCAGGGCAATGCAGCCTGGCTTCCAGCTGGGGGGATCAGGCCACAGCCAGATGTGCTTCAGCAGAGGGAGGCTGTGCAGATGCTTCCCACCCTGGAACACCCGGTTTTCATGGGCCTTTCCCCAGATTCCAGATCTCAGACAAGACAAAAATGGCCCATCAAACCACAGAGTGACCCTTTGAAGATCTTTCTGAGCACCATCAAGTCCCAGCTGACACAAACTTCCCCAAAAGCTTTTTCTGTGCTACAGGGAGCACAGTTTATACATGAAATAAAACTGCCAGATCACACGCTGGCTCGCCAGCTGTGCCCTCTGTCCCTCAGCTCGCCAGCTTGCAGAGGGAAAGAGAAGCACAACCATCACCCACACAGACCTCAGCAAACCAGCCAGGTTTGCTGATGGCCTGACACCACAGAGACTGCAAACCTGCCTCAGGAATGTGCAGAGAGAGAAACCATGTCAGCCTGGAACACCCTTCCCTCATCCATGAAACAGCCTCTCCATCCTCTGGCCCTTGGCAGGAAGCAGCCAGAGCTGCAGCTCCCAGAGGCTGCCCAGCTCCAGAGCCACGGGAGCAGAGCAGTCCCAGCACTGCTCCCCATCCACAGCCCTGCTGGCACTGAGGGCTGCCATCATTCACCTCACCCCTGCTGCAGCTCTGTGCCTGTGCCTGGTCACAGCAATTCCATTCCTCAGCCTTTGGCCGAGATCGTTTTTCAGCCCTTGGGTTTTCTGGACCTGTAGATGATTCCTGTGGTTTGTTTTTTTGCCAGCAGCATGTGCAGTGGTACAGGCTGCTAATCCACTGGTCTGCAGTAAACACCAGCCTCGCCCAGACAGGTCACTGACCTTGAAGAATTTGTCTATTTTGCTAAGGTTGATTCTCTTCTTGGCATCCAACTTGTAAATGTTGCTGACATTCCCATCCATGAGATACAGGCCAAACCCCATCACCTGGAGAAGATGGAAAGGTAAGGTTTTGTTAGCATTAAGTCAGCAGCACAAGTCAAAGACAGTTCTCCATCACTCAAAATGAGGAAAGACCACTTCAGGTTACCACCTGAGCCTCATGAGGAAATGTTTAAAATGTGCCTGTATCTCCTAGGATGCACATGGCAGGCAGAGGACACACGATGGATTGCTTGTTTTCTGTGCAAAATCACAGGATGCTTCCTTTCGTTATTTGTTCCTCCTCTCTCCACCTAACAACAACCCAAAAATCTTCTCCACCCGAAGGCAAAAGTTTACTTGCGGAGAAAAATGTAAAATATTCTCCTGGATAGATTTCCCCCCGCCATTAATTCAGTACAAATCATTACAGAGAGTCAAACTACTCACATCACCCTTCAGAGAACTTGAGCTGACCCACACCACTGCAATGAAGTTTTTAGGGTAATAGTGACTGCAATCATTGCCAGTAACTGACTGACAGCAAGGACAAATATACCAAACAAACAGATACTTTGGCATGTTCATCTTGAAGACTCTTTACAGTCAGAAAAACAAACCTGGGAGCACCTGCCTTCTGCAGGGAATTATTGCTAGGAAAGGGCATCAAGAAGAAATGGGTTACAAAGTTGGTGGTGATTTTACAACGTCCTCTGCAGTTACACAGGTCAAGCCCACGATCCTGCACTTCCATGCACAACAGAAAAACCCCTTTCAGCCCTGGGGGATGCAGGGCATCCACCAGTGCTCTCATCCACCACATGCTTAGTCCCAGGCAGGGAGAGCTGCTGGCAGCACTGGGAAAGATTGTGGGGAAACAGAGGGATGGAGATGGGGAAGAGAAGAGGAGAGGGAGAGACGAAGGGAGATTTTTATACGGGAATAAGGGAGAAGGCCAGAAAAGACAGGAGAGGATTGATGGGAGAAGGTCCAAGCTCATGGCACGGCCTGGCAGAGCTGCCCTGTCAGAGCACTGGGGTGGGACATCCCCAACTCAGGGCCATGTCCAGCCTGTTCAGCTACAGAAAGAGGTGAGTGGGAGGACTAAGGTACCACAGCAGAGGACACAAAGCACCAGGGATCAGAAAGGGAACAGGAAGAGGAGGAAGCAAAGCAGCTTTGCTGCTCTCTGCAGGGCACTCATAGCAACTCATGTGAGCACAGGACACTGGCTCTGCAGAGAAGGGGTGCATGTAAACCCAAAGGAGCAAAAAATAAAGAAATTGCAGAGAAATGTTGTCCTAGGAGTGAATTTCACTTGACTAAAGCAACAGTGAAACTATGCAAGCACCCAGCCCCACAAGCACGGCTCAACCTCACCTTTAAGAGCATGTGCTTCTCACTGGGAGTGAGATACATCTTGTTTTCATAGTAATCCACACAGATGTTGACAATATCAGCCAGCAACTCCTCATAGCCAGGGATAACCTCTAGTTGTTGGTGCAGACACTGAAACACAACAGAAGCCACGTTATCCACATGTGCAGAGGAACAGCAGAAACCAGAGAGGAAACATTTTAAGGATTAAGAGTGGGACAATAAGAGGTTCCTTCAAACCTCATTTGTGTTCTTTTCTTAAGTTTACCAGCAGAAGACTGAGCTCACGATACCAACTGGAAGGAACAACCTTCCTCTGCAGGACAACTCTTCTTCAGGCTGATCACAACACCCAAACATCAGACAGTGAGATGCAGAGGAGGGTGACTGAGCAGACTGTCTGACTGCTGTCTCTGTGCATTATTTTACCCAGCTAGCAAAGGCTGTGGAGCCTGTGGAGTGTGGAGGGCCATAGGGGATGAGCTGCAGTCCCCATGCAGCTGCAGGGGATGGAGTTCTGGCAGAACCTCCCCTCCCAGAGCTCTTCTTACATCTCTTGGACCTTCATCTTTGTCTTGACAGAAAGACTTTGAAAGCCACCCAGGATGACACAAGAGGACACACAGCTAGAATTACACAGCCTGACTAAAAGACCACCAGAGTCTGTGGCAAAGACCCAACAGCTGCTGCCACAGCCTGGTCTGAAGAGCTGTCAGCCTCAGCAAGATCACTGCTTCCCTCTACTCCTGGAAGCTTCAGTGACTCAGAGAAAAGGGACCTACCTGAGTGATGCGGTTGTGGTTTGCCAGGAACATGGAGAGGTTCTGGGACTCCTGGATGGACTGGGGGTCTGCCATCTTCCGCAGGAACTGGGCAGCTCTGGAAGGGACAAATCCAACATCACCAAGGGTCACTTGGCCAGTGTGAGACTGTCCCCACCCACCTTCCCTGTCTGAGCTGCAGCAGCAATGCTGCAGTCTCAGACCCCCCCTGCATCACAGCTCTATTCACCAAGAGGGAATCAAAACACAGCAGGGCTTAGAGAAATCCCATCTCCAGCCTCCTGATGTCCACCTGCCCTACTGCTGCTCAGACCAGGTGCTCCCTTACAGACCAGGCACAGTCCTGTCCCCATTCCCACCACTTTGTCCCCTCTTACCTTTTGTAAGCAGAATGATCATTTTTGACACTGCATTTCATGTTCTTCAGCTCATCCAGGACAGCAAACATGTTGATGAACTTGCCCAGAGTGAGGAGATAGGCCTCGGACACGAAGTCCTTCCTCCTCTCAGCATGGCACAGGCGCTTCACCTCGCTGCAGAACCGCTCGATGGCCTTGCGCTGCGGGGCAGGGGCACAGGGTCAGGCACCACCATGGGAACCCCCCCACCCACCACCAGCCCCTTTAAAAAAGAGTTTTTTGGCTGGGGATGGAGGCTCCAAGGTCCCTCTCTCCTGTCCCCATGCAGTGAAGCATTGTTACAAATCACTGCTGACAAACAACCTCAGTGCCCCAGCGGAGAAGGGGGCTCGAACACTCCAACTGCACCTGCCCCAGGTGTGGGGTGCTCTGCAACATCAGCCTGCACCTTTTATGTGGGACATAAAGACCTCACAGGATATGAAATCTAAAAATGATTGTGAAACTCAGCTGCAGACGGTTGTAACGCAGGTGGTGATGGGGAGCCCACAGCAGCTCTGTGACTGCCACATGGCCATGGAGATTCAGCTCTTCACATCAGCCAACACCCCCGAAAAACAGGAGCCTGTGACACCCTGAGCTCCAGAGAGTGGGGGCTCTGGGTCTCCGTGAACCTGAAGGGCTGAGGTGTGCTCTTTGCCAACTTGTATAGAAGATTTTGGGGCTGAGCAAGGGACACACAGATTTTCCTTCACACAGGTCTCAGGTTTCTGCTCAGGTGGCTGCAAGGAAGAGACCTCCTGGGGGCTGTCTGGGCAGGCAAGGACAGCACAGCCCTGCTTAGGATATTAACACCAAAGTAATAGGTTAGTTTTGCCTCTCTCCTTGACTACTTACCTGAAAATACATGAATTTCATAAGCTTGGTGACTTCTGGCTCCAGGACTTCCACTGTTTTCTCATAAATCTCCACTCGGTTTGGCTGTTCGTTACATTTCACCTGCATTGCAAAGAAAATCACCAGCTTCTAACCCAGCTGTGGGTCACTGTGGCACCATCTTCTCCTTGGTTCACAGGGAGCCCTGTCCGCACCCCAGGACAACAGAGGGACCTGAGAAGGAGCTGGTTCTCAAAGCAAGGTGAAAGCAAAAGGGGCTATTTCAGATCTGAAGTTGTCTCCATGCATTCTGAAAAGGCACAGTCCTGACTCTGGGGGATAAAAGTCTCCCAATGCATTTGTCTGGCATAGAACACAAGCAATATGGAGTCTGGACTTGCTGAACCATGTGGGAATGTTGTAGCATGAAGTTATCTGGGACTTTGTGCTGCAAGACACACAAGGCACTAGGTTGCAGCTCTGCTAGAGCCTCGCTGGGATTATTCTGGTTCTGTTGAGGATCCATTAAAAATCACTGGGCTTGTCTGTGGCTGACAGCAATGAACTGAGTCACTGTCACTGGAATCCTGGGAAGCTAAATTTAAGGACTGACTCAGTTGTCATGCATCTCACTTCCAAAACAGTTACTTGGAGTCATTATCAAACTTGCAGGGAAAACACCAGCTGCCCAGGGCATCCTGCTGTCCTGCTCTGGCTTTGTTTGCAGCTGTTGCTCCCACAAGGCTGTGATGGGGCTGACAGCTCTGGTGCACGTTCAGTAACCCAGCAGCTGACTCAGGGCACGGGGGGACATCCCACAGTCAGCCTGACATGGGGGACCATGCCAAAGGAGCCCTGCCCTCTCTGCAGCGGGCAGTCTAATGTCCCTGCCCTGGTGTTCCACACTGCAGTTAGGCAGTACCACAGAATCACAGAATATTCTGAGCTGGAAGGGACCCACAGGGATCATCAAAGTCCTGGCCCTGCCCAGGACAGCCCTGAGAATCCCACCATGAATAGCCAGGAGGATACAGCTCAGGGTAGGGAGGAGTGGTGCACGTTCAGGTGCAGGCTCTGTTCTTCACCTGTGAAAAACCACAGTCTCTGACGTAGCAGGGAGCTGCACCTGACCAAGCAGGGAGATTGGGGGGTTTAGCACAGGACTCCCCTGGCCACATCCATGTGCCCCACGGGAAAGCACAGGGGTCACTGCGAGATCAACCCTGCTCAATCTGTAACTGAACTCTCTGCCATTGCTCCTCCATCACACACAGCACTGACAGCAGCCCTAAAGGGAGCACAAGGGGAAAGAGCAGGGACCCCTCAAGCTGCTCAGAGAGGCATAGATGTCACAGGGAGGACACTAAACCTTTCGTAGTGCTGTCCCACCATCAGCTCAGCCACAGCCTTCTGCTGGTGTAGCCAGGGGAGGCAACAGCAGCACAGCAGCACACAGAAATTACCCAATCAACAGCAGAAATCTCCCCATGGCTGGGTCTCAGCATCACCTGCTTTCCTTTGCTTTTTCTGTTCTTCTGTCTCCACTCCAAACTAACCCACACTCAAGACAAAACCAAAGAGGAGCTCTGGGAGCACCCCTGCCCGGGAAGGGCTGGAGTACCTGAGGGATGGCTCGTGAGCAGCTCCTCCACGTGTAGAGCATCACGGCGTACTCGTGGCCTTCTTCCAGCATCTCATTCTGAAAGACAGAGGGGTGTTGCTGGGACAGGGCAGGCCCTGGGGGCTCAGCACCCTGGGGACTGTGCTGGGGGACTCACCATGCTGGAGTGCACCGTGGCCTGCTCGATGTACCTGGCAATGCCCGTCACAAAGGCGTTCCTGTCTTCAAAGTTTGTGTCAAAATTAGCCTGTGGGCAAAATGTAGAGATGGGGATTAAAACACAGCTGGTTGTTTGCTCACCTGGTACAGCCTGCATGGGATGTGTTGGTAAAAAGCAGAATTAGTAGGGCTCCAGGGGCATGGGAGAAACTTGTGAACAATTTGAGGTGCTGCACCTCTAGGTCTGAAGTAGTTTCATACATACACACACACACACACACTCTGAGATGCTTTGGAATCACGTATGTTCATCCTGCAGGGAATATGTGTGGAAATATGGCAGTCAAGACTGACAAATCCTTGTAAAATCAAGCCAAACTTTACTGCAGCTACACCACAGAGAAAAGCTACAGTAATGATTCTAAGGATTTTAGCTTGGTAACTCAAAAACAGATGCAGCCTTATGAACCTCTGTTTGTGCCCTGGCTGCTAGGGATAGACCACATCCTGTCAGCAGGAAGTGCAAAGGATAAACACAGAGAAAGGGCAGGGAATGAGTTGTCTGGAAAACATGAATATGAAAGTCAGCCTCATCCAGGTGCTATTATCAGTGCTACTGCTGCTCTTGCAAGCACAAAGAGTTGTTGGGACAGTTGTCCTGGAAGCTGTGATACAACTTTGGGTTGGGAAAGGGGAGCAAGAAATTGCAGAGGCAGGTTGGGGATGGAAAAGCAGCTCCCCTGGCTCTCTGGAGTGCCCTTCACATGCTCTGAGATTGGTAATTTCCTCTGCCAATGCTTGCTGATGGTATCTGCTGCAGGGCACGGCAGACAGAGGTCCCAGGCACCCAGAGCTGCTTCTTGTGATGACAGCAGCACTGTAGGAACCACACTCACCTCAATAACTGATTTCCTGAGTAGGAAAGCTGGGAGCACAGACCTGTGGCCACAGGGCTGCTCTTCTTAGTGCCTTCAGGACATCCCACGTGACCAACGTGACAACAAAAGCTGAGACTGCATGTGCATTTCTGGCTAGCAGGGGAGACGGTTGCACACAAACTGAGCATGATGAGGAAACAGGCCTGGCCAACACCTCCAGATCCAGCTCAGAGGAGGTTTTTAGGCCCTGCTGTGTGCACACACTCATGGCCCTGAAGGGAGGCTGTGCCGTAAGGCTGGACCCTGAGCTCCTCCTGAGACACGAGCCAGCAAAGGCTAAAACATTATTGAAAGAAGAGATAAGCAAATAATTACATCAAGATTTTTCAGGGAGAGCTGAAATTTGAACAGCCCAGAATGATCTTTGGGTCTGATAACCCGTAGGGACACCAAGGCTCTGGAACGAGCCCGGGGTCTGACCTGTTGAAAGAGATACTGTAATTCCAGAGCCCTGCGTACAAGGCACAACAATCACACTGCTGCTGTATTTACACACTGACACGGGTGGGCCAGCAACTCAGGAGTGGCAGATGAAGAAAGGAACCCCCTATGATATTTAACCCTGGGTGTGTGCTATAGGGCAGGGTGTGGTGCCCAAGCAGCCCAGGCATCCCACTGTGGAACCAAAAGTGGAGCTGTGCCCTGGGCCCCTGCCAAGCTTTGGTTGGACAGTGCAGCTGCAGCTAAATCTGAGTTTGTTCAGGGCAGAGAAGTGGTTCTAGCAGCTGCCCTCCCTTGCATGCCAGCAGCTCCAGCTGTGCTAGAGGCACAGGCCAGCCAAAGTCAGGGAGGACTTTGAGCCTGCCCTGCTCAGTTCGATGCACGCACGATCATGAAAAGGAAGCACAGAAATATGTGCACAAATAAACATCACTGAGAACTTTCTGCTGTTATCACAAATCTTATCTCCTGCTTCCTACCCACTCATGCACTGTGGTCCTCATTTTTGCTCGGCCTTAAAAGTCCCTTTCACCAGTCTCTGGCGTCTTCCTTCTAAAGTCCTTGGGAACAGATTTGTGGCTAGATCTGTTCTGAAGGCTTCCTTCAACACGCTGAACCCTGGATGTTTTTGGCTGGTTCTCACAGCACCGTGTGGCCCCGTGCTTTGCATGAGCTGCTGGAACAACCCTCCCTCCCCTGTGCCTCGGGGAGCTGAAGTACCTGGTACATGATGGAGGAGGGAGGAGGTTCGATGCATGGCTGCTGGTCTGGCAGGGGCAGCTCCTCCAGCAAGTCCACGTTGGACAAGGCATCCTCGAGCGTGACGTGAGTCGTCATGGTGCTGGATGTTCAGTTCCCCTGCTAAATCCAAAGCAAAAGAGAGGGTGATAGACAGACAAGACAACCAGCCAGCAGGCAGGAGACTGGGAAAGGACAAAACTAGACCGGCGACTGGTTGGCATTGCAGGGGACAAAATCCCAGTTTATCTGTTTTCCCTTTTCTCGTGCATTAAACCTATATCTCTATGTCACCTCTCTCCTTCTGCGATTCAATAGCAGAGCAGGAATACAGAACAAGAGAAACACAACTACCCACCTAGGCAGTTCTCTCTTAATTCTATGCAAAACTCTCTCAGACAGAACAGCTGGGTGCTGCAGTGCAGCTTTAGCAGCCCCGGGTGAAAGTGTGTGCTCCGAAATGCAAAGTGGTGCTATCAAGAATATCTCCTGAAGCAGCATGATTAGAGAAGTATGACTGATGCTGACACTCACATGCTCTCCTTCTCACACACATGAACAGCCCTGGAAACTCTAAACAACAAAGTGAATTAATTCCCAGAGGGGAACTGGAAAGGTTTGAGTGCTGTGCAGGCAAAGCTATGGCACTGCAAGCAGCAAAGAAAGAAGTTTCTGTTCAATTTCCCTACTTTTACCACTGAAGTGGCATCCCCTGCCCAGTCCCAGCCCGCCCTGGAGCTGCCAGCAGTGCCAGTTGCACACAAAATAAAATCAAAGGGAAGCATTTTGGAAACATCCCTGGTGCTTACCCCAGGCAGGCGCCCAGTGGGAACCACAGGACAAACCTGTGTGTCCCCACCTCCCCTGCCACTCACCTTGGCACAAGGGGGACAGTGCTGCCACCCAGGCTGAGCCCCTGTGTAACCACAGCCACAGGGCTTCCCCAGTTAATGCCTAATCCTGTGCAATAGCTGCAGCCGACCTAGAGCCTGTGTCTCCCAGAAAAACACCCTGCTGCACTTAGACATTTGCAGAGAGAAAATTCCTCAAATATTGACATGTCATTCAATTAGCAAATCAACCCCCCCAGTGCTTCTTGTCTCACTCAGAGCCTGTCTAGTTTGAAATGTGAGCCTTTGAGTTTCCTTGCTCTGATCTGCCGGACAGTAGAGCTCCCTAAATCAAAGTTCCCATCGAGATACTCACACATTTCAATAAAACACCCTGCAAGCCAGCTAAGCTCTTTGCCTGCCTCATTACAGAGCATGTTTTCCAATCCTTTAATCATCTCTTTGGCTTTTCTCTAAGCTTTTGCAACTTTTTTGTCAGACAGGGTAGCAGGCAGGACACAAGGCTCCAAATACAAGTGCAGCACAACACCCCTGGAATACAACCCCAGCAGCTCCTTTGGTCACAACAGCATCTCCAGACGAGCTCGTACTCAGCTGACTATCTGCTACTAACCCCTCAGGTTCTTGATTTTTACCCCGGCTGAGTCACTGCACCAAGAAAATAAGTTTACTTTTTATTTCCGGCCCTGGGAGCACAAAGGACAATGGCTTTGGGACATCCATGGAGAGACACGCACACACCCAGCAAGGGCCAGCTAAGGGGGAGCACAGTGTGCAGTCCTCGGGTGGCTTCACGTTGGCTGATGAGAGGGAAGGAGTCTGTAGCTGTACCTCACCATCGCGGGCTGCAGGAATACCCATGAGCCTGGCAAAACCCATTCCTGCTCCACAAATGTCTCCCCAGGGCACCAGGCAGCTGAGAAACAGGTTTGGTTGTACCTGCAGCTGAAACACCATTAAATGAGTGCCTGGAAAAAACCCAAAATCTCAAGCAGCTTTTCCCCCTCCACATTCAAATTTCTGTTTCCTTCTTCACCCCTGTCTGGTAAAATGGTTTCCTGTTACAAATTGTAGCAACTGTCAAACCCAGACATGACATTTCTGCAGCTTCCTCCCTGCCTGCCTGCAGCTCCTGGGCTGCTCTGCTCAGCTTGCCCAGCCCCACAGGTGGACACAGAACTGCCCACCATGCTCCACCGCCATCCTCCAGCCCCTCAGGACTTGCCACTGGCATCCCAGAACAACACGCCTGGCTACTCACTCAGGCTTCATTCCATACTTCAGGCTCGAAAAGGCAAAATTTTCCATTTCACAGCTTTGATGGCTGTGGCTGTTTATTTGGGCTCATTCCCCATTTTTCTCCAAGTGGAATTCTAAGGCCATTTGTGCAAGGTGTTGTCAGTTTGCTGTAACCAAAGGCACTCCCACAACAACCCTGTGACACCCACGGAGCTCAGCAACTCAAGGGACAAAATTATTGCTGCTGTTTGGGCCACCTCAGGAGTCCCAAATCCAGCACCAGGGTCCTGCTGTGCCAGGCAGGGCACACACCTGCGAGGCTAAGCCAGTCCCTGCCCTAAAAATCTTGCACTCAAACAAGGCAGAGAGGAAAGGTGCAGAAATACACGAACAGAAAAGAAAGCATCAACTCACTGCAAGTGAGAGGTGCAGTCACCAGCCCACCCCGTGCTTTGCCACGGCTGAGCAGCGCAAGGATCCCGATGCAGCTGGAAAAACTACAGACTTTGAGGGTTTGACACATGAGTTTTTATGGGGACTTCCAGCTTCTGCTCTGCCCTGCCTTAAGACCAACTGGGAACCCAGCAGTGGCTACAGGGCAGGACTTGGCCCGTGGCCCGTGTCAGCAGCACACTGCCACAGACAGCAGCCTGGCAGACAGTGTGGGACAGAGGGGCCACTGCTGCAGGGCAGGCAGCCCCGGCTCAGCACTCCAGATCACCCAGAGAGCAGCCTGGCGTGAAGTGACATCTGCCAGTGCCACGGCCCCTGGTGCTCCCTGGGGTGGCTGTACGGCTGGTGGGGGCCCTGCCCTTGGGTGGGGTCCCGTGGCAATTGTGAGCATCCAGCAGTTAGAGGGGCTGTGCACTGCACAAAGGCTGGGGAAGGCTCTGAAGGCATCAGTGATTGCTCTGCCCAGTCCATGGGGCACTGCACTGTGCCTCCCCACCATGGGGGCTGTCTGGGAGACCCCCACTCCCACAGACCCGTGCTGCCCTCCCTCACCTTCCTGCAAAAAACGTTCTGAAACAGACGTGCTGGGGCTGTCCTGTAAATCCAGCTTCATCCCCTCTGTCCAGAGACAAGGGGGGCAGCTGTGAGGTAATCAGTGGCCAAGCAGCTCCAGCTCAGGGAATTCAGGGATCCCTGGGGACACTCATCAGAAAGCTTTCACTGCCATCCGCCACCGGGGCTTTGGGGTGGGGTGGCTGTGCTGACAAGAGGAGATCAGCCCATGGTGGTGGTCTGGTGACAGCGCTCGGGCACACGTGGCCGTGGGCTCCACCCAAGCAGGGAGCAGCACAGCAGCGTGCCCAGGAACGGGGCTTTTCCCCGTCCTAGCACGGGCACAGCGGGGCGAGGCTTTCCCCTGCACACCCGACGCACACCCTGCCTCGCTGGACTCACAGGAGCCACCTCCATATCATGCCCCTGCTCAGGGAAGCCAAAGTTCCTCTGGCCCTACACGTTTTGGCAAAACTGAAGGTGAGCCTGGCAGAAACCAACCCCACCCCAGTGAAACCCGAGGCAGGGATGCCCGAGGCAGGGATGCTGCACCGGGGCTGACTGTCCCTGCTGCTCAGGAGCATCTCTGCCAATGGGTGCAGTGTTGCCCACTCCCTCTGCTCATTTGCTGCAGAAACTTCCCGTCCCCTTCCCACACCTCAGCTGCAAACCCTCCGGCCATCTCCTACACCTTCTAAAGCCAAGTGATCACAAAGAGGACCTGGGGCTTCGGACACTGCAGGGAGCCAGGCAGGCAGGGCCCAGGCACAGCCCCCGCACCCCGGGATGGAAAGGAAGAGTTCCCAACACAGGGGCTGTGGTGGCAGCAGCCTGGGGACCAGATTTCACAGGCAGCACAGGAAGGCTCTGAGGAGTGAGGATGGACATCCCAGATGCCTACACTTGTAGGGCACGTCCTATCTTCCCCACCAAAATGCTTGCCCAGAAGTATCGGTGCAGTATCATCCTCCTTGCAGGGAGAAGCACAAAAACGACTTCACTGTTCAAGCAGCTTGGGGAAATAAAGACTTTTAAAAGCAAGGCCATAATGAACGTGTTGCATGCATGTGAGCTCAGCTCCCAAGCTGCACAGCTCAGAGCTCTGGGGAAGTGGCAGGGGCTGTTTAGGATTTTCAGCTTGCCTGCTCCTGGAGCACACACTCACACTGGTGCTGTAGTGGGTACCAAGTGCAGGAAAGGAGGCAAGAAAAAATGGGAATTGCCCAGATAGAGTCCAAGCCCTGTGAGCCTGGGGTGAGATGAGCAGCAAAAATACTTTTGCTGGGGAGGTGGCAATGTAGAGGAGGACAAACCTGGTGACCCCCTGAGGATCTGAGATTCTTCTCCAGCTCTGATTCCCAGCCCCTGGGTAACCTGCGAAAGTCACTGAATTTGGTTTCACCCCTGTGAAATTGCTTCTCTTTCTCCAAAAATAGCACCTAACCAGTGGGCAGGCGCTATCCTGGCCCAACAAGTACCCAGCGGAGCAAAGTGTCAGTTGCATAAAAGCAGAGTATTTCTGGTACCCACTGCCTGACAGCAACAGGAGGATAAATGCTCCTGGCCACCAACATACTTTAAATAAAAAATAACTTCACAGTGTAAAAGTTCAGTTTGACTTCTGCCTAAAATGCACAGGACAGAAGAATTACTTGTAATTGCAACCACAACCACAGTCAGGAGGTTCTTTGCAGAGTGAATGAGGCTGGCAGAGCTGGGTCTCTGCCCTACACAGACACAGATGTTAATAACCATGAAATTACCCTTCCCATTAAAAAAGGAAGCCAAACTGCACCACTCCTAAAGCTGTTTTTCTTTATCTCCACTCTACGTTTTCTGCCATCCCATTAGGGCTGAGTTCCAAGCATCTGCACTGTCCTTGCCTCTCAGCAACAAAATTAATCTGGAATTTATTTCTTTTAGAATGACTAAATCATATTTTTTTTCTGGTGCCAAAGAAAGCAGGTCAAGGAAGGAGACAGGTATATGAAACTACATTTCCAATAGAGTTGTGAAATTTAGAGCAAGTTTACAAGCAACCTACTGCTGACAGTTAAAGCATTTCTTGGGAAACCAAATTATACAGGCCAGCATTGTTAATAGTTGACCAATTATTGATCTTCCAAAACCAATCTTCTCATTTCTTATGCAAAGATGATAACTGTTCATTAACAAAATTGAATTCAGCAAAAATGAATTCAGCATATTCTGCTTTGCTGCAGAGACCCTGGTCAGAAAATGGAAGATTTTTCCCTATTCCTCAGGCTTCATTAATAACAATTAACTGTACAGAGAAAAGCAGAAAAGAATTTTCCTTTGCTGGGAATTAGCACAGAATTATATGGCTGTGACACCAGAACAGTGGGCTAGCCACCCATCTCTGTGACTAACCCCAGACAACCACCAACATGCAAAACGTGAGGGTGATTTTTCTTTCGGTATCTCAGGGCAGGAGGGTGCAGAGGCTTTAGCGACTCAGCCTAATTCTTTGAGACCTTTGTGATCCAAAGCCCCCAGGCAGGAACCCCCCCGTGGGAAGCGGCAGATGGCAAAGGGGGCCACGCTCTGCTGCTGGCAGTGTCCCCTGACAGCACACAAACCCCGCACCCTGCCCCCTTCTCCAAAACAGCCCTGGCCACGCAGAGAGCCTTGACTGTGTGCTTTTCCTCCTCCTCCTCCTCGTTCTTTCCCGGTCCTTCCAACCCACGGAAATTTCCTGCGGAATCCATCCACTCCCTCTCTCCCCCTCCGCCCGGGGGCATGCGGCTGGCACACAACAATTCCAGCGATATCGGGGGCAAAGTTGAGCACAAAGGAGCGCAGCCCGGAGCCTCGGGCCGGGGGAGGTTCCGCCGGCTGCGACCCACGCCACAGCCCGAACCTGCGGCCGCTGCTCCAGCCCTTCACTCCCAGCGCTCCCTCTGGCTCCGTCGCTGCCTCCATCCCCCTCATCCATCAGGAACACCGTATTTCCACGGCACGGGTGCTCCGGGAGCCGGCCGGAGCCCCGCCACCCCCCGCCGCTCCTCCATCATCAGCATCTTCTCCGCGCC
>WEKY01041646.1:647413-682395 GCA_013390045.1 Picathartes gymnocephalus
GGCTGCCTTCTCCCCGCGGCCCGGAGCTCCGGGCTGGCGGCAGCGCGGCGCCGGCGGCTCCCGGCGTGGAGGGGAAGGCCGCCAGCACCCCCGGGCACGGAGGAGACAGAGCAGGGGGCGGCTGCAGCAACCCCTCCGGAACTTGATGCTGGCAGAGCGGGTTTGGGTCCCTGTGAGGGCAGGACCAGGCTGGGGTTCTCATCTCGCTGCTGCTGGGCTCTCGAGGCCGCGGGTGTTGAGCCCCTCTGCCCCTCGGAGGACCATTGTTAGGCGTCACCTTCCATCTTAACAAACGCCCTGGTGGCAGAATACATACACATATAGAAAACATACAGAGCCTCGCATGACTGAGGATGTTGGGGATCAAAACCTGAAAGCAGCGCCTTTGCTTAGAGCTCCAGTCCTCTTGTGAGTCAGCACACGCATGCGAAGGGTCTTCCTTTTGGCATTTTTGGCATGTGGCTTTTTTTCAGGGACAAGTTTCCAGTCCTTCTGCTTGTTCTTCTGTTTAAAGCTCTATTACAGCTCTTCAGATGTACTGTGAAATCCAAAGTCACAGCTTTCAGAGAGACCTTGCCTCATGGTGACTGATACAAACCCTGTATGGAGCTGTCTTGTTTGTTAAAAGACACTGGTGGATACCCAAGGATTGATGAAACTCTAGATACAGGTCTGGATGTATTTCCTTGGGGGCCCTGGCAGTGTCCTTCTCCTGAGCATGAGCCTGTGCCAGAATCAGGTTGCTCCCTGGCCTTTCCTGGATTAGAGTGACCCCTCCAATTCCTCAGAGACTGCTGCTGTTGTCCATGAAAGTATGGGGCTGAGCTTGCTCCCTGTGGCTCTGCAGGGAAGCTTGGACACCAGATTCACGCTGCAGTTCTGCTGCTGTCGTTTAAATGAATGCCATGGGCTGAAGGCACTGGGGTCTGCAAACTAGAAAAGCAGTGGAACAGTCATAGGAAGTAGCTTTGTTTTAAGGGACAGGACCATGCCTGAAAAAATGTATCAATAAATCTCAGGGCGTAGACCCTTTCCCTGCATAGCATTTCTTCTTTGGGTGTTGGACTAGGTGACCTTTGAAGGTCACTTCCAACCCAAACTATTCTGTGATATCTATGACTCTATCTCACCTTTGACTGGAACACTTTGTAGCTATGATTCCTCTTTTTACTATTTAATACTGGTCATAAAAAAATCAGCATTGTTACTGCAGACACAAAGGATTTAACAGCAAATACTGTTCAGAGGCTGTGGGTGAAACAAGGTTAGTTCAAGAAAACTGGCAGAAAAGACTGCTGTGGGCTTTTTTTTAATCTGGTCCCATTATCAGCCAGGCTCAGGGTGATGGGAATTCCATGAATGTTATGGTACTATTTTAATTTTCTGCTCTGTGTTGTCTTAGCTGGTAGAAGGATAGAATGAGCTTCTCTGCATTTGTCCTGCAGATCTCTCTGCAGGCTGGGGACAATGACAGTGAGGGGCAGTCCCACAGAGCTACAGCAGTGTGTGCATCAGTGTGTGGAGGGGAGAGAGAACACGATGGTGGGGTGAGCTGAATACAAGAACACACATAAATTTGAGGTGGCTGCCAAGTGAGCTTTAGCAGAGCCATTCACCTGGATCCCGCTGTGCTGGCAAGCGTTCAGAGAGGGACAATGCTAAATATCAAATAGAAACATGTTCATTAAAAAATATTTCAGGTAATTCTAGATTTTTTTCAGGGCTGATTTTAAGGTAATTGTGCACTGGAACAACACCCACATCCCCAGGGGGACTGACCCATGCCCAGAAAAGGGCTTGTCATGGCTGATGCTGCCACACTCCAGTCCGTGGTCTCCACTGAGAAGCATCAGCTGCTCTTTGTAGATGAGGTTACTGCTTGACTGCCTTTGCTAGCAGGGGCTCCAGCCTGGCTGTGCCTGTGCCTGGCCATCGCAGCAGCAGCTTGGGGACACGCTGGGACACAGCTCTGGGCCTGGGCTCCAGCCAAGTGTGCAGAGCCAAGCACCCACCTGGGATAACCAGAGAGGAAAAGAGGGGACAGGCACAACCTCCCACCCTGGTGAGACACAGCCAGGCAAAGGGGCAGTGGCTGAAACGTTCAGCACATTGGAAATGCTTTCTAAGCAGGCAGGGAAGGGGTGTTCAGAGAAAGGTTACTCCCTTTGCGGTGGGAGACTGAGATTCTCACCTCTGCTTTGTGGGGAATGGATCCGGTCAAGCCAGGGCACCCACCTAAACTTGCCTTCGACACTGCTGTGGTGGGGGAGCTGTGTTGGAGTGCATTGATATCATGCAGGTATCCCACTCTGGCACTGCCCTTTTGAGATTCCTGAAGTTCCCTGTAAATTATCATGGGGAAACACCCTCCGGGAGCACTCAGATATTACCACCCCCAATTTTATGAAGGTTCAGAGAATTTAAAGCCACCAAAATGGATACATAGAGCTAAAAATTTGGTATCCATGTAATTACTCAATTTGCAGAGATTCTGAATGCTTCCTACCCCCGTAAACACAGCACATAATGTAACCCCAGAACACAACCATATTTCTGAGGAATAGAGATATTTCAGAAAGCCAGAAAATGCTTGTTTGCATCTTGGTGGAGGGGATTTGGAGGAAGAGCAGCATGTATGATTATAAGTGCATGAGGATGGTTTGTGCTGTTTTGCTCACATAAAGTGAAAGTCACAGTTGGGACTCAGCAATTTTATTGTTTGTAGAAGTCCATATTGTGTGAATAGATAGTCTGCAAAATACAACTGAACATAAACCATCACAATAATATTTTGTGCAACACACTGTAGCTAATAAATATTACGCTTATCCAAATATAAATATAACCTCAGAAATGTCACCTAGCAGAGCAATATCGCTGCTCCTTAATAGCAATGTCCTTATGCTCAGCAGACCCCTGGTTCCTTCAAGGATCGTGGGGGCAGTGACCAGAAGCTGAGCTTTGTGAGCCTGCAGACACCCCTGTCACAGTGTAGGAAGTGGTATAAGGCATGCCTTGCCCATGTCCATATGCCTGAAAAGATATTCTGGCTCCTAAAAGCCACCCTAGAATGAAGAGTCTGAAAAATACCAAAAATTAAGCTTCCTTCTATGAAGAAATATTTTGACACAGGATATGTGAGATCATGGGATTACATTATTTCCTTGTTCCATTTTTGTTGGCAAACACATTTGAACCTGACTTCTGTAATGACAGGAGATTGCTGCTGAAAGTTTGCACTTCAGAGTTTTTGTAAGCTGCTGTCATGTAAGGTTTCCTCATGTTCTTACCTGCCCAAACAGAGAAACATCAAAAATACAAATTGCGTATCTGCACATATCATTTGTGAGCCCTCTTGATTTCCCTTGTGATTGTTAATGCTTAGCAAAAAGTCCTGATCTTATTTACAAATTCTGCAAGACACCAACACCCACACATTTGAGTTTGAAGTCAGTTATGTCAAAACAGTGTCTCTGTCTTGCAGTGAAAGTACAGATTTTAATGGAAATACCAGGAGATGGATTTCGTTTGTATCTTCTGCTGTCACCACATAATGTGGAACTCCTTGAGGAGGAAGAACCCAAGCAGTCCATTCACACTGGACTTTTTCTTTGTTCACAGAAGAGATGGAGAAGTCTTTACTGGTGGTGATTCAGTTACTTTTTAAAGTACAGGAAAATTCTCCTGATCACTGGTGCACTGAGCACATACTCTGCATATTTTCTCCTCCTGGCTCCCTCCTGAGCCCTCTGGCTCCTTCCTTCCAAACACACCAGTCCAGCAGTAGATTTATATACATTTCACAGGTAATCAGATCCTGGGACTCTGCCTTGTCCTGGGCTGGGAACACATAACACTCTGCACTGCTCAGTCCTCCATTCTTTGTTCAAAGAAATTGGGTGGATGTCACATATTAATTTTCTGATGTAGACAGATTGAAGAGAAAACCAATATAAACATTCAGCTTTGACTTCCCCCCTCCAAGAATGTCTTCCTTTGCATCAGAGTCCCATTTCCCCACTCACTGTACAATGCAATTTGAGAGAATTTCAAAACTCTTCAGCACATTTCTTTTTCTCTTCCTCCCTTACAAACTCTCATGCGTGCACAGACACCTCTTCAGTTTTCCAGGTATCCAAATCCTGTTCCTGTTATGCCACAGTTGCAGGGAAAATCATGCAAAGGGAAAACAAAACCACCTTGAAATACCAGCAGTCACTGAATCCAGCCTGCTTCTGTGTCTCCCGGGCTTATTCCTGTTCAGAGATTTCAGGTCCAGCCCACTCTGAATCAGAGAGCCAGAGAAATGTCTAAACATTCCTCCTCAGTTAAAGAAGGCTATTCTTTTTCCCTCCAGGGAAGAACTTCATATGGGAATTCACAGAAATAGGACAGCAATGTCAGATCTCTTAATTTTGAGCCTGTATCTTCAGGAGAAACACCCTTGCTGGACTGTGTGGTTCAGGACTCCATGCTCAATTGTCACTTCTGGTTTTAAGGTGCAAGCCACATTCTTGGCCAAACCAAAGCCTGTGTCTGTCTAGGCTCTGGAAGACCTGGGGATATCTTGTCTGTCTGGAAGTACCAGCCTCTGTCCTCTCCTTCTCCCCAGGCATATGGCAAGTGTTTATGGTGAGAGGATTCCTGTTAATGCTTTGTTGGGATAATCCAGCCTTCTCTCTCCTCAGGACTCTCTCAGCTGTGCTGAGCACACAGTGCCACGATTACACATCATACTCAGAGATTTCACTCAGCTGAAACAGCAGAAGAGAAAAGGATGGCCGCTCGTCTTTCCCCTGAGAAGGGAGAGAAGAGAGAGGAAGAACATTAATGTCATCTGGAGAGGAATGGCAAGGTTAGCCAGGAAAACCTTGGGAAGAAACTGAGTATTAATAAAAATACAATCTATCCCTATAGAGGAAATGCCAGCAGAAGAACCAGCTTCCTTCTGTGCAGTGTTTCTTTTCTATTACCAGTGAATTTGGCTTGGTGGACACTAAGTACCTTGTAATGGCTTGGCTGTCATTTTTACCAGTGTTAGAAATCAGCCCCACAGATCCACAGCTTTCTTAGCAAGGAAATTGTGGAATTAACTTGAGTTAGGTGCACTACATGGGCTTCTCAGTGAAGTCAAATAAAAGGCAGAGAGTCCAGAACTTGCTTGCTAGTGCAGATGAAAGCTACAGTGCTTCAGGATTTTATCTTGTGTTAGCATGTGAATCTTCCTTAAAGCCAAGGAGAAGAGAGTTATTGCCTTTGGGAAATAGGGCTCTCCAGTGCAATACTCACCATGCTCCAGCAGTGGCTCATCACCTCATAAATGGCCTTGGAGGCCAGCTTGGGTTTGTAGAGCCGAAATCCTGCGTTGATTTCTTCCACCACTTCTGCATTGGTGCGATTCTCATAGGGGATTTTACCTTCACTGAAAACCTCCCACATCAGCACTCCTAAAGCAAAAAAATGGGAAAAAATCACAAAGAGGCAAATAAAACCCTCAGTAGGCCCAGGGCCACCTTCCACCTGCTCTTTTCTGCAGCTCAGCATTGGTGCCAGCTACTTGAAAAGGCATTTTCATTTGGATTATCAGTAGACATCTGAAAAACCAGGCCCTAACACAGCTGTACAGGTTGGGGATGCCAGCCAGCATCTCTGGTGCTCTCTGAAGCATCTCCCTGTTGAGTCTGTGAAAGGCCTGAGCACCCAGCTCCTGCTGTGCTGCTCGTAGCCCACCCCAGGAGTGCACAGCTTCAGCCACAGCAGAAGCCAGCAAAGGGCAAGGGAAGCACAGAATTCACAGGCACAGACTAGCAAAGGTTATAATCCTGCATTATTTACTGCTGGTCCCAGGGCTGAGTGGCACCCCATTGACTGTGAGCTGTGCCCAGCACACTGCCCCATTCACTGTGTGGGCTGGAGAGGGGCCAGGCCCATGAGTGTGCCAGATCCACAGCCCAGGGGACAGCCTTTGTTAGGGCTTCGTGGAAAAACACACAGCGGTGCTCTTATCTGTGAGGGTCCAGAAGGGAGACCAAAGAATGGACACAAATCGTAAAACAATGCATTGTGGACCAGGAAATGAGGTGAGAAGTGTGAGCAGTGAAATAACATTTTCAGTTCAGCATAAAGCAAATGGAGTCAGCAGTGCAAATTTGGAAGGGCAGAGGGTTTGAGTGAGGCATCAATGCCCCAGGACTGACGTGCAGAGAGATGGAGTGCCTAAATGTCTCTCCTCTCCTCTCCTTATAAAATCTTGTCAGTGAGTCTCCAGCCTTTTCTTGGCCGCTCCTGCTATGTCAGCATGGAACAGAGTTCATTTTTTGGTATTATATAGAGTTGCACAGGTGTAATACATTAAATTGCCAATATTTGCAGTGTTCCCAAGTATCTAGGTAGTTCGCTTTCCTTTCTTTCTCTTAAACGATTTAGGCTTGGTTTCCTAAGCCATTGTTCAGGTGAAACATCCCTGGAGATCCAGTGTTAAGGAGAGTTTCCTTGAGGACTGAGCTCCCTCATTTTCTAAGCTGGGGTTTGTTGGGTTTTCTCCATTTTGACAAGAGTTTCTTACCGAATGACCAAACGTCAGATTTGGTGCTGTAGTTGCTGTAGGAGAAAACCTCTGGGGCAGACCACTTCACTGGAAACTTGGTACCCGTGGAGCTGGTGTACTGATCATCCAGGACAATCCTGGAAGAGGAAAAGAAGGGGGAATGCTGAGTCACCCCCATCCCATGACAACACCAAGGGACTGAGCACAGCCTGGGCAGCTTTACCTGGACATCCCAAAGTCAGACACTTTGACCACATGAGATTCCCCCACCAGGCAGTTCCTGGCAGCCTGCAAGAAAACAAAATGCAAAGGCAGCAGGTCAGAGCTAAAACAGTCACGGCCACTCAGGAGCTTTTATACTGGAAGAGCAGATAATGCTTAAAAAAAGGAGCATCAAAGTGACATTATGCCATATGAAGAGGACAAAACCCTGAGCTTCTCATGCTTTCTGTACATTTTGCAGCACGATCCTGTTGCCAGAAAAGCTGTTCAACCAGCAGGCCCTTGTTGCCCAGAAAGAGTGGCGCAAGACCCTAAAATATCCACAGCTACTCACAGTAATTGCACGCCTAGTGAAACTGCAGCAGTGACTGAAGGAGCTTGACTGAAAACCACTTAATTAAAAGTATTTTATCATCAATGCATGTTTATACATGAAATATGCTAGAACAGGTCTTTTTGTCATCTTCACTGATTTTAGACATGAAGAGTGGTCAGTACTCTGGCTCTTGGGGAGCAAAAGAGTCCACTCAGGAAAGAAAGACAAATTTTATAGGCTTGTTTCTTCTCTCCCAAGCACAATTATGCAGAATAGATTGATCAGTGCTCCAGGGCTTGTTTTTGTTTTTGTTTTTTTTTCCCCCTAAAGTATTTGTGCTGCTTTTGCAATAAGGGCAGACACAGAATCCCCTATAAACAGACAGGCAGGAGGAGTGTAAAAGCTGAAATTAAGGAAGGAAGAAAGCAGAGACAAAAGCCCCTCTGGAGCAAAGGAAAAGTCCTCGTGGATCCAACATACCAGGTCTCTGTGGATGACAGAGTTCTGTTCCAGATAAGCCATTCCTTCACACACATCCAGGCACATCCCCAGCAGGGTTTCCTTGGAGAAGCTGCCCCGCTGGCTCCTGAGGTAGTCGGACAAGCAGCCGTTCTCCATGAACTCAAACACCAGGCAGATGGGAGCATCCTCAAAGCACACACCATAAAGCTGGACTAGCTTGGGGTGAGACAGCTTCCTGTGGGATAGGGAGGGAAGATGGGAAAGAGGCTGAAATAGGCTCACCGCTATCCTCACAGCAAGTGTGTTATATACAGGAGTTTGTGCCACAGTGCTGCACCCAGCTCACTGCAAAGGCCAACTTTGTGGATGTGTAGACCAAGCACTAAGAATCATCCCATTTTAATGGTAATGGTCACCAAAAGATTTTTCTGCGTGGAAAATCAACCAATCAAACAAAAATAAAATGAACTTCTGTCTGTCTTGTGAGGAGGGAAATGCAAAAAATAATGCAAATAAAGTCAATAAAACCAAAGACAAATATATTCAGTTGTGCAAAGCAAAACATTTTACAGGTAAGGCTTTTCAATGAAATTGCCCTCAAGTTTTAAGATTTTTTTTTCTGAGAAAAACCACTTTGATCTCCAAAATGTACCATCAGTTATCCTTGCCTTCCTGAATAGCAGAGATCTGGAAGACTATTTTGGGTATTGATAGACTTGTAAGCACAGTAATTCACCTACACTTTGAATTGCCTTCCTTTGTAGCCACCAGAGCTCACCAGTCTATTTCCTATTAAGATACACAGCAGATAATCCAAGTTTGAATTCCCTATTCATATTCCTGAGTTTGGTTCAGTGTTGTGAATCCCACAGGGTGTGATTGTCTTGGTGAATCTACCACTTACATCAAGACTTTGGCTTCCTCGATGAAATCCTCCTCAGACATTGCCCCTTCACGGATGGTCTTTATGGCCACTTTGGTCTTGTCCAGCAAGTAGCCAAGGTAGACCACCCCAAACTGACCACTGCCAATCTCCTGCACACGGGTGAGCTCAGAGGCATTAATGACCAATTTTCCTGTTGATTGCAAGGGAGAAAGAGTAAGGATCAAGCAGTAGAATGCCAAACAAAAAGCTTTTGTGGATTAAACACTGAGGCAGGACTCCAAGTGAGACTTTCTGGCTCTCCCTCAAATTGCCTGTCTGACCTTTGATAGCTCATTTGACTAGTCCATGCTGCAGGTCATGTTCAAGAATAGGAACAACATCCCCTTTCTCCTCCTTTGTCTTGACTATCCAGTTCTTCAGGGAGGATTGTTTTTACCATGCATATGTGCAGTACCCAGAACAACATGGGGTTTGAGTTTCTTTGAAGTCTCCAAGAATTACAATGAAGTTGATACCAGCAAAATTCTATTGACAACAATATTCAAATGAAGTAATCTTTCAGGAGGGACTCAGCTTTCATCAAATTATTCTATGCTCCCATTTCCATCCCCTTTGTTCGGCATTCATTTTTGTATTTAATGTTGACTTCACTGAGACCCCGGGGTTCTCATCACCTCCCTCAAGGCACTGCATGATCAGTTCAGTCATTTATCAACAGCCATGAAAAGATGACAAGCTGGTGAGCAGTGCAGTGACCTGAAGAAAGCCATTTATTGTGGCTGTAATCCCATGAATATTCATCAATATCCGTGGGGGTGTGCAGGATCACCCAGCTAACCAGCCAGGAGTGGGATCCCCATGCAGCTGTGAGAACCTTACCATAGCTGAGCCCGGCAGTGATGGGGGCCTGTTTCCTCCAGCAGGAGACCGCGTATCTCAGCCGTGTCACGAGACCTGGGGACACGGGGACAGGTTCCTGTCACTGCCACAGCCATGGGCAGCGGGGCTGCCACCACCCCAGAGGGCAGCTTGCATTCTGGAAGCAGATTTATTGCACTGAGTTCTCAGCTCCACTTGAGGGCAGCTGAACCTCTGCGCAGGCTCTGGTTTCCTGCCTGTGAGGAGGAAGCCAGTTCTGAGCACTTTCAGCTTATTTCCCATTTTCACATCCAGAGTTTTGAGTCTCTGTAAACTCTGATGGATTTCCAAATGATGCTTTGTATTTATAGGGTATTTTTGAAGCCCAGTGTTTCCCTTGGTACTCCTGGACTGTGGGGATGAGAGTCACCATGTCTGGCTATGGATCCTGGCCATGTCCTTGACTTTGTGTCAAATCAAGGTCCAGGAATAGATCACCTCAAGAAGGCCCTGCAGTGTCATTCCAGCAGATAGCTTGGCCTGGCAGTGCTGATGCAGCCCCAGGGCTCTCTATATGTCATTATGACCTTGGTGTTGGCCATGGTCAGCCGTAGAAGGACAACCAGAGTGAGGATGCAATGCTGCAATCTGGCCTGAAATGGTCATTTCAGAATAAGTGGGAGAGAAGGTAATGCCATTGAACACTTCATTGTAAGGACAGAGGGCTTGGGAGCCCTCCTTCATTCAAAACAGTCACCTGGCAAACCAGCAACTTCTCTGCTGAGCACCAGCTTCACTCACCTGCTGCATTGTGCTGGTGGTAGTTGATGAGGTCAGGGATGGAGTCAAACACGTGCTTTTCTGCCAGGTAGTATCGCTTGGGAAAGTCAGTTGTCTCATTGATGTGATAATGCTTTATTACAGGATTGTTGTCTGTGCTGAAAAAGAGGACGTTTTCTTTGAGAGAAAGTAGCTTGCAGCAAAAAGACAGGGATCTGGGGTATAAAGAGAAACAAGTAAGCAAAGGGGAGAACCTTCCTCCAGAAAGAACAGGGGAGGAGCAAGGAGTGAGCTGCAGTTGCTGATGAGCACTTGTATGTTCTCCGTTTCACTCACAGATGGTTTCACCTTGAGAGAAAGGCTGAGGTTTCTTGATAAGACAAGGTTGTGTACTAAGTTCCTCTGCCTCTTCTTTGTGAAACACAACTTTCTGCCCCATCACTGAAACCCTTTCACTTGTCTTGCACTACCCACCTCTGATGAGTCCAGCACACAGCCCATGTTGATCCCACTGACACTTCACTTCAGGGGGCAATGCCATCAGAATGACAACCCCAGCGATACCCAAGGGACTATTTATAGGCACATATTTAGATTCAGGGAGAAGTGGAGCCTTTGATACATTTTGGGACTGGCAGCTGGCTCTTCTGCCTTTTTTGGAAGTGTTTTCCCTCTGTCATTTTCATGAGCCTTCTGCTCTCTTGTTATAATGCCAAAACAACTATACAGAGATTACACACTCATAGAAGCCATTTCATTGATGTAATTGATGTGAAAAGCTGCTGAGCTCAGCTGTACCTTAATGCTTTGGTGAAAACAGAGACTGTGTACATGCCAGGCTGCCTCGAGTCTCTCACCATGAAGGCCCCTTCCCTACCCTGCAACAGGAGCAAAGGAGACAAAACTGGTTAGACACATAATGGAAAAAAAAAAAAAAGCAGCAGGCTGGGGGCAAAGCTGTGCTTATTTCAGCCCTGTCATGAGGATGTGCTAAACATGTAGGAAAAAAAAGAGCCATCACCCCACTGGCAGAGCTTGGTGTGTTCCATGCACAGCTCTGGTGGCTGCCCAGGGCCTGCAGGTCTCTCTTGGGTGTTATGTGCTTTTAGCTCAGCTTCCTCTCAGAGCTCTCAGAGGAAGTGAGACTTAGGCACTTGTACTGAGTATGTGTGGGTGTGCCTCTGTGTCCCTCCAAGGCTCTCCTCTGGAAATTCTGAATCCATTGACTGCCCCCAGCCCTATCTGACAGAACACGTGTTCAATGAAATGTGTGGTCGAGGGGAAAGGCAAACCCCTCTGAGTGCTCCCCGTGGAGTGAGCAACCACAGAACAAATCACAGTTTATCCAACACCAGAGAATCCATATGGAATTTACCAATGTACCAGAAACTGGAAAACCTGGGACATGATCCTGCCCTTCCATAGCATTCAGTATCTGAACATAAATGGGTAAGAAAGCTGTCCTCCTGCACTCTGGCACTCACAGAACAATTTTCCTTTTCAACTTTTCACTGTAATTTTCTACTCCTCTGAATGCTCAAATGCCTCATAGGGTATGATCCCACTGGCCCAGATGGATCAGATGGCAAAGGAGATTTAACATCACAGTTTGGCTGGAATGTGCTGTACTGACCTATATATTGGTAATAAACCCCATGTTTTCCTTCTCTTTGCAGATATAGAAGCTTTTCATCTGGCATCCCAAGTGCCTGATTTTTTTCATTCCCTCCTCCTTTGCTTTACATGGTGGGTTTCCTCCATTTTATATCTTCTACCCACCCACAACACTTCATGCAGAGCTAATCCAGCAAGTGCACCCTGCCTGGGCCTCCTTCCCTAGAGGTTTGATCAGCTCCAGGTGAGCACAGAGGCTGAGCTGCTCCTGCATCCCCTGGGTATGAGCAGCTCTGCCCAGGTGGGATCAGCCTGCTGAGCTGTGAACTTCCCAGGGTTGGCTCTTCAGTGTCTGCACAACATCTGCTGCATCTGCACCACACAATATCTGGCACAGGAAAGCTCTAAAAATGGTCTCTCTGCTGCTGTAGAAGCATTTAATCAGCCACAGTGAGGGCTTCAGGACTGGAGGTGCGCAAGTTTTGGAGGCAGCATCCTGCCCAAGTTACTCTAAGTTCTATTCTTGCCCTTCCATTCTCAGTTGACACCAAGCCTGGCCAAAGATCACTCACAAACTTGGCCACATTTCTGGGGGGAGCTGTGAGGTTTGCAAGGCTTTGAACCAGCAGTCTCTGCAGCCACATGGGGGTAGTTACCACAGAAAAGTTGTACTGGTAGGACCGAAAGAAAAAATAAAACCACTAAACCATGTGTGGACGTGTCCTCTAGTACTTTGTACAAGAACTTTTAAAACCACACAAAAATGCTTTTATTTCCATCAAATACTACTGTTCCAAGAAGGAACACTTTATTTGTGTTTATTATCATGGTCACCTGTTAATGTAAGAGCTGATTTATAAATTAAGGTTGTGTTTGAGCGGAAAATTTGAACAAGAAGCTTATTCTTTGTATTTTCAGTACAATTTTCACTGGAAAACTCTGGCTCAGCTGAAAAATTAAAGATGCGTGCTTACATGCACACACACACAAAATTAAAAAGCAAAACCCACAGCCATACTTTTGGCTTTCACCCAAAATAATTCAGTACAAGATTGGTTAGATTTTCAGAGAACTACTGGCATCCACAGAAAAGATGAGCTAAAATCACAGTTTTCAGCTGACACAGTGGTCTGAAGCAGCATTTTCCACCAGTCCCAGTTACTGGGTGTGTTTGGATGGCACAGCTCCATCCATGCTCAGCTAACATGGAGATAAGGTGCTGGTGGTCCTTTATCTCACATCATACACTGAGGACACAAGCACAGCAGGAACCCAGGGTTCAGCTCTCTTACACAAAAAAGCCCTTGCAGGCTTAATTTGTCATTAATTAATTATCATTTCCCATCCACCCCATACACAACACTGGTTTACCTCATCCCTGAGCAGCATTTCTGCTTTGCTTCTGCTGATGTTCTTATTGTACCACCTGAAAACATCAAAAGACTCCAAATCAGCATTTCTAGTCCAGGAAAGTTTCTCCTGAAAAGCTCCTGAATGGAGCATCCCCAGGGTGGAATGTGAGGTGGAGCGGGGGCATTTGCAGCTTCAAATCCTGGGCACTCAGAGGTAAAAGAAAAACACAGGCACAACTTACTCATAAACTTGCAGGTTCTCGGGTGATTTTTCCACCAGGTAGCTGCTTGGCACGTAGCCTTCATGCCTGGTGAGAGGCAAGACAGGTGTGAGTGTGCTGACAGACAGGATTTTCTCTGCATCTGTAGGAGTCAGCCTTGAAAGCTTTGCCTGCTCATTGCATGATAAAAGTGCTGGTGGTTATGTATTGAGTAGGGTTACTGGAGAAGAAAACAACTGATTGCGCCTCTAAACTTGCAGAGTTTCACAATTTTTTCCCCTATGTATCACTGCAAATATCAGTCTGAATTGTTTATTGCTGTAAAATTAGCTCACAGATCCTTTTCTTCAGCTGCCTGAAGCAACAGCAAAGGGAAGAAAAATAACCTTCCATCACTTTTTCCCTCTAAATAAGAGGATGCTTTGCAAATGCTAAACAAGAGGGATTAGACATGTATGTTAATGGAAGAACAAACTGGAATTAGAAAGAATTTGTACATTGGCTGTTGAAAAAGGACTTACCCATTCTTATCTTGGATCAGCCACCAATGTTCCTCAGAGCTGTCAATCACATAATATTCCTCATTATATTGTAATGTCAGCTCCTGTGGGTTCTGGGCTTCATAGTCATAGATGGCTATGACCACGGCTTCCCTTGGGTCCAGCAACAATTTCTGCACAAATTAGGCAAAAGGCTCATCATATTCATATTCATATTCACAAAAAGCAATGGCATGCTCTCTAAAGTGGTATTTTCCTGGCAGCACTGGTGTCCCCTGGGTTTGAAAGCCTCAAAGCACCCCAGAGCATCTAGTGACGAAAATCCTTGGCACTTGCAAACAATGAATTTCATATAAAAATTTCAATTGCACAGAGGATGCCCAGGGAGTGTTATCACAGGTGAAATTCTAGGTCACTGCACTGTGTGAACATTAATAAGGACATATTCCCTACTGGTAGTTAATCATGCAGGGCAGGACACTAAGGACAGCATCACTGCACTCACCCAGTTATCCTCAGGAGTGGGAGGAAGAGGCTTCTTTGAGGCTGAAAAGAAATCAAAAAAGATAATTTGAAGTAGGTGAGGACAAAACCGAGGGAGAAATCACCAATACAATGAATTGATCCAGGTGATACAAACTCTCTGAACAGTGAGCTTTGGACTTTGAGAGCAAGACCTGCCAACCTCACAGTCAGTCTCTGCAGGGCTTGGAAACTGGGGTACAGATTACTTAAGGAATCAAGGTAAAAAATGCAAAGTAAATGTTTCTTTGGTGAAGAATGATTGACCACTTGTGTTTATTTTCAGGAGACAAAGTAAAGACTACGCTTGGCCATTGAAACCACAGAGGAAACATGGTTTGGTTAAAACAGGACATGCACTGTTGAATGCATTTATCTCAAGAAAGTTGTTATGGCTTATTGACTGACCACAGCTGATCAAGTTCTTGGTTCTCCACCTCATTCCAAAGCCAGCACCAAGCATCACACAGAGGAAAATATGAATTAAAGAAAAAGAGAATGCCACATGCAGTAAAAGATAAGGCAGAACATCCCAGAAGTCAGGAACCTGTCTCTGTATGGAAATGTAACATATTTTTTGATGTTTTGTACAAGACAGATTTGATTCTTTACTTCTGCTAGGAATAAATATTTTCCATGTCAGGATGGTCTTAACAAGTCCCTTACCATTTTTGGTGGGGTCATACACCACACAGCCAGCTGCCATCTTCTCTGTCTGAGCACAGCATCTCCACTTGCCATCTAACCAAAAATCTGGATGACACTTTGAAGCCAAACTGTTGTTGTATCTGGTTTCTGGAAAACATTGAGGGAAGAAAAAGAAGGGGGGAAATTAATTTATTTGCATCCACAGTAGTTCTAGAAGTCATCTAGAACTAAATGGAAATAATCTACTCTTTAAAGAAACATCTGCAGGCCTATTTGAAGAGAGTGTTCAAATTGTCCAAGGGAGGGAACAGTCTCCAAATGTTGAATGAGAAGAGGTGATAAAGCAGAAGTTTGGAGTAGGGGAATAACTGATTGCAAGAGTCAGTGCATGAACTTCACAATATCTCCATCAGGCACAATGTTTTCAGAGGGGATAATACAGCAGCCGTGCTGTAAAACAGAAAAAAGCTGTGACAGAGGCCTGGTGCAGTTTTTATGTAACTAATTGACACCTTCCTCACATCAAGCACTCTGCTTGTCTCTGCCCCCAGTTGGTTACTGCAGCACCACGTAAGTGAACCACAGCACAATTCAGGAGGTGAACAGGAAATGAAAGCTACCCACAAAAATGTTCCTTAATAATCATGATTCTCTAAAAAGGTTGTCATCTAACCAAAAAAAATCTATTGATAAGAGCTGAAAAACTTTCTGTGTAGAAAAGGTTATTTTAAAAAATTAGCCATAGGAAAATCCTTGTCTCTTCCTGAAGAAGAAACCTCAAATTACAGTAACTTACTAAGAGTTTATTCTAGAAAGACATAAATCACAGAATCCCACAATGGGTCAGGCTGGAAGGGACCACAGTGGGTCATCTGGTCCAGCCTCCCTGCTGAAGCAGGGTCATCCCAGAGCAGGTGGCACAGGATTGCATCCAGATGGTTCTGGGATATCCCCAGGGAAGGAGACCTCACACCCTCTCTGGGCAATCAGTGCTCGGTCACTGCACAGCAAAGTTCTTCCTCATGTTCAGGTGGAACCTCCTGGCATCATTTCTGCCATTTCTTGGCACCACCAAGCAGAGCCTGGTCCATCCTGTGACACCTCCCTGCAGACACTGACAGACATGAAGGCCCCCAAATAAACCAATCCACAATTTCCCACGTCTGCCGAAAACACACCCACCAGATTTACACGCAATTCGATTTTATAACCCTCTACCACTTTGCCCACTGAGATGGGAGACACTGACTCCTCCTGCACATTTTCTCTGTGTTATTTGTGAGAATACTGGTCAGACATAAGCACCTCCCACGACTGGGTGGGCAGAGGGGTTTTTTACCTTCCTTCAGCGTGAGGACCCATCTCTGGCGGCTCTCGCGGTTGGGGGCGAACACGTAGAGGATGTAATTGTCATGGACAATCTGGAGAGAGGGGTAGAGAAAGGAGCCAGCCGTGAGAAACAATCCCAGATACACTGGTCACAAGGCAGTCACCAAAGGAAAGAGGCAGTAGCCCTCTTAACGATAAGCAAAAGGATGATGTGGGGAAGTGGAGCAGCAGGGATTGCTCAGAAACAGATCTTAACCTCACTGATTGTGATTATTGAAATTGGAGTGGAGGTTCTGATCAAGGACCCAGAGTTGGGTTCATTAACGGCTGCACCGTGAAGGAAATGTTATTGAAATACAAAATGAAGTGATGTCTCTCTCAGCATGGTTAACAGACAGACTCACCTGGAAAGGGTATTTGTACTGACAGGGAATGATGATGTCACTTTTCACAATTTCCACACACTTAATCCTGGAAAGTTCCACAGAACCCTTCAAAGTCCTTTTTTTCTAAAAGACAGAGAAAAGCACTTGGTTGATGATAATGATTGTGGATTCAGTGAATAATTAGACCAGACTGTTGTGTCCGTGGGAGATATAGTTTTAATGGAGCAGAAGCAAATTAACTGATTATGTAAGACATTTAAAAATATAAAGAATAACTCTTATATATGGTACCTCTATATGGATTCATATACACACACATTTATGCACATACATATATTTCTACTCAGCCCATGAATTCTTAGAGAACCAGTCAAAACCTCTGGTTGAAATTCAGCTTTTACTTTTTTTATTCCAGCAAAATGAAATCCCTTTTTAACCAAAAAAGAACTGTTTTCATTAAATGTTCAGATTACTAACATTCCTGTTTCATACTGAAAAGATATAAACCAATAAATATTTTATTAAAAAATGTTTGGGTACTGAGAATTTCAAAACTATTCATTTCATCCAAAATGTACATTTTTACTGTATCTCTTTTCCAGAAAAAACCCACAACATTTCTCTATTTTTGTTTTGTCTGGCTTTTCAGCTAAGAAAAAAAAAAACAACAGGGAATTTTGAAATAAATATTATCCTCGAAGGCTTGCCAACAAAGTTGTTTCTCTGGCATCCTCTGCTACGCTTCCATTCACTGTACATCAGGTACCCAAATAACAGTATGGGCAGTGAGGAAAGAGTAAAAAGAACAGACATTCAAGTATTCCAGCTTCCTTGGTGTACCCTGTTCCTGTGGGGTCCTCACCCCACGGCTCCATGGCCAGTGCCACTCGGCTTTTGCAAGAGAAGGGTGAGAGTGGTTGGCGGGAGCAGAGCTGAGGCTCAGCCTCTGGTGCCTCTGCAGGATCCACTACACATGAGTTTGCTCTTCAGAGCCATCTGGTTTCCTGTTTTGATTCATTTTCAGCAGGGATTAAACACAGCTCAGCTTTGGGACAGCGTGACGGAAATCAGTGAGACTGAAGAACACCAAAACACTGCAAAACTTCTGCTTCCCAAACACCATCAGCAGGAGAGAGCCTGAACTTCAGCTGCTGCCTTGTACCTGCCGCAGGTTATCACTCAGAGCCTCAGCAAGACTTCGGCAACCTTCCACCCCTCCCTTGGACCCCAAGTCTTTGTGCCTTACACCCTCCAAGTCTCTGTTGCCCCGTTTTCCCTCTGTCACCACCACCCTGCAGCTCTGCCCCGCTGGCAGCAGCCATCCCCACCACTGTGCCAAAGAGTTAAATTCAGAGTTAAATTCAGCCCAAACCAGGGCAGCAGCTGATGCTTCTGGAGAAGGGGGGAGGTTTGCCACAGGGCACCGTCAAACAGCCTCAAAACAGAGAGGCCCCGAGGTTCCTCAAGCCTCAATTCTTGCATGACTGGCTGGCTATTTTGCCTTTGTATAATTGGACTTGAGGCAAAGGAGGGAAATTATTACAGTGTGGTCTCACTTTGCTCTTGCTGGCCTTTGCTGGTGCATTTGGGGTTTGTATTTGTATTTGCTTGCAGTTTAACCAGTGTCTCTGGATTTACTGCCAGGACTGTCTCCTGCAGACAACATCTGCCTGTTGGGCCCTCTGTGGGGTGTGGGATTCTTCCAAATCAGTAAAACCAAGGCTTTAAAGCACCTCTAAATGTAAATACCAATTAGCTCTCAAGCGTGCTGGAAAGTCTTAGAAGGCCTTACTGCACCCAATTTTCACCATCTATTTCCTTTCATTTTTATCTATTCACTTCTTTCTTTCAGACTTGGTTTCCTCTGTCCCTTCTGCAAAACCTCCTCTATCATTTGTTCTACCCCTGGGACTTCTACCCTTTTGATGAGACACAAAGCCATTTATCTCTTATAAAAACCTTCAATTTTGCTAGCACTGAACCCTCCTTCATCTCATTGCTTTGAAGTCCTGGGGTTTACCCACATGCATTCCTCCCCTGAGGCTTTAGCAAGCCATGCTGTGCCAGGCGCAGGCTCTGCTCTTTCCCTGCAGACTGGTTTTTGCTGATGCTTTTCTGGACTCTGCTGAAATACAGGGTCCAGCCTTCTCAAGGAGCTTTGTGCAGTTGTCCTGCAGCTCTCATGACCCACTGTGTTCCTTTTAATCACAGAATTCAGTGATGGAAGCTCCTCATAATCTCATGTTGCAGCACAACATCAGGGTGTGTCTCACAGCCAGAGCACTGCCCAGCAGATCCTCAGTAGATGGGGCCCTGCTGATAGACAGCAATTACAGTCCTCCAGCAGGACAAACAACTGGAATTACCACTCACAAACCAGGCATTACCCAGAAACTGGGCTGGAAACTAAACATATCTCTGCTTTTGGGATGTTCGACCACACTTTAATCCAACAAAAGCAACAGGGCCACTTGGAAAGGAGGGGAGAGGAAAAGCCTCTGAAAAATGACCTCTGAAAAACCTCAGAGACTTATTCCTAAAAGGGTGAGACAAAAGATGCTGACAGATCCCCATCTGTTGTTTTTAGTCTGCCCAGAGTATAATTGGGTAGATGTTTTAGCTGGTTGGTCAGTAAAGCATCAGTGGTCTTGCTGTGTTCCATGTGTGGAAGGAACCAGGGCAGGCTGCAGTCCCATGAGGAGATGCACAAGTGCTGCCATCAGCCCATCCTGCCTTCTTTCTTTCTGTCCATTTTTTGCAATTTATCAGTTCTGGGAACAGCTCTGAAAGGAGCCAGGTGCATCACAAGCTCAATGCATTGGTATCTTCAGCTTTGGTGCTCCACCTCCTCTTTCCATACAGCTCCAGCAGCTCTTTCACTGATTGATCCTTTGCTTTGTCTCTGCTGCATAAATCAGATGACTCTGGTGGTCCCTGATTGCTTTAGGTGCTGGGACAATTGACCACGGGACAATGGGCACAGCCCTACCCTGCAACACCAGGAGGCATCTCCCTGTGCCTGCTTGGGGAATGAGCTGCCTGGCATCTCTCATGTGCTGAAACCAACCACCAGCACTGCTGCTCACCCGAAAAGTTAATCGCTTCCCTCCAGCTCAGGGCTGGGGCAGGGGCAGGGACGTGGAGCTCACGGTGAGAGGACAAGGAGCCGTCAGTGGCCGCTGCAGGTGACACAGGTCTGCTTGTGATCACACTTCCTGACCATGGCCCTGCACCCTCAGGCTTCACAAAGGTCTGAGATCTTGTAAGACACGGGGCTGAAAGGCTCTGCACTGAGCGTTTGGGCTGAAGGTCCCTTGGTGGGTGCTTACAGGTTTTGCTGAGCCCTGTGTTTCTCAAAGGGCCCTGGCAAAAGGTGCAGCCAGCAGTGCTGTGAGCAGAGCGAAGGGAGAGGCAGGGGAGGGCAGAGCCTCATCTCAAGGAGCAGAGGAGGAGACCAAAGGCAGCATTTTCTGTCAGGAGCACAGCACTCCTAAAGCTGCCTTCCTTCAAAAGTTGCATAACAACTTGTATCTTCTTTCTTTTTTTCTGCTGAGGGGGAAAACAAGCCATGAAAGATTAATGTGGCCCCAATCTCCTCAGCAGCAGTCCCTGCTGAGGGCTGTCCATGCTGCAGCTTGGCTTTCCTTGCCCAGTGGTGTTTGCATTCACCTTTTTTCTCCCTGCACCTCATCCCCATCTCCTGTGCCTCCGTGGTAGGAGGGTAGGAGAAAGCTGATTTATAGCTGGGGTGGAGCAAGGTAGGAAATTCCAGTCCTCTGCAAGCTCGACCACAAGAACATTTCCATCAATGAAAGCATTTAATGACCTTCTCTGTAACCATCAGGGTTTTTTTCTTTTTAAGAATCTGAGCCAAACCTCATTCCCCATTTTCACTTATTGTCTTGACTAAAAAGAACAATACTTAATTGGTGATTAAGTAGGTGAAAGATCTTTGCTTTGACCCTGTGTCACCTGTTCCCTGTCCCTCTGCTCTAGCTGGGCTCAGTGCTCAGCCTGGCCAGAGGCAGCAGCCGATTTTGAGGCTGTGCAAGGTGAAACTCCCCATGGCAGAGAGCTCAGCTGGCTCAGCCAGCTTCAGCCTTTTAAATGAGTGATGTGAAGTTCAAGGGCTTCTCTTCAGGCCTTGATGAGCTTCTGAAATAATTTGGAAAGGAATTTCTTGATGTAGACATAGTAACCAGAAGCTCATGAGACATCACTGGAACAAAATGGAATTATTTTTAATGGTAGCCCTCCTGCTAAAGTATTTTTCTACTGACCAGAAGACTTGAGCTTGAACTTGAACCTCCTTGAACTCTGTGTTGATACAATTTCTATCTCTTATCATATTCCTTATCTGTGGAATATGGAAAGATATTAAGAACTGTCGAATGCTGTATTCATAGCAACTATCTTCATTCCATATTTTGGGAGTTTTCTCATTAGGAACACTGCTACTTTCAGGGTTTATGGGAAATAAAACAATGTAAATTTTTAAATTAAATCTGAAAACTCAATTGACCAACTTGATTTTTAAATTAAAGTTGTAAGGGATTTTGCATTTTCTGCCATGCTAACTGTTCTAAAGGAAAATTGGAGAGGAGTGATAATTGCTAATACTGCGATTTTCTGTAGAACCCTGGCAGTTGTGTTATATTTTAATACCTCAAATGTACTTTGTTATATTTGATATTTAAATCCCTAAGTGTACTTGCTTGTCTTACCTGTCCATCATGACTATTTTGTCCTTCAACATGAGCTAAAAAAATAAATGTTTTGAACAATATCAACTTCATCCTTCCTCAACTCCAATAATGCCATTTGGATTATTAAAAATTCATGTTACGTTTTCAGACATTTACTAGACATTAAGGCACAGGTTTGTACTTTGTCTCCATCTTATTTAGGCTTGTATTGATTTTATTACATAAAAATTCATTGAGATGGGTGATGCAGGCAGATGCCAAGCCTGACTTCTTTGTGGGTGATATGTCTGTTATTAATAAATTAGTTGGAGATATCCATCAGAAAACAAATGGTACTGCAAATTCTGGCAAGCAAACAGTACTAGTTAATAAATACATGACAAGTAATGAAGAATGACATATCTGGTCAGATATATTTATTTGGAAGGCATAAAACCATAATTGAATTCCCTTTAGGTGAGGACTGTAGCTTCATGACTGCTAAGGTATTCAGAATACACAGAGCAATCAGAAATGATATGAATGGTCACTCCGACTAACAAGATCATCAGAATGGAGATCTTCAGAAGAAAAGTTTTAGTCTGTTTACATTAGACCCTTGGGGGAAAAAACTGAGTTGGATTCTGTGTAGAATAATCAAGGTAAAAGGGACTGGCCTGAGGAGCAAAGCACTGCTTTTTGTCCCATGGGTAGCTGGACTGCTGCAAAAACCCCAACATGTAGATAATGCTACAGAGCAGCTGGAGCACTTTTGGAATGCTGATAAAAGGCTTTTCAGCCAAGTTTATTTGTTTGTTCTCCTGGAACAAGAGACTGAAAGCAGATTTCAAGGCACACTAAAGTGCCATCTTTGCCATCTTTATATGTAAGTATCAAAGATCTGAATGAAAGAGCCCAGGACAAGGCTGATTTATTCTATGTGACCTCCTGAGCATCTGACCAGTGTAGGAAGAATTGTGCTGATGTAAATGAAAAGAGAACTTGGTCCTTTCTGGGTGAGCCTTTCATTGCTGCCTTTATAAGCTGGACTAATAATAGCCCACAAGTGCATGAAGATAGATTTCAAAATATTTATGTGCCTGAAGGATTTACCGAGAACCATAAGCTGTTGGCTGAAGGGGATATAGATAAATTAGCAGTTTAAATACTTTTGCTGAGTCTAAGGTAAGGACATTTGAAAATCTGTCCCAGGCACCTCCCCAAAGGGATTTACTTCTCTGCTGCTTTTACAGTGCAGCAAGTGTACCCTGAGAGTATCACAGTGTCTGAGTTATCCATTATTGTAGTGAGGATCAAACTCATTAAAATAGTTAAAATTATTACTCCCATGTGCTTGTTTACTCACATGTACAGTAGCTACAAAATCAGACCCTGAAACAAATAATTTTTTCCTTTGGAATTGATTTCCATGTTATAATAAAGGCACTTCTGATATCTTTTAGCAGAGATGGGGGCTGAGTCCATGTGCCTCTTATCAGGGCTTTGCTTTATGTTAAGACAGCCCTGCATTGTGCACTGCACAATGAATTCCAGAAAACACAGCTTCTTATTGTTGTCAGTTATTGGGGGCTCATTCTCCTAATGAGACATGTAAATATCTTTCATTAACATTGAGGGCGACTGTGTGCTTGGCCCCTGAGGAGAACAGTGCTCTCTGTCAGCTGTGGCAGAGAGACTGAAATTACAATGAAAATGCCATTAGAGTTATTGCAAAAAAAATGCCTTTCTAATGTCAGTTGTCTTGACAGCTTTGAGTATCATTTGCAGAATTATCCCTGTACCCTTTTGGCCTGCTTATTTCCTTGTTTTGGACTGATACAATAAATTAGAAGTCTTTTTATACCTTTCATTTAAAAATGAACAGAAACGGACTGGGTGTTAACCGCTGTTAAATAGAAGCAGAATATATAAACCAGAGCTTGATGCATAAGTGTGTACTTTACTTTAAGTCATCCAACAGAAATCAATGGGACTTCTCAAGTTTTTAGGCAGTTCAGTAGTTGTTTTACCTGACTTAATGCACAGGCTGTTGTTACTGACTGAGCAGGGACTGGTGAGGTGGGAACTGTACAGTACAAAACTCTGAGTACAGGAATCCACCAGACAGGTTGGTAAGGGGTTCTCAAAGAAACTCAATGAAAACCCTTAGAGGAAACATCCCCAGCAACTTCCCTTGAAAAATAAATGTTTGAAAAGTCCAGATATTTGCTGGGCCCATCCACATGTCCGTCCATGTAGCAGCTGAGGATGCTCCCCATCACTGCAGCCAGCTGTCAGCAATGTCCCTAAAGCTCCAGAGCAGGGCCACATGCAGATTGACCCCTGGCAAGCCTGCTCTGACCCCTGCCAGCCCCAGAAATCATCTGAGAGAGTCACTGTAGAGCACAGCCAAGCCTGTGCCAGGGCCTGCAGCAGAGAATGAGCACCAGATCTTTGATTTCAACACCTGCACATGGTGCCTGGTCCTGGTGCACTCCTGGGCACCACAGCCCATGTGCTGGGCAGGGATGATTGGAACCCTTCCTCCACTGGCTGTGAGCTCAAATGCTCTGGGTTCCCTCCATTCTGAGCACAAAAGAAGATGGGTCTTGCAAGGGCTGCCCTAAGCTTTCCTCTCCAGAACAGCAAAACCTGACCATGCAGAGGTCTCACCAGGATGCTCTAATTTTGATTATTGAAGAAGCTAATGATCAGTTCTGGGAATATTTCACAGGACAAATTCTCTCTCTACTTGGTGCAAAATTCTTTTCATGTAACAACCTGATTTTGACAGTCTGCATGAGAAAAAAATCAGCATTTCATGGAAAATCAGCCCTGTGATTACAAATATACCCACCACCCCTCAAATGTACACAAGGTTCTAAAGTTGCATGCGTGTTTATCTACACGTGTACACATATACAATATGTGCATTTAAAAAATATATAAGATAAAGTGGATAATATACCAAACCCTCATCTCACCTAAATGACCTTTTGGAAGACTCAGAGGGAAAATTTCTGCAAACACACAGTGTGTGAACTCTATGGCCCACTGAAAGTCACCGAGTCAGATTTTCCAAATTATTTCAGTTCCTGAAGGTGCTGACAAGACACCTACTGTGAAAGTATCTAGTCAGAGATATGTTGAATTCATGTCAAGCCCACCAAGACTCAGAAAGCACCGAAGAAAGTTGTGAAAATTTCTCTAAACACCTACAACAGAATCATTTAGATGCTTTTCAAAATTTAACCCCGAATAATTAAGTTTAATAATTATGAAGGAATTTAAAATGTTACAAATATGGCATTTGAAAAATAGTTTGGAGAACAGACAAAGATATTCTCAAACCATAGATAGTCACTACATGCAGCAATGAACAGTGTTGGGTTTAAAATAGAGGTCAGAAAAATATGGACTGTAAAGTAAAAGCAAGCAAAACATTTCATTGGGCATATTTGAGAGAAATGACATGCAGGTAAAAATGAATGTTAACCTTTAAAGCTGGTTTATAACCCCAAAAACGTTGTGATAAAATATGAGGGCACATCGTGCTTTTCCTTCCTTGTTGGGTTCTGTTTCTACTTAATTTTCTGCCACTGAGCAAGATCAGATGGTCTGAAGTTGCCAGTGCTGGATCCAAGGCAGCACAGTCCCAGTTCTGCTCTGCCTACAGGAACAGTGCCTAAACATAATGCATTAACAGCACGCTCAGGGGCTGTTGGAAATCAAGCAGGATTATTTACAACCATAGCGAGCCCCTGCAAACATCCAGATAAATACAAGCAAATAATTCTCACTTCACTGGAGCACTAAACATAATGGGGTGCACAGATTGACTTCTGATTTTCTTCATATTTAGCAAATCTGCAAAATGCAAGCTTGGGGAAACAAAGCCTGCCCTGAGCCTGGATCTCATCATCACAGCCCATCTGAAGCTAGCTGCAAAGACTCCACGTTACACATGGCAGCTGAATTTATTTTAAAATGCTAGATGGATCTTGTACCATCAGGTACAGCCTGATGCCCTGAAGAAAAGAATGAGAGTGAAGATCCATGGATTACTTTTTCACAGATACAATCAGGGTACACCTGTGACCTTCACAAGACACCTCTCCAGGTCACCCCTGTCCCCATGTGAGGTGCCAGGCCCAGGCTCACACAGCTCTTACACCCACTGGTTATAACATTGTGCCAAATTCCTACAACAAAACTAGATCCTAGAGTATTCTTATTCCTCCATTCACACCAAATGCCCACTGATCAGAAGCCCTAAATGACCCATTTGACCAATTTTCAGTGCATGGTGCTGTAGAAAGGACCAGAAAAGTTAACAAAATTTAACAAAGATCATCGTTCCCTCCATTAACATCCTTCCCTCCCTTAAGCAAATTTCACCCTTCCTTCCATTACTCTGAGGGAGAAACGAGTGACGTACCCCGTGGCGATGTTCGTAGTAAGCCAGCTTGGATTTGGTCAGGACAAAGAAGCGCACTTTGAAGTTGGAGGGCGAAGTCCTTCTCTTCTGCTGGGATTTCTTGATCAGCAGTTCCTCCAGGAGCACACAGTTATTCATGGCTGAGCCAAGAATGTTTGTCTCCCAGGACATGGGAAGTCTGTGCTGAGTGCCCGTCAAAGAAAGAAACACGAGAAAGAAGACAGTTAATTAAAAAAAAGTGTTCAAGAGGCAGCGTAGGTGCTTTGAGCCTTATCATCCCATCTACAGCAAAGCTTCCTTTCTGTCAGACCATAACCACATCCTCTCTGAAGTCATAAAGCGAACAGCACATGTTGAAATACACGCTAAGGTAAATGTTGTGGAAAAAAATAACACTTGAGGGACAAGCAGTAGATGTGAATCAATGATTAAGGATTAATTAAAGGGGTGTGGCATGATGAAGCATCTGTCTCCTACTTGCTCATCTGGTAAATATAGTTATAAATGCATGCACCCAACATGGATGTACAGGATGAGTGCCCCTACTGTCCTCCTAGATGTAGGTCATGCATCCATATTTCTTTTGTGAAAGAATGATGCCTTTCCATTCAGAGTATTTAACACAGAGATTTCATACAATGGATTTTGAGGGAGTCCCCCACGTCATGATTTAGTTGACAAGGTCGTGTTTGGTCAAAGGTTGGACTCGATGGTCTTGGAGGTCTTTTCCAGCCTTAACGATTCTGTGGTAACATGAAACTTCGTATCATGTAGGAAAAGACAAACGATATCCAGGATATCCGCGTGTAAGGAATGACAAATATTTGCAGTCAGTAGATATTTAAACTGACAGTTACAATAACCAATAATTAATTAATTATCAATGGTTACTTTTACTTAAGGACTACTGCCTGCCTCAGGTGTACCTGGTGAGGCTGTAGCTGGATGCTGCAGGAGGAACAGGCACAACGTGCCCTCTGTGGATGCAACCAAGACCAGTGTCACCAGCAGTGAAATGGCACAAACACCCAACCAAACACACCTGGTTTCCTCAGGCCTCCAGAGCACCATTTGGGGCAGTCAGCACCAGGCTTAATACAGAATTATAAAAAAAATTATTATGTATCTAATGCAGTTGGTGCAACAGCACTGCTCTATTTCAAAACAAATGTAATTCTTTTTTGTCTCCTTCTTAATTTTTAATGTTTGGTGTATTTTTTTGTATTATTGATGTACGATTGTATTGCTGATGGTATTGAGACTTGGAAAGATGGACTCTGGTAGAATGTGGGTAAACAGCAAGATAAAATAAGTATTTTCATTAATTTGATATTTCTGAAAGTCATTCCAGTGTAAATCATTTATTGGTGCTGAGTTTAATGTAGCATTAGGGTGTAAGGAGGCAGCTCCCTATTGCTGATGTATTTTTAGACTGTTTGCAAGCTCAAAAGAAGCTACTAGATTTATTTTAAATACCATTCATAAGGTAAAAAAACCCAGAACAAATATCAGAATTGCAAAAAAGTGAAGATTTGGATTTGTTTTAGGGCAGTTCATAGACTGGCTTGGGAACCAGAGCTCTCTTTATCCCTCCCAAAAAAAGAAGTGGCATATCCCTGCCTTGCTTTATATTTTTTAGGCAGTAGGCTCCAGGGATCATCAAATGTTCTTTACAAATTTTGTTCAACGCTAATTAAGAACCTGTATTTACCATAAAAATATAATTTAAATATAGCACTTAATGTACATATTTGTAGAGACTTTGCTGAAGCCAATGCATTACCACACGACAGAAACAAGGACAAACTGAAGCTGTTGCACAGCTGATGCCTCTCTCTCTCTCTCTCTATATATATATATATAAATAAAAATAAAGATATAACTATAACTAAAACTATAACTATAAACATAAAGGTGGTGGTCTTGCTAAAGACAAGATGCAGCAGATATTGAAATATTTGTCATGCTGAAGTCTAGTAAACCTGTATTTCGTTTCTCGGCAGAGTGACTGAGACCAAGGAACTCTTGTGGTGAGATGACACAAGTGTGTGATCTCCTAAAAAGGCATCACTGCTGTCAAGGGGGATTTCATACCTATTTGTAGACTAGGATCAATGCTCAGGCCAAATTTCCCAAATATTCTACAAGCCAGTCTGCCTCATGCAGTACACGTGTACAGAATACGCAGAGTTTGATCTGAATATTCTAGAATTAAGCCCTGTGTAAACAGCAGCTATTTGGATAAATCCCAGACCCTGCACCTCCAAAATATAGGACCACTTCTGTGTGCTCATAAATTTCTGTATGCTTAAGAATTTTCTGGTTTAAGTTATGCTCAGAGATCCTTTCTTGTAAATAATGAACCAAAAAATGTGCAGTAGAATGCCCCGATAAACTTATGGATTTCACTGTGCTGGCAACAGAGAATTACCCCCAAAAAGGCTTGGATCTTGATCAACAAACATTTCACTTGGTTTGTGTCAGTACATGTGAGTTTACAATGACAGTTTTTAATGGCATTGCATTTTTAGCTAGTAACACTTTTTTAGGACTGTGACTCTTTCTAGTCTTCTCTTCACACTAAGTGTGGCGTGTTACGGACTTGGTGAAAAATCTTGGTAGCTTGGGCCAAAGAGGTTTGCAGTCTGCTGGCAGAGATGTACACATTGTCTTACCAGAAAATGGAGTATAAATAGAAATACAAGGGGTGTGACATTGCAGCTCTACAGAAGGTGTGCAGGACAGCAGAGAGTTGAGAAGCCAGCACAGAAACCTCCGAGCGGAGAGATGCTGCTGGAGATGGAGGATGTGGGGGAAGAAGAGATTAACCAAGGTGCTGAGCAGTGGGGGGAGAGCTAAGAAATTCTTTGAACATGGTGACTGGCAGCTTGATTTATTCATGAGATAAGAGACGAGTTCTCAGAGGGACACGGAGAGGGGAGCAATTTGATCAAATACACAGATAAGGGGCTTGGCAACTGCAGTGCACTTGCTGTAAACATGGCATGATGAGACACCATGTCTGACAGGAAGGGGCTGCAAGGGGACAGGTAAAAGGTGCAACAAGGAGAAACTGAGAACAGAGATTTGATACAACACATGCAGAAAGATGCACAATGAAATATTAAAATAATTGCACAGAAATAATCACAGATTTTGGGCCAGAGGGTAAGAACTAGCAGGATTTAGCAGGAGAGATCAGCCACTCTGAGTTTCCCATGGTTTAAACTGAAGGTGGGCCAGCTAAGAGAGCAAACAGGGAAAACATATGAATGACCCTGAGGAAGGGAACAAGTCAACACAGCCAGATTTGGTTAAATATGGGATTTGATATAAACACAGATTTCACATAAACACAGATTTTATATAAACACAGGTGCTGGTTTCAGTGAGAGTTGCTAACTAGTTCTGTTTTGCAATATCTTTATCAGCTGTTAACTCTGCTGAACTGGGGAGGAAAGTAGGGGCTGACATATTTTTGTACCCACTCTTGCCACAGAGGTACCCCTTCATTTTATTTTTTTCACTTTAATTCCAAACCCCATGTGTAGCAAACACACAAATACTTGAATGTAGCAAGCCAAAACCAGAAGAGAATGCTCAGTCTAAAGAATGCATAACCAGGTTGACATGTATAAACAAAAACCATACAGTTTAAGAATTGTATTTATATTTAATTGTACATTTAGGAGAGAGTAACGTGTTTAACTGTATTTGAATTTCAAAGATCATTATTTTCTGACCAATTTTTAAATAACATTCCTCACTCCTTTCAAGACATGAACTGTAGACATAAATCATTTGTCATTATCCATATGGGTGAATAAGGCTTATAATCCTTTTAAAGAAAGCCTAGGGCATTGAAGTACTTCAGCACCCTTCTACAGCAGAGTAAGATATATAACTATAACTATATATATATATATATATATTTAGGTAGAAGTGCTCCACTTGCCTAGGACCAAGTTGGCTGCAGAGCTGGAGTATGTGAGAGCACTACACACAAACTACGAAACCCTCCTGAAAGGGCTCCTCAGGAGGGCTGGAATATCCTGCTAACACAAATACCTCATTTCTGGAACCTGACCCTGTAGGACAGTACAGTTTTACACTGAATGCTCCTTTCAAGAATTTTGGCAGCACTATGTATTGCAAGGTACAGAAATTTTGTATCCTTAGTAGAAAAGAATTAAATATAACTGTCCTGAATATCTTAAAACCACTGTAAGAATAAACTTTAAGATGAGGATAATGAATTTTTTGGGTATCCTACAGGTTCTCTGCTTCAGTGCTTTTATAAAGCTTGCTACCATGTACTCTTTTACGCTTTTCTGTCCATATGCAGGAAAATCTGAAATACTTTAAATGATTCAGATTGAAGTTTGAGCTGGTGTGTGCTCTAAATACTCCTCTGTGCTGGGCAAGTTGAGCTTACAGATAAACTTCTTATCAACTGTGGCCTCAGTGGACTCCTTTTTTCTTTTAATCACCTTTGTTCTTTCCTTGCCACCTCCTGCAAACTGTTCTATTTCTGTTTAAAGAAAAAAAAAAAGTTATTTTATGGATTGGATTTTTTCATAGGGGTTTTACCCAGGTTATGCAATTCTCACTTTGATTGCTGCAGACTGAAAATCTCCCCACCCGCACATCCTGCTCTGATACCAAGGTTTATGTCCTGAAGGCGGCAGAGAAATTTATAAAGTTAAATATAGATAGTTTTTGTTTCTGTAAAAAAAAACCAGTCCAGAAGGCTGCAACTCTCTCTTCACTCTCATAAATTGACCTATATCCTTCTATCATGTGCAATATTTGGGTCAGGTTTACTGCCTGGGTGCCAGCTCTTCCTTTACACCAGCTGCTCAATATGATGATTATTACTCAACCTCTAAGCTTTCATAATTCAACCCATTTTGCTACTGAGCTTGGAGTGTGAGAAACTCTTATTTAGGTTACTCAGCTGTCTTGCTTCTTTGGCAGTTTATTATCACCCCAATAAACGTGGCTCCAGTAGACCTAAAGCACAAGACAGAAGGCTGCAGAAAAAGGGAAGAATTAGCCTGGTCTTTATGAGCCAGATGCATCCAGCTTTCCTTGAGGTCTTACAACTGCACCTTTGAATCCCCTCACACGTCTCCCAGTGAGCCAGGGAGTTGTAGAAGCAGAGCAAGATTCTCCTGTGAACTGTTTGGGAGCCCTGGGAGAGTAGATGCCTTGTTCTGAGCATCTGCTGGGAGGATGTAGTTGAATTACCCATCGTTTGAATGCCTGAAGTGAATAACTCCCAGGGCTGGCAGTAACACACAGAACACGTTTTATACTGGAGAACTTGCACAGGGTTAGGACAGGCTCTTCTGTGATGAAGGGACAAGTAATACTTTCCTCATCTCTTCTCTCTTAGGCAAAAATGCAGAAAGGAAAACCTCGTTTCATGGGGGTCATACCCAGACTGGGAATTTGTTCCCGCTCCTTTTATTAGTGCCTGGCTATTGTGGTTCTTGTTTGTTTCTGAAGACGAAGGTGGGACTTGCACTGCTGGCAAAATGTGCTGCAGATGCCAGGGTCTACCCTGGCAATATGACCCGTTTGCCATACCCAGGGCACTGATGGCTGGACAGGAATTACTTCTTCGTGCCATGCAGATGCATTTTTTGGAGACATGTTCATTTACATGTTCGAATAAGCAGTTATCACAGGCATGTGAGCAAGAAAACACCCAGAACTAATGCTGGCTTAAAAATCAGGTCAGGGGGCTGCTTCCAGAAATGACATTAGGACAATGAACATAGGAAAGAGTGCTGGGTGATTCTATCAAAACATACCTGGATTTGGAGCCCTATCAATTTACTAATAGTAGTGAGATACCTGTTCTATTGCTAAACAACCATGAAAGCTGTGTTCTGAGCTTTGAATCTGTTTGATAACAGGCTGTAAAGCAAGAAACAGTTCAGCTGTCATGTGCACTGCACACTGGTGTGCCCCAGTTTCACATGATGGGAACATTAAACTCCTTTCCTACATTAGCAGGTGTGCCAGTAGGCTGCAGCTGATATTTTAGTCTGAGGAGTCAGGAAGAAAAGGCTGCACAGCACTGCACTGCAAATTCACTAACTCCCAAAGCCTCAGCAGGAGACTGGGAGATGCGAATTAACCACAGCAGATGGAAACATAAAGCTTGGTTAAGTCTCCTTCACCACCAACAGGCTCCTTTTCTCTCACCCTCCTCCCTGGCATATCCTGCAACAAAGCCTGTAACAATCACCAAAAAAGGAAATAAGGAAATTCCTGGGCTCACTGCTTAACCAGGCTATAAGATATAAGCCTAACCTACACCCAACAAGAGACTGGAACTGAGTTTGATTTGGGAGTTATTTTTCAGACAGTATGAGAACAACACACGCACACATATGTATTTATTATTTAGAGTGCTTAACAGCAAGAAATGAAAGAATTCTGTTGTAGCACAGAAGAGAGCAGCGCTGTTCTAAGACCATGCCTGAAATGGGGTTTATATTTACTGTGCTTGTGCAATGTTTGGATTCCAGTTCTACTAAAATAACAGCATACTGCAATGGCACACACTGTACACACTGCTGCTGAATTAACAGAACTGGAGTGCCTGATACTGCAACATGCCAATTTGCATAAAATTAGTTATGAAGAAAATGAAAATAAACTTAACCAAAGCTGTAAATTAAGATGTTGAGTCTTTGAGGCAGAGAATATCATGGTACTGCTTCACCATCTGCTGAAGGGGTGTCCAAGCTTATTCCCACAAGTTGGAGATGACGTAGGAATTGTGCTTCATTATCAGTGGTAGGCTTGTACTGGATGGTGTCCTTATTTCAGAAAAGAGCTGGAATGGAGCAGAAAGCAAACTGTAGAGTGCTACACTTGACACTCCCCATCATTCTTAACTCCTCATGTAGAACCACTGTAAGGAGAAGTGTCAGCAGCTCCCCGTGGGCTGGAAAGGGTCATCCATGAGTCCTCTGAGAACCAGCCCTGCCACCAAGAACAAGACTGACGTTACATCCCCTCTGTCTTGGCCACCATCACACAGAAAATGAGTCAAGGAGATCACAGAGATCGAGTGAAAAACAAGAGTTTGGCTCTCACTGCTCCTGTTTGAAGCCACAGCATTTTACATCCTTGCTGCATGGTTCACTGAGTGCAAGGCACTAGAGAATCAAGCTCAGCTCCTGTAAAAAGAATGTGAAATCAAAGTCTGGAAAGTCCAATAAAACCAAAGGTGTGCTGGTACGTCCTACTACACGGGTTATCTCACGTGTCTCTTGAGGGGATGATTTTTATTCCTTGCCTGTCTTTCAGAGTATGATGTAACCAGATTATTTGAGACAAGATAAGAGCTTTCTGTCACAGAAATGGGGAGAACAATTCCCCTCCCCATCTCCCCAACCTACTCCTTTCCTTCTGCCTATGCACTCTCCTCTCAAAAGCTCTCTCTGATGCTCCCAGGGTACACAGGACAGTGTGTTGACTTAACTCAATAGAAAAGATGAAAATTTAACCCAGAAAAACTGCAGTAATGTCTTCTGTGGGGTTTGGGGCTGCACCAGTTTGCTCTGCAATCCAGTGCCCAATGGTGATGGTACAAGCAGTGACAAGAAAGGGCTGCACAGCCAGTGCAGCGGGGGAAGAAAGGAGAGAGGGATCAGGAAGAAGGAATAGGGGTGAAGGGATGAGACCTCCTTTTCCAAACCAGAAATGTTTTAGTCGTAGGATGGAACTGCTTCCTTGTGTGAATCCAGCAAATTGCTTACAAATGAAAACAAATCACCCTATTTTGCAGCCAGGCTTGTACTCATTGTAAAGTGTAGTTTAGTTTCGAATATATAAATTTTCAACTCATTGTAAATTGTGAAGTGTAGTTTAATTTGGAATATATAAATATTCAGATATTCTGAGTGTCATTTCAGGCTTTCTCATCAACTAAAGCTAACGATTCTGGATCTTCTTTGCATGTTTTTAGAAATAAGTAACACGATCCAAAGCAATTATCATTCAATTGAATTTTTTTTGTAAATGATCGATTTGGAAGAGTGAATCTGTAAATGACATTGCATGTGTGGCGATGGTTCCCTGTCACACCAAGGCCATTGCTGCCATCTGCTGAGAGAGACAGGACGGCACAGAAACGGCCAAGTGTCGAAAAATCCTTCCCCGTTGGCCATTCCAGGGAGAAAATCCTGCAGAAGCGACGCGAGCAAGCCCAGCTCACCCGACTCACTGAAAAACTTAAATCCACGATGTTAACTTCAACTCCTCCTAAAAGAAAACGGAGAGAAAACAACGGAGCCCAATCGCTCGTCACGGTTACGGTCAGATCTAGTGTATTCTGCTGCAGGAACTCTGCAAACACTTCCCAGGGGGACCTCAGAGGTCTTTTCAACCTAATTGATGCTGTGATTCTGTGTCTCCCAGCAGCGGGGCCGCCCTGACGCAGCCCCGTCCCCGCTGTCCCAGCACAGTCAGCACCTCTGAGGGACGCCAGGAGGGTCCCTCCCGGCCCAGCAGGTCCTGCCGCCTCAGCAGCGGCTTGTGGCGAGGGAGCCCCGCACCCTGAGGGGCCACAGAACTCTGAGGGATCCCCGCGGGCCGGGAGACCCCGCACGCGCCCGGCCCCGCCATGACGGGAACCGCTCCCCGCGCCCGGCCCCGCCCCCGAGCGAGCTGAGTGGAGGAGCGCCTGATTGCTGCGCTCACCAGCCAATCAGAGCGCGGCGCGGCGAGGCCCCGAGCCAATGGAGAGCGAGGGGAGGGGGCGGCCGGGCGGAAGCGGCGGCGGCGGCGCTGAGGAAGCGCGGCGGGCGGAGCGGGCAGGTGAGGGCGGGCTGGCAGTGGAGGCCTCGGAGAGGGTTCGTGCCGTCTGCCGGGTTGTGGTTCCGCCTCTTGTCTCTTCAGCACTGGTCTGACGAGTTCCCCCCCGCGGGGTTTGGGCCTCCCCAGAGCCCAGCCCGGCGCAGGACAGAGCGGTGGCGGGGGGTTTGGGCCTGGCCCGGTTCCTGTCGTGGCGTGTGGGTGAAGAGGAGAGGCCGCACGAGGAGCGGCTGAGGTCACTTGGGCTGGTCATACTGGGGAAGAGCAGGCTGAGGCAGGACCTCACCGCGGGCTGCAGCTTACCCCCGAAGCGCAGCGCCCATCTCTGCCCTGTGTGACCAGTGACGGGACCCGAGGGAACGGCTGGAGCTGTGCGGG
>WEKY01041646.1:682437-749042 GCA_013390045.1 Picathartes gymnocephalus
GTGTGGGGGGTTAGGTGGATATTAGGGAAAGACTCTCCTCCCAGAGAGTGGTCGGGCACTGAACAGTTTCCCTGGGCTCTCTTTGGTCATAGCCCCAAGAGTTCAAGAAGCTTTTGGGACACGCTGTCGGGCACGGGGTGGGGATTGTTGGAGTGTCCTTTGCAGGGCCTGGAGTTGATCCTTGTGTGTCCCTTCCAGCTCAGGATATTCTTTGATTCTGTGGCGTTTGCCCACCTGGCCCCATCTAGGGAAAGGGGTCTCCCTTCTCCCTTTGGCTGCCCAGTTTACAGGATGGTCTTTCATATTTTGGGAAATACGTGTTCTGTGTGCTTCTAGTGCAGTTAATCTTGCTGTAAGTAAACCTTAGTGTAAAGGTAACGTGGATTTGCCAGGAGTTTCGTGTATTCTGTACACAGAGTTGTCTCTTCTGGCTCATTTCCTCACAGCCATCTCCCACATTTTGACTTTATGTTTGCATTACAACCTTGTGACACAAATTATTAACATTTGTTTCTTGGGTCATTCCCTAGGAATTTCATCTGGCAAAAATGGGTGAACCTCAGCAAGTGAGTGCCCTTCCTCCGCCTCCAATGCAGTATATCAAAGAATATACTGATGAAAATATCCGTAAAGGTTTGGCTCCGAAGCCCCCTCCTCCTGTGAAAGACAGCTACATGATGTTTGGGAATCAATTCCAGTGTGATGATCTGATCATTCGGCCCCTGGAGAGCCAGGGTATTGAACGGCTGCATCCTATGCAGTTTGATCACAAGAAGGAGTTAAGAAAACTTAACATGTCTATCCTGGTCAACTTCCTGGACCTCTTGGATATCTTGATAAGGAGTCCAGGGAGTATAAAGCGAGAGGAGAAGCTGGAGGACTTGAAGCTGCTTTTTGTCCACGTCCATCACCTTATAAATGAGTACCGGCCTCACCAAGCCAGGGAGACGCTGCGGGTCATGATGGAGGTGCAGAAACGCCAGCGCCTGGAGACGGCCGAGCGCTTCCAGAAGCACCTGGAGCGAGTCGTGGAGATGATCCAGAACTGCCTGGCTTCCCTGCCCGATGATCTGCCTCATGCAGAGGGGGGACTGAGAGTGAACGTGGAGTCCATGGATACTGATGATGGCAGCAACTGCGTTGGACAGAGCGAAAAGCAGAGGGAGCGTTCCGGTGGCAAGAGAGATCAGGTTTTGGACAAAGACGCAGCAATGTGCAGCATTATTGATGAAATGACATGAAGCAAACACCTGGTTTTGTTAATGCACCACAGTGAGAGACAGAAGGGGTTCTGAGGCTACACGCTCTATTTAGTTTTGCTGTTGTACAAGCAGACAAAGCATTTGTAATGTTCCTGTTGGAGGTTGTGAGTGACTGGGAGATGAAAATTTTTAATGTTTTGTTACCTGTGTTTTTTTGGTAGAAACGAGAAAGTATAATTTTTGTTAAATGTATCATGTGAGGTGGTAGGTGCAGATTAAAGCTGGCTTTTCCTGTTGTACTTTCGTTTGTCACTTCCTCCTTGTTTTGGGTATGACATTCTGTAATTCTGTATGCTGAGTCAAGAAGAAATTCCTACAGAAATGGGGTTTTTCTTGCACAAAGAACACACAGGAACTTAGAAAACAGGCAGACAGAAACTGAAATTATATCAAGGCATTCCTTATGGGTCTGTGTTTGAGGTGAAATCTAAAGCAAATGGGTTAACACTTGTCCTGTAGCTCTCACATTTTTTTATTATGTGACCAGAATGGCTTTCCTGGGGTCCTGGCAGAGCCAGCCTGCCCTGCCTTTCCCATTCTTGCAGAGCAGTTTCAGGATCCTGCTGGTAATGATCAGAGTTGTTTCTTTAGCAGCTCTCTGCAGTTTCCCGTTTCCTCCAAAACCGCAGGGGCAGAGAAGAAGCCTTTTCTTAAGGAGTTCTGCTTCCAGCTAATGCACGCAAAAATCACCCTTCATCCCTCTTTGTCCTACAAGTGTGTTGCCAGTTTGTCTCTCAGCTACATTAATCCTTTGGTTTTCCTACACTTCACTTTAAAAACTTGTTGGTTTGGTGCCTCTGTTCTATAAGATAACCATGGCAAGGTTCCAATCTAGCGTCTTCCACTTATTCATAAGTAACTCCTTAGTACTTAATTTCACCTGTATAAAACACTATGAGGTAGTTTAGTGGCTTCAGCAAAGAACATTTCTTGGCCCTTGGTCACAGGTGCAGTTCTAGCCCAAAAAATATAAAAAGACAAGATATCCTTGAGGAGAGTGTGGTGATCCAGGCACAGGGGGAGTGGCCAGGGAACAGCATTTCTTAAAAGCTGCATTTCAGCATTTTGTCAGTGAGCCTTGAGTTTGGGATGACACGGTTTCCCCGGTGCTTTTTCAAGTCTCCTCTGGGTTCTGGATGTTTTAAATTATATTGCAAAAGCCAGATGCATATGGACTTTTAAAAAAAGTCAGATGAAAGACTGCCATTCCATTAGGCACAGCTGTATAACAGTTTTCCAACACTACCAAATTGCTGCCAAAGAAAATTTGCCAGAAGATGCTGAGTTGCTTTTAAGTATTACAACCAGAAACTTAGGAAAAGCTCGAGTAGTTCATCCTGGAAATCTGTTATTTGACCAAGCACTTACCACAGTCTGCTACATATTATGTAATCTTTTATCCAAAAGCCGTGTTCTGTGACAAAAGCAGGTGTGGGAAGCAGTGTGGGGCAGTGGATTGCTGGTAGTTGTGTCAGGTCACGCAGTGTCAAGTTTCACTTACAGTCATCAAACAGATCTGGCAAAAACGAGAAGCCGATTTGTGTGGCGCTGTGAAGTGTTGTCACGTCTCAGTCAAAGCCCTGCCCGCAGGAGCTCAGTGCACCCGAACCCTGCCCCAGCAGCGCTTGGCTGTGCTGCAGGACAGCCCAACAGCCCAACCTCGAGCAAAACAACCCAGCTTGAACTGAGAGGCACCCACAGCTGGGTCTGGGGATGATGTGCTAGGAGGGAAACACAGAAGTTCACAGAGAAGATAATTTTTCTTGAATGAGAAGGGTGAACGGGAGCGTCACCTTCAGCCGCAATGGTGCCTTACGTCTGCCTGGTCTGGGTTCTTCTGGTGCTGTTTGCAGGTAACCAAGGGGGCAGAAACAACTGGGTGGAGATGAAATGCATCAGTGATTCTGAGGGTAGCAAAGAGAAATTTGAACTTGCAACAGGAAGAGTGGCCACATCGCAGAAGCTGCTGTTCTCTGTGGTAAATTAGAACTTCATCCCAGTGACTCAATAGTGTTCTCATGGCCTTATCTCCTTTGGAAAACAGAAACATGCTGAGGGTATGATGGTTTTAAAGATGCTGCTTCTTGGGCTGGCTGCTCAACTTATTAGTGAGCTTTTTTAGATAAGGATGATTTGAGCAGAAAACTTTCAATTGTTTTAGAGAAGATGTAAAATACGGGCATTTCACTCTGGCAGGCTTTGTGAAGATGAATGCTTAGGTAGACAGGGAAAAGATCAACTGTGGCTTCTGGTATTTTTTAGCCAATATGAAATTTTATTGGGACAAAACTGATAATTTTTCTTTTTTTTATTCTGAAGAAGTGCTCCTAGATTGTTAAAAGCAACAGCAGTGTAAACAACAGGTTGCAAAGTGGTACTAATAAAGACAGACATTAAAAACTTGGTAAGACAAATTCAGTAGAAAGAAAAGGGATTTTACAGATATTTCTTGAAATTCTTTTAGATAGCTTTTTATGATGAGTTTCATTTTGAGCTTCCTTTTCATATTAAATAAGATACATTGGTTTCAGAGACCTGTTTCTAGTGTGTTGTAGTGGCAAAATCTCTGCATGCAAGTTGATTTTTATATATAATACCTTAGAAAAATATCTGAGCCGGACTGGGCAAAACAGTTTTTTCACTGTGTTGAATGGGCTACTGGGTGTTAGGGCTCACTGTCTTGACCTGGGTAGTGTGACACAGTCTTCTGGAAATGTGACAAATTTATGGGGAAGCAAACAAGTTAGAAACTGCATAGAAATTAGAAGTGAGATTAAGGTAGTAGAAAAAAGAATATGTATAATATTTCTCAGAAAAGCCCTGAAAAATTTCTTCTGATAAGAATGGGTGAAACCTGCCTTAAGGCAAGAGAAAAGGGAATTCATTCAGCAGTGGTCATTCTGATGAAACCTGCAGTTTAGTTCACTGAAAGGGGGGAAGAGTTTCCCACAGTGGTTTTGGGGAAAATCAATGTCTTACTGTTCCCCCATGCGTGGTTTGGGTTAAATGTACAGAGGAAAAAGTGAAGAGCCAGAAGACTGCACCTGGCTCAAGAGAAGCCACAGCCTCTTCACCTCATTGCCTGCCTGCAGAGGCTGCAGAAAATATTCTTTGTCTCACATGTCACCGGCCTGATCAATATCCCTCACTGCATCAGTCCTGCCAGGACACATCTCTTTGTGCAAAGTCTCATCCAGCAATGCCTGGTGTTCTTCGAGAGATGGGAGGTTTCAGGACATGCAAGATGCACAAGAAGCTTCCCCTTGCTCTGTGCTCAACAACTGTTCGTCTTTTTGTCCACAGGCCCCATGGTATCCGAATTAGCTGTGATAGGAGAGGTTGGTCAGAACGTCATTGTGCCCTGCCGGTACAGTGTCCGGGACAGAAATGGCATCACATCCATGTGCTGGGGTCGGGGCAGGTGCCCCAATTCAAAATGCACCCAGCCCATTATCTGGACAGATGGCTGGAGGGTGACAGAGCAGCACAGCAGCAGGTACCAGCTGGAAGGGGACCTGCAGAAGGGAGACGTGTCCCTGACCATCGTGAACGCCAGGGAAGCAGACTCTGGGACCTATTGCTGCCGTGTGGAGCTCCCAGGGTGGTTCAATGATCAATTGATTAATCACCAGGTTGTGATAAAGAAAGGTGAGTGCAGAGGAGTGCTCTTGTAAGTACCAGTGTGGTGGATCTGCTCCTGGGTCTGGACTTCAAAGCTTGTGGTGCAAATGTTTTCTGCAGTCATCCATAAGACTGATCTTGAGGACCTTGCACATCTGCTGTTAGTGCTGCCTCAGTTAAGCTGCCTTTGGCAATGTTGTTATCTCACTGCACTCACTGCAATTAAAGAAAGGACATGATGCTTTCATGGAGCGCTTTTAGAGACACTGAAGGATTTAAAAGACGGGATCATAAAGTATTCATCCAAAACTTTATTGCTGCACCTTCTTCATAGAAATTTGTGTTTGATTTTCCCTGCTTGACTCTAGATTAAAGCCCAGGGACACGAAATTGGTATAGAGAAGCTTTTTGTCAATTCTTCCTTTGATTTTTAGTTTTTCCCTTGCTTGTGATATTATATAGAACAAGTGGCTGACAAATGTGCTTTGCTAGCGAATTTTTATTATGGAAACTGTCTCTTTCTCACTACACATATGCCCAATAAGTTTAATTATGTGTTGATTTTGTTTTATTTTTTAACATCAGCAAGGATCTCTACTGCAAGTCCTCACACTTACACCTCTGAACAGACCTCAGGTAACTTTTATCCGAGTGTTAATCTCAATAGCATATACAAGCCATATTGCAAGTGGGGAATCTTAGGAAGAAAACAAAATGATGATAGATGGTAAAAAAGTCTTGGCAAAATTTTATTAAATATTACCAGAGATCAGAACTTGGATTTAAATTCTGTTTGATATTATAGAAAGAATCCAACAGAAGGAACATGTATATTTGGGAGGAAGCTGCTTCCAGGTTTGATGTTTAAGTAGATGTTTCAGTGGTGCTGCAAGCTTGATTGTATTGTAGCTGTTGTTTTGGGTTTTTTTACGGTGTTAAATCTCACCTCATCTTCTGGAAATGCATCCCATGGATGGTAGAACACAACTTTAGGAGTTGAGTTCAGCAGATGATTAAGGAGGATGGCAGAAAAATGGCATTAATGTTGTGCTACAGTGCCAAAGTATTCTTCCACCTTGGTGTGTGTCCCAGAGGCTACCCATGACCTCTGTGCACATTTAATAACGTGAGGTCCCTCCTTGCAGGGGAAGAGTTGGTGCTCAGCTATTCCTCGCTTGTTTTCTACATTCCCCTCACAAATGGATAAACTTCTGTCACATTCCCACTCAGCTGCATCTTTTCCAGTCTGAAAAAGACAACTTTGATTTCCACTATACAAGAGAAACCTTGTGGTGTAGCAATGGCTTATTCTCTGGTTCTGAAAAAAAAACCAATCAGGGATGCCATTTGTATTTCTCCCTCTCTCTTGAATGTTTCCAGCTAAGCAACTCCAAAATAGTGTTACAACAGTTGCATTTCCTTTTTGGAAGGAGAAGTGAAAACTTTCTCAGACATTTTCTATTCTAGTTGCAAATAACATAGATTCCAATTTTAGAACTCCCGGGTTTTCTTATCCCTGTGGTCTCTTCCTTAGCTGATGGTGGAACAGTGCTTGAAGTTTTCAGAATACAAGGGAGTGTGTGCATGTTCACACTGAGGGAGGTTGGAAAAGGTGGGTGCCTGTGTGCCTCCAATTTAGAAATACTCCAGAACCTCCAATGGAAGCTGGTGATCCAGCTCCATCCAAAACAAATCTTCTGGGATAAGGGTAACAATTTAAAGCATAAAAGCAACAAGCTGGGGTTGGCACAGAGTGAACAGGAGATTTTGTTTCAGGAGGTTTTTATATCACCTGACAACACGTGGAGAAACCGAGACTGATGATAGAGAAGACATTTGTAACTCTTAGTTTTAAATATTGCAAATTGCTGTGCTCTGGGGAATTACCTCAAAATGTGCTACGGGTCCTTATGCAAATATATCCCTTTTTGTTCAGTCTGTTTACTGTACGGCTGCCTGGGACTTTAAAGGTATCACCTGCTTTCTGTGGCTCTGCATCACGTGCTGCTTCAAGGCCCTGAGCTAATCTTCATCAGTTTTCACCTGATAACCTAAGTTTGCTTTATGCATCATTTTTTGCTTCAAGGCCAGGTTGGATGGGCCATTGAGAAACCTGGTCTAGTGGAAAGTGTTGCTGCCCATGGCAGGGGGTTTGAGTGAGATGGGCTTTAAGATCCCTTTTAACCCAATCTGTTCTATGATTTTATGGCCACTGCTTCTTGGCTCCAAAACCAAATGCCTACCTTGGTAACTCCTTCCAAGTGTTGAGATAATAGCAAGAGCCAAGTGATTCCTGGAAGGAGTTCAAAGCTCTGAAAAGGAGAGCAGAAACTTCAATATCCAGAGTTTTGTGCTGCCCTCTGAAGGCACTAACTTCTTATGATAAGCAGAGCCCAGGCTACTGATAGACACAGAAGTTCAGGTTCCCAAGTCAGCAGTACAAATTCTTCTTTGTCAAGGCAGAACAGTTCTCAGTGCAAGTGATGTGTTTGTCTTGCCTTTGCTCAGCTCCTGGCAGCACCAGTGAACGCCCCTTTACTGTCACAAGGACCGGGCCATCGGTTTCTGCTTCAGAAGCTCCTCAGACTGTAAGCATCAACCTTGCTGTAGCACACCTAGACAGAGTGGATGGACTTGAGAGGTGACTGGGTTATCCCTGCAGGTCACCTCCACTGCTTTTGTCTGATTGCAACAGAATATTGTTTCGTAGTCTGCGTGTTTAGTGGTTATAAAGAGTGCTTATGTGCTCTTTATTAGAGAGGGGGGAAAAAACCCCAGCTTAGCATGCATAAAGTACTTCCTTCTAGAGGAGCAAGGGCTTTAGCACCATCTGTATTTCCTTTCAGGCCTCTGGTCCCTGCTCAGGCCCCTCAGACTCCTTGGATGTGACTGCAAACCTGCAGGTATGGCAGGACGTGTGGAGGAGTGGGACCTGGGCCACCTGAGAGCACAGGGGTGCCCTGCGCTCCCCGTGCACTGGGGGTCAAACAGGCAGCTCTGTGTGTCCTGCTGAGTCCTGCAGCACAGCTGGGAGGGTGTGACAGCATGAGATATCTCACTCATATAAAAAATCACCAACCAATTCATTAAACCTGAATAAATGAGATTTGTCATAACTTCAGGCCTTCTGAAAATCTCGAAGGCTGTGTTTCACAGAGTGGTTCACAAAATTGTTGCAGAGATTCTGCTTTGAACTGGGCCTGTTTCTCAAATTAGACATTTGGTCTCAGGTGTTTTTCCTGCAGAGCTGCAAAACACCCAAAAGGCCTTTGGGTACTGCATGGGCTTCTTGCTGCCAGTTCCACTAATGCTCCTTGGCTTGTGTTTGGCAGAACACGTCTGTATCCCTTCCCAGTCAGCAGCACCCAGAACGTGGCCTGTACATTTGGATTGGCTCATGTGCAGCTCTTCTGCTCATCCTGATTTTGGCTCTGTTCCTCACTAAACGTGAGTACTTTTCATAGGCAGTTACTCAAGGATTGCTCGGGTTTGTCCCATCACTGTGGCTGAGGCCACATCTCCCGCTGCAGGGCAGGGAGCTGAGGTCCCTGGAGGCCCCTGTGCTGTGGATGCTCACAATGGGAATTTCCTATCCTGGAAACACTTGAAATTCCCTTATGTAATTTCTTATACTTGAATTTATCCTTAAGCCCGCTACTTTATTTGCTTCTAATGGTTTAAAAAAAATTTTTTTTTTTCTTTCTTGACTTTCATTCTGGATGGTCCTCAGAATATTTTTACAACACAAAGAAGATGGGTGCGTCTCCAGGGTAAGTTTTCTGTTCCTGCTTTTGCTGATGGGACAAATGAGGTTGCAGGAAAAAAAGTCAGTGTCCTGACCATTCCACCACATACTCTGGCTTTCTTTTTTAACCTCAAGTTAGTAGAAAACATTATAAAAGAAATTAATAAATCCTGCTACTTTTTGTAACTTAATAAGCAAAAATAAGTGTCACTCTCAGTTCATAGCATTAGGGAGCTTGCTAACCTCAGGTGTGAATTTTCTCATCAGTGGAAAGATGATTCATTATCAGTCATGATCTCGTGTTTATGCATCTTTTACATTTTCTAGTGAGATGATTGATCTGTTCCTCTGTGGTTATATTGTCTGTTTTTGGTTTAACACCATGGTTTTTTACTCTTTTGTGCAGCTTTGTTGCATTTCGAAGGCCACAAGGTATGAGGAGTCATAGTGTCCTGGAAGATGAGAATCATGCAGAGGAAAATGTTTATATCATGCACTAAGGACTGGATGCATGGCTGCCTTTGTCACTGCTGGGACATTAAATAGTTTGCAAAATGTTGGCTGCTCCCTCTGCTCAGCAGCTGAACGTGACTGCACTACTGAAGCATTATTTACATCCTAATAATAAAACAAATAAAAGCTACACTTCTAATTAAAATCTTTATCAGCCTGTTCCAGAGACAGAAACCAAAACTGGCATTGGGGGAACTTTCCATTTCCTAAAGAAAGTTATGATTATATTTATTATCTGCTTCAAATTCTTGCTTCCTTTTTGGAAAAAAAAAAGAGGAAGTACCAGAAGGACACAATTGTGTTCACTGTGGATTCTATCTGCCACCTTCCACAGAGTCTGTGCCATCAGAGGGCAGAAGCAATCTCAGAGCTGTGTGACCAAGATGTCACATGGCCAATCTAGGTAGTATTAGTAATTTAATACACACTTAGTTGTATTTTCATTGAAATCAAGTATGGCCCGTCCTGGTAACAGCTCAGTAATGCAATGTACTAATGCCTGTCCACCTGGAATTAAATCTGGAGGAGCTATAGCTGCTCAGCACTAATGGGATGTCCTGGGAGCCTACAACATCAGTACTTCAATGGACAGAACAGTCACAGCTTGTGTGCAGAGAATTATGACTAAGTGTAAGTTTTTTTGGCAAAGTACATCACTATTTTTCTTTGGCTTTCTCCTCGGGCACATCTTTACCTCGAGAAGCCCATGGGGTGGAAAGTCTCACTTACAGGTCTCTAAAAAAAACCTGAACAACCTTCCTCCCAGCCTTTGAAAAGTTAATGAAATTCTTTTCTTAGCTTGCAGAGAAATCAGGGACATTGCACAAAATATTGTCTGGAAGTTGGTTCTGCCTTCACACTTCTCTAGATATCAAACTGCTCTTAATTCCTAAGAATGTTGAATGTGTTTGATGGGTTTTCCATCATAAATGGGAAGAATCTGGGACCAAATGCCTTTATTCCATTGATCCTCAGTTAGTGATGTGCCTCAGCTTTTATTCTCTGAGAAAAAAAATTTTGTTTACTTTAAATAAATAAATGGAGTCAGCCCCGTGAGTACGAATTGCTGAGCAAGAGACACAACACACCCAAATCCTCTTTAAGTGGAAAAATAATTGTCCCCAATTGTTTTTAAGAACATGTTTTAAAGAGAGGTTGGGGACTTCCTGAAAGAGCAGAAAAGTAGCACAGGCAGGAGAGACACCAACTCTTACCAAATATTGGTCAAATCATTTTGCCCTGAAGCTCATCCCAAGCAGCAATGTGGAATTACCCAACACAGGCGCTGCTGCCTCAGGGAAAACTCACAGATGCACCACAATCTTTCTACCAGCAAGTTAATTTTAGATTCCAAAATGACTTCAACAATGCAACGAGGCATAAAGGCACAATAATAAAATCAGTAGGTATTTATTTTAACAGCTGAGACACTTGAGGCCATGGTCTGGTGGAGATGGGAGGGCTTGGGCTGCCTGGGGAGGGCAGTGGTTTCCCCAGCAGCCACAGAGGGTCTGGCGCAGGTGAGTGTTCCTGCATGGACTCACAAAGGAGGGAAAGGCTCATCCTGCTGAGGAAGGGAGAAATGGAAAGCAGATTGGAACAGGTGACCCTGGGGTGCTTTGTGTTTTCACTCATGCTCTGTGTTCTCCTGGGGCTCTCTGTTGTTTCAAGCTGAAGAAGCTGAAAAGGTGAAGGTAAATTCATGGCTGACTGAAGAGTGGGAGCACAGATATTGGGTGATCACTGATCCCAGGGCCAGGAAAAGTGATGGACAAAACCAGCCCTGCCATTTTCTATCTTCACATCATGTGTAGCTTTGTGTAAGAAGGTACTGAAACCAGAAAGGACCTGCTGGTGTCAGACTGGATTTTTGCATTTGACTATTAATCACAATTGCTAATCCCAAATCTCTGCCCCTGCTGCAGATATTGCTTTCCTCCTGCCTGGCTGAGCATGTTGCTGCTGCAGGCTCCTGCCCCTGACAGGAGCTGGAGGAAGTCTGATCTGGTCTCTGAACTGGCTCTCAGGAAACATCTTCAGCAATTTCTGCTTTCCGCAATTTTATGTAACCAGTCTCTACCAGGGTCAGAACTAGATGTGTGGGGTTTCCAAAATCATCTGATTCAAACTGCCTATGCTTTTATGGAGTTTGTGGGACATGCTTAAGACTTCTAATCATAAAAGATGCTTGTCCATAAATTTTTTTTAAAATTAATATTACCAACTAATTCATACTAATTCTTACATCAGCAAGTTTTTCATGTAAAATAAACTTCTAGAGTATCTGATAACCAAAATCTTGAATCAACCAAAATCTTTCTGCTCTGCATCTACTTGGTAAACAGACTTTGCACAAGTTGTGTGGAACGAGAACTTTGCCGTGGACATGCAGTGTAACACACCTCCACAAAGGCAGCAGCTCCCTGGGCTTTTTCATTACCCCCGCTTGTGTCAGTGGATCTTGGAACAGGCATTTCAAAATGAGCCTTAGAGACAAGCAGGTGGCACTTGGAACCCATTCACCCATCAGGAAATTGTCTGGCAGCGCGTGGAGCTGATGAGATGAAAACTCTTTTTTTTTTTTTTTTTGAGACAACTCTGCCTTTTCTGTCTGCAAGAAGCCACTAGACAGCAGTATAAAAGCAGAAAGTGACCCATGTGTTTGTGGTTCTTCCCAGCACACTTGGGTTTTGTCTGGCCTTCAATGCGCTCTGCTGCTCTTGGCCCAGCCTTGCTATGAAAACAAAGCTGATGGGATGCTGTGATCCTCCTGTGCCTCTCCTGGTTGCCTGCGGCATCCTGTTCAGTTCTGTCTGGACAAGTTTCGTGGAAATTTGTAGCTGAATGACACAAGTTTGTGCCTCAGGTGAGATTCACCTGCTCCCTGCACTGGCATCAGCTGAGCATCAGCTCACAGCCACTGCTGGGTGGTGAGTAACGGACAAACTCCCATTGCACAGAGAAAGTCTCCAGGATATTGGATGCCTCAGGTTTCATTAGTTCTCTTCACAGAGCAGCTGGGGCTGTGGCATTGTATGAACTGCACCTGGTAGAATATAGAAAATTAGGTATTTTACTCATTGCTTTTGCTGCTAAAATTGTATTTGCTTTTTTCAGTGCTAGCAAGCAGAAGTATGATATTTTCATGAGCTTGACTATCATGATAAGCCCAAAATCTCATTACTAAAAGTGTAATGCCCGGTTAAAAGCCCATCATTTTATCGTTTGAACTTGGAATTGCACTCCAGTTTGCACTGTGCTACATTTATTTGCACAGAATTTTGTCTATCTGCAATTCTTCATTCCTGACCTTCCTGCCCTGAATTACTTTTGCTTTATTGCTCAGCTGTTCCAGAGAAGAACTTCCAGAGAACTTATTAGTCAATTGGTCAGAAAGAAATAAAACAGTCAGAAGGACTGAAATATATTTCTTGAAGGTGATGTTGCATTTCTTTGGGAAGGATGTGGTTTTGGCAACAAAACATTTGCAACAACTTCCTCCAAGGCTGTCTTTGCAAACAGAAAATACGGAGCTGGGGAAAGAGAGCGGTCTTCAAGCAGAAGGCAGAAGCAGGGGAAATGAGGGATTAAACAAATGTAAGTGAAGACACATTCTGAGGGGAGACCATGCCAAATATTTAGGGGTGTAAGAGCACAGAATGTGTTCCTGCCACTCAGCAGCCTGGAACAGAATCGGGCCTTAAGAGTTCCAGGGAATGGCAGAGCAAATACAATTTTGAAATTTCTGGTGATAGTACCACGCCGAGTGTCTTGGAGGAGGAAAGGAGAATAGGACAGCCTGTTCCAGGGTTCACTGCCCTCTCACTAAATACTTCCCAATGTCCAGCATAAACCCCCCTGGTGAGTTTGGACTCATCCCCATGTGTCCCATGAGTGGATAGCAGGGAGGAGAGACCAGCACTTCCCTGTCCACATCCCCTCCTCAGGAAGCTGCAGAGAGCTGTGAGCTCCCCTCAGCCCCCTTTTCTCCAAACCTGGCACTCTCAGGCTCTCTTTCCTTCCAGCCCTGCCACCTGCTCCGTTGGCCTCATCTGGGCACATTCAAGTACCTGAGTGTCCTTCTTAAATTGTGTCCCAGAACTGTCCCCAGGGCTGCAGCTGGGGCTGCACCAGTGCTGAGCACAGCAGGAGATCCCCTCGCTGGCCAGTTCCTATCCGGAAGTGTAGGATAGAGACACTTGCAGTCTGTAAAATCTGGAAATGGAGAAACGAGACTTCAGTGGGACTCACTCAGCGCCTCTGGGAAGGATAAGGTCTGCTTTTCTCTTCTTCCACTTGCTGCCCCGGTGTCTCCATCAGCCAGAATGTCCCATTTTGTGCTGTTTCACTGCATTATGATACAGATCTTTATAGGTGAGTTTTCACCTGCTTTTTGTGTGTTTGCTCAGAAAACTAACATTTTTAAAAATGAAAACCAGCAACACTTGTTTTGTGAAAACAAACCAGTGTAAAATATCATAATTGTATATAGAACTTCAAAAATGTTCTTCATTTACTGAGTTAACACCGCTTGAGGTTTGTGGTTTTTTCACTTTTAAAAATGTGTGCAGTTTTCTCTGTTAGTTCCCTTGTTCTCTTCCCTTGCAGAGCTTCAGAAGGATGAGAATGGCTTTTTGTTACCTGCTCTTTAACTCAGCTCAATGCTCAGAGTGTGTTCTCTTGAGGTTCAGTAGCCAGTTAAATGCTTCTTTTCTGTTTATCAGCCATATCCTCTGCAATCTCATCAGTAAAGGAGCTTCAGTAAGGAAAAAAAAAGATTGATAGGGCAAAGAATCCAAATATCTTCTGCAAAGTAGGAAAATTATTCCAGGAATTGATCAAGGGGGAAAAAAGCCTTTTCAAACATCTGTCTTGGCTGGAGGATGAATGTTTTTGTCCATCCAATGGCCAGTTTGTAGGAGAGAAGACAACTACAAGGGGAACTATTGGAGTTACTGCTTAGGGCCAACTGCCCCTGAGGGTGGGTTTGGAAGAGACTGTACACAAATATGAGTATATCTGTATGATCTGGCCAATGATGAATACCCCTTCCTGTTTTGGATGGTATATTAAACATCTGGAGTCCATTTCTCTCTCATTGATGAAGGACCTAGAGTGGCAAACCTCACAGACTGCAGTGGGACCATGCAGGCAGAGCCTTGGGTCAAATCTGGATGTCTGGAAGGTCAGGATTCCCCTCACAGTAAGAGCAGGGTGTCACAATAGAACATTCTCAGGAAGCTCTTAATTTCAAAGATGTGTTCGTTCCCTCCTATCTACTATTTCCTCTGGAAAATGAGTCTGTAGAAGAGGCTGCACCTGAGAAGTAAGTTATTTAATCCTTGCAGAGGTTCCTGCTGTTGAATCCAGGCTGCTGCAGTATTGAAGCTCTCCTCACCAGCCTGCAGTGCAGGCAGATGTTGGCAACATTAGCTTCACAGAAATTGAAAGAGGATTTGAAACTGCAAAACCTGTAAGTTTCTAGCAGGAGTAATAGAGGGAAACTGCACCGAAGAAATTCTGATGCCTCGTGTCTTCCTTCTTCTTCTTTTAAATTATTTACTTAGTTATTTATTTACTAAGTTCAGGGCTCTGCTTCTTTCAAAGAGAAAAGCAGGCAAATTTTCACTTGTTAAAGGGTTGCTTAACGAGGCTGCTTTTGTGCTGTGCAGAACTGGGCTGAAATAGCAGACGAGCCCATTTCTCCTCAAGAAGCAGTGACCTGAATTCTAGCAACAGTTTTAGCTGGTTTTGCACACACCTTTGTTGGGGTGGCTGAAAAATATGTGTTAACCTGCTCATGACTAACCCCTTGCTCCCACATAAACACTTTCAAGGTCAACTGCCTGTCCTGTTCTGGCTTTGTAGAGAGAGGCTCTTTTCTCTGTTTTGCTGTTTCAAGGCAAATGAACTTTCCCATTCCAAGGGCCAAAGCCACTGTCTTGCAAAGCCTTATTCTGTATTCAGGAATTCAGTTTCTGGCATATCCTGCCTTCATTTCACTGCAGAAGCTCCTGCCTTTCAGGCCATATTGCCTGTTGTTTTGTCTGCCTCTATTCTTTCAGCATTTGGAGCTGTGGAAACCTGAATGGGTTGGCTTCTCTTGCCAGTGGGATAAGCAAAAATGAACCTGAAATGTCATCCCAATAACGAGTCATGCCACAGACTAAAGCCTCACCTAGGGAATAGTCCATTAAAGAGAAAACAAGAGACATGGACACAGTTGGAAGCATCTGTTTGCTATCTGGGAGTTGTGCCAAAAAGGAAAGGCATTCAAACAGCTGGCAAAACAAAAATGTTTGGCAAACCAGGGCTAAAGCTGGTGATAATAGCAGCAGCAGAGTCCTCTTTGGGGTGAGCAAGCTGGCCATGAGACATCAGATGTGCAGGGCTGGAGGACAGGTCCAGTTGCTCCCAAGGTCCCCCAGTTCCTGCTCCACAGCACGTAAATGATAATATGGGGACAAAAGAAAGGTAGGAGGACTGTCATAGACCAGGTGGATATAAACCAGGAAAGATTTGTTCCTGTCTGGGAACCCTTTTTTATAGTGCCTTTCATGAAGAAGAAATCTGTTTTAAGGCAATCTGGGAACTTCATAGGCAGTTTAGAAGGAAAAATGTAGCAAAGGTTCAGACCAGATGACAAGGTGGGTATTGGCTGTAAACACCAACTGAAGCTGATCACTAAGAGTAAGAGGACAAGGAAAGTGTGCTCTTTTTAAGATCAGTATAACACCAACAACTAAAGCTTCTGTGTAGACAGAGTTCCACAAGGTGAGTGGGATTAGTTGGCAGGGCTTGCTCAGTGCACGTTCTGAGAACGGGTTCCTACAGACAGATCCCACTGCTCTGCCAGCTCAATTAGGCCCTAATTTCATGCATGAATAGGTATTTTGAACCCTGGTTTTGAGACTGTCAGTGAAAGGCAACTGCAACAACTGCAAAGCATTTCCTTTTCAAAGGAGGTGATGGTGGACTGAAAAAACCAGATGTCTTCCACAACAGAGTTCTGAACAACTTTCAAACAGCCTCCCAGGGGAGGAGATGGATGGGATGGGATGGGATGGGATGGGATGGGATGGGATGGGATGGGATGGGACAGGATGGGAGCAGAGTTCTCAAATTCCATTTGCAGAAGTCCCACCTGTGCTCAGGCAGCCAGCGACAAACCCCAGCTTCGCTCACCACATGTCTGATGTATTTTATGAGCCTCCCTGCAGCAGCTTGCCAGGACCAGAGCAAGGAGCCCTGCAGCAGCAAGCAAAGCCTGAGAGCTCCTGGCTGTTGCCTGCAGTGCCTCAGGCCAAGAGCTGCCACAGGCTCCAGGAGAACCCTTGGGGAGCAGCAGCTGAGGCTGCCTGCAGGCCGGAGTGCTCCTTCACACGCTGTCCACTCGTTGTGTTGCGTAGGTAGAGCCACCAGCAGAGACTGGCAGCACTCACCTGTCCTTGCTCTCCCCCGACAGCTGGCACGGTGTCTGAAGCTGTTGTCAGAGGAATGGTGGGACAGCGCGTGACGCTGCCGTGCTCCTACCGCGTGACGCGGCGCAGGGACATCTCCGACACGTGCTGGGGCAGAGGCCCCTGCCCCAACTCAAAGTGCAGCAACAAAATCTTGCACACCACTGGCAGCAAGGTGACGTTCAGGGTGTCCCAGAGGTACAACCTGCACGGCTACGTTGCCTTTGGAGATGTGTCCCTCACGATTGGGACGCTGGAGGCGGCGGATGCAGGAATTTACTGCTGCCGTGTGGAGATCCCCGGCCTCTTCAACGACATCAAGAGGAACATACGGCTGGAGGTGGCCAGAGGTGGGTCTGGGGACCCTGGGGACACAGCCAGCGGGGAGAAACCACTCCCTGGGTGGTGAAAATTGGGGTCTATGTGTGCTCTGTTTGTTTGTTTTAGCCAAAAGTGTTTTTCCCAAATTACATATTTTTCAAGGGAAATCTGAAACCACTTGCCAATTTGAATCACATTCAATGTGCAGTTTAGATAAAAAAACCACCCTAAATGTTGCCCTTTTTTTTGCCCTTCAAATGAATATTTCATTTCTCATTGTGTAGCTATGCTTGACTTTTTAAAAGATGATGGAATTAAAAAGGGATTTATAATTTGAAGAGCCCTTGGAAAGAAATTCAGTTTTTCATTTAGGGTTCACTGAAAAGACTTTTACTTCATTCATGTCATAAGGAGACCCACTGGGATGACCCACCCTTAAGGATGCTTCCTTCCCCTTCAGGGTGGGTCCTCAACACCCACATATTTGGAAATTTTGTGTCAGTCTTGAAGGACTTCTTCCCCTTCCTATTATTTTCCTGAACTGCAGGATAAAGCAAGATCTTGCTCAGAAAAAAAGATGATACCCACCCTCCACAAAGCAGAAAGACAATTTTTTTCTGGCTTTTACAGAGCACAATTGGTGAACACAGCATATTCGTTTGTCTGTTTTAAGCAATACAACAGGAGGGAGGGTGGAAAACACTGCAATTGCTTGTCTGCCCCTGAGGTGGAGGGCAACAGTCCATGAAAAAAGAACCAGTTGCAAAGATTAGCAAGAAGCTTGTAGCTGAAAAACTGAGCTGTTTTATTTATTGTATTTTTAGGAGGACATTGAAAAGCAAAATCACAAAGTTTGCAAGTGTTAGGATTCTACCACAAAAGGTCCTGGCCCTTCCATTTCTGCAAGAGGGTCAAGGAGGCGATGTTTGAGACCAGTAAAAGAAAAGCAAATCTATAAATCTGAATTTCTCTGACTGGTCGTGCTTTCAGCTAATTAAAATAGCTTTTTGAATAGTGACTCTCCCACCTTCATTCTCAATATTTTAGCAGCCAGATAATTTTTATTCTTTTCTGCGTTGGCTTCCCTTGGGGTTGTTTGTGAATGCTCTGACCTGGCTTTTCCCTTGGCTGTGTTTTTTCCATGCAGCCCCTCCAGTGACCACAACCACCACCACCACCACCACCACCAGAGAAACTCCTGTTCCCACCAAATATTTTACAGAACCAACTTTTGCTCCTCAAGCAACCTCTGATCTCCAGCCAACACCAGAGACTGCAGTCCTGCTGACAACCAGCACCCCTCCAGCAGCAACCACAGCCCCCGAGCCTCCAGCAGTAACTGCATGGGAGACCTCTGCTCCCCCAGCGATTGCTGTGACAGAAAATGATATTTTTCCTGTAACTGTGGTAGAAACCAGTGCTCCCCCAGCTTTTCCAACTACTTCCCAAGCAGCTGTTGTGACAACTGAAGATGACATGTTCTGCTTCACACTCCCTGGGAGTACAGAGGGTAACCAGCACCAATCCTTCCCTTTTCCTGTGTAGCAGAGGTGGTATGTGATAGCCTGGCTGGCATCATAGAGACTCTTCAAATACTACTATTACTATTACTATTATTATATTTATATTTATATTTATATTTATATTTATATTTATATTTATATTTATATTGCTTGTATTATCTGGGAAGTTCTCTCAAAGATGCCTATGGGTGTGTTTCAGGGGGTTTAAGCAAACACAGGTCAGAGGTTGTAGATGGAGCTAAATTGGGGTGAACAGCCAAGGCAGCAGAGGGTCAGGCTTCCTGAAGGGGAGCTTTAACATGGAGAAATAATGTGGCAGAAACCTCATGAAGTACAACAGAAATAAATTCAAAGTCCAGCACCTGAGGTGGAGTAAGAGAGATTAGTTTAACTACACACTAATTTTTTTCTTGATTTGGGTAGGACAATTGAAATGGTTTGGGGAAAAGATTAGTTTAGAGTATGCTCTGCTTGAGAAATAATCAGTGAGAATTCAAAAGGTGTTTCAAATTGAGTATTTACATTCTCATACAAAGGCTGCTGCTGTTATTAGTGATCAGTTATCATCCTAACCATTCCTGGGTTGCTACTTTATCCACATTACTGGCTTCATTTCCATGGATTGATGTCTGCACAATTCTGAATGCCATGTGGAGCCCCTCCTAATAAGCAATCTTTACAAGCATTACTTTTTACTTTGTTTCGGTGACAGCTGAATTCCCAGGTACACTTCCAGCTGCAGAGGAAATTACCACCCCTGTCACGATGGAAGAGGAGCCAGTCGTGGGTGAGTAGGATAACATTGCAAGGACAGAATTTGCTTGCTCAGAGAAATTAAAAAGTTGGCATAAAAAAAACTACTGAGTATTCTTAAGAGTGTACCAAACATACTGATAGATATTCATTGCAGCTGGCAGTAAGGAGTATCTGGGGTCTACATAGAAATTTTTTGAAATCAGGATGTAACAACAGCTGAGAAAAACATGTTTTTATACCTCCAAAGGAAGCTGATTTTGAATCACCCACGACTGTTGGGTATCTTGGGTCTGAGAGAAGTTAAAAAACACACTTTTCAATATAGCTGAATTCTCAGATGTCTGATTCGTCATCACTGTGAATTCATTGTGCTTTCCACTTTGAATGGAAAAGTGTTTCCCAAGTGTTGTACCCTCAACAGGGAACCTAATGCTAAAATTCAAGGATGGCAAGATATATTTGGCCTCTTAGTTTCAGTAAGTGCCAAGAATCTCCTAATTTTTAAACCCACCGTATTTTGATTTTTGCAGGTCTTCTCTCAATAGACCTAAATTCCTACAGCAGAGTGTTCCTTAATGCCCCTGGAGAGGGCTCACAGAAGAGACTAAACTGGTCTCTTGAGCATTTGTGAGGGTTTCTCACTCCAGTCTCACCTGTCACCCTTCTGGGGTGATGGATAATGCCTGTGTTTTGTCATTGTCAATATGAAGTTTTACAAAGGGTCTTAGCTCCAGGATTCTGTGACAAGAGCCACCACAACAGCAGTAAGAGCAGAAAGTGTACCCTGTTGGTGTGAGTCACTCCCACCTGTGCGAAACCTTGTGTCAAACTGTCACAAGGTGTGAAAATGCTGCAGCACCATTGACTGGTGCCAGGTGAGAGCCATAAGCCAAGCCCACTTCTTGACTCAGCCTCCTTTCACTCTGTGAAATAATGCCCTAAGTGCACCCAGCTCAGGCTTGGTGTAAGGTAAGGGAAGGCTGATTTGTTGCTGAACATGATACTGATGTTAAAACAGCAGGAGAGAAACCCAGGGCTGAGAGCCCTCCATCTCCAAGCACAGTTTTTGGCAGATAGGTTGGGTTGCCTGGGGTGGATGGCTTCTGCTGCCCAGGCTCTGATTTAATTTCTCTTCTCTCTTCACGTGCTCTCAGCTCAGCCCTGTCATACTTCAGGCCCCAAAAATACATACACTTGCTCTTTCAAGTATCAAAGTGAGCAGCAGTAGTTGGTCCCATCAGCCAGGCTGCACGTGTGGCCATAAAATTTAACTTTGACTTTGGGACCTGCACTGTCACTGTTACATCTGCATTTCTGGTGGATTTGGATCTGAAGTACAGATCACTGAGAGAGCTGAGTGTCGTAAAACAGGCATATGACAAAATGCAGAGTTCACACATTCCTGGGATTTTTAGTACTTCTTAGGGGTTTATTACCTGTATTTGTTTAGCTGTAGTGCTTATTACTCATCATCTCTTTTGTACTCCTGTGCAAATTTCTACTTGTACTGACATGAGCTACCCATGCCCTGTCCATGTCCGATAAAATACAACCCTGTGGGATGTGGAGACACATCAACACAGCTCTCACAGGGAGCTGGTCAGAACTGATATATTTGGGGCAGATTAGGTTATTAACAGGACAGCATACTCTGAAAAGTTTGAAAAAAAGAAAAATAGCAATTTTTTTCTAATGGGATTTGTAGAAAAGAAACATAGCAATTTTTTTTCTAACGGGATTTATATATTGGAGAGACACTATTTACAAGAATATGTAGTGACAGGAGAAGGGGGATTAGCTTCAAGCTGAGAGAGGGTAAATTTAGATTGGATATTAGGAAAATATTCTCCTTGATGAAGGTGGTGAGGCCCTGGCACAGGGTGCCCAGAGAAGCTGTGGCTGCCCCATCCCTGGAAGTGTCCAAGGACAGGTTGGATGGGACTTGGAGCAACCTGAGACAGTGAAGGTCTCCCTGGGTTTTCCTCTTTCTTGATGAAAACTGACATTTCCCATGGCTCCCTCAGCCACCATCTGTGGTGGAAACTGATCCTTCCCTTTTAGTTGCAAGGTGCTTTTGCCCTTCTCATTCCCTAAGGGTTCACTACTCCTTGACTGAAGCAGTGACAGCCACTGCAGCTCTCACTCCTTCCGAGGACTGTGCCAGTAATAATTTCAATATCTTTCATTTTCAGAGATTTCAGCAAATTCAGATGGCAACGCTGAGAAACATGAAGTTGGAGGAGATAAGGTAAAATTTCCAGTAAGTTTCAAGAGTGTTTGAGTAGAAATCAGGACAGCAGGAAATGCTAGCGATCTTCGGATTCATACTAAAGGGGCAGCTTTTGAAAACTGTGGCTTGAACTTTTGTTTAGAAGCTCAGGAACCACCTGTTCCTTCCTTCAGTGGGCAGAGCCAAGGCCTGAGCATTCCATCTGGCTTGGACGGTTCAGAAAATCTCATCCCCTGGCATCCCTGGGGAGGTAACGTGCTCGAGGTGCGAGCAGGAAAAAGGCAAGTGAGGAGGGTGTTACACTCCCTGTCTCTAAGAGGAGGATGAGGGTGACTGAGCTCCTGCTTCTGCTTTGGACACCTTATGGAGAAGTTCATGTTAAGTGGGATGCATCTGGTTTCAATATTTCAGAATAGGGCTTATTAAATACTGAGCAGGTAATCAATGTTGTTTATCATGATCAGCTCAGAGTGTCTTCTCAGCACTTTGTACAGGCAAGCTCAGAGCAGCATTGCAAATTGCAGCCCAGTGCTCTGAGCCACAAGTGCAGCCCCTCCTGTGCAAATAACTCTGAAGGAAACCTGCTCTTGAAGCCTTTTCAGGTTCTCTCTTCTCCCTTCCAGCTTCCCAGCTCTGCCATCCTCATTGCCTGTGCCATAGCAGGGTCCATCCTTTTCATACTGATGGTCTCGTTGGTTTGGAAACGTAAGTGTCCTTAAGATAAATGGTTCTGATGCTGGCCTGATGCACGTGCTGCTGTGTCCCTGGTTGTTCTGGGAGCTCTGCCATGGCCCCGGTGCCAGTGCTCATCTTCTGGGAGCTGCTCTCCTTACTGTGACACCGTGAGGGGGCCGGGGAGGGTGAGTTGGTGGGGATGCAGCAGAGGGAAGCTGTGCAAAGAACCTGTTCCCTCACTTGTTGCAGGGCTGGCTCGTCCTCTTGGCTCTCTCTTTATACTTAAGTGGTCCCACAGTTTCCTGGAATTGCTCCCAAAACACACTGGTATAACTGAAATCAGGATGGGACCCTTTCTTTCCTGCTTAGCCCACAGAAATTTTGCAACTTGCTATCATTTCTTCTGAGCTCGTTTGACAGATATATTAGAATTATAGATTTCCTTTTGCCATTGTAACATTAATGCTATTTTGCTTCCAGGTAAACACGCAAAGAGGTTTATAGTAAAAAGGTAATCCATTTTGTAATTTCCTATTAAAAGTTCCAGTGTAATTTTTCTTAGAGACAGGAAGGTATTGGCTGCTGATTTTAATGGGTGCAGTATTGGCTTGTGGCGCTGATTACCAAAGTTGTATTAGGAGGAAGCTTCAGGTAACTTCACTCCAGAAATTCAATAGTGCTGCTTCCATGTAGGAATGAACAAGAACCCAGGGCACTGGAGAACTTAAGCAACTCTTACTGCAGCATAGTGACTCCAGCTTAAGGAAGTGCCCCATGTGCTTTTATTTTTGATTGAGAACCAGCACATGATACCTTGTGCAGGTGTAACTGATAAGTTCAGGTCTCCTGGCTTGTCTTGAAAAAAAATTTCTATGGACAAGTCACAGGGAAGTCCAGTGGAGTATCACCCCTGTTCCAAAGACCAGTAATTTTTCACTGGTAGCTGGTCCCTCACTGCTTGTTCCACCTGGGAGACAGGGATTGGGGAGAGACTGAATCCGATGGTGGTTACCCTCCAGCTGCCATTGCAGGGTTTAAACAACCCTTTCCTATCCATGAGAAGAACACAAGCCAGGTAAAAACCTCCCTGGTGTCAAAAGTAGGAGTGACTTCATTGCAGTCATTGGACTCAGAAGCTTCAGGTTTGCATTTCCATGGGAATTTGCTGATGTTACAGATAAGAAAGGATGCTCTGAAGCACTAATGTCCTTTTGCCCCATCCATAGTGACCTGTGCTTCTCACTGCAGTGTTGGACCACGAGAAGAGACTGAAAAAGTTTTCAGTGGTGCTGAAGGAGAAAACAACATTTTTTCCCTGTGAAGAGCTCCTCCATCATCTGCAGATGCCATGGGAAATAAAAAGGGCCTGTTCCATGCTGCATTGAGAGATGCTTGTGAGCCCTCAAAATATCAGCAGGTATAAAACAAAGGCCAAAGCTTCAACAGTGAAAATTTAAAATCTTTGTGCAAATTTTCCCACTTCACCCTTAAAACTCATTGCATAAAGAAGCTTATTTGAGAGGAGGCTTTATGCATTATTCATGGATGCTTCTGGCATCTGCCTTCTTACTAACACCATGTTGCACAATTGAATTTGTTTTTCTCCATTTTTACTAATGCTCTTCCTTGAATACAACTTGTACTGTCAAGAACAGAAGAGATCACATGGAAGGCTGCCTATCTTCAAATTGCCATAAAGAAAGAAAAGGAATCATAAAATACGGTTTTTAATGCTTTTATGTAATCAACAGAAAAATTAAGCTACACGAATGCTGTGAGCTTAAATAAAAAATGCAAATTACTTAAGGGATACCACTACTGCCTGTGATTCAGCATGTTTGAATAACCCTTGGAGAAAATGTTAATAAACTTTGTAATTTGTCACTGGCAATTGTATTTTTTATGCCACATCCTAAGGCATTTGAACAGGAGTTAGTTATTCCCCAGGTGAGGAAATGACTGGTGTGCTGTCTCAGCTCTCCAAAGAAATACTGCAGCATTGCCAGAGAGGGGAAGGTGCCCAGAAGACCAACCTGGAGGGAAATTTCTGTACCCTGCCCCCAAAACCCCCATAGCATTATTTTTAAAATCTGCTTAGGAAGAGGGATTGTCCATGGAGGCTGGGGGATGATCTATGGGATACACTGCAGAGCTTTTGTGTAATTCCCTGGGGTCCTCACCCATTTTGCTGCAGCGACTTTGGGAGAAGGTCCCAATCCCTGGCAGGGACCTGGAGCTCAGCAGTGCCAGCCACGGCACCTCTGGGCACTGACAGCTTGGAGCAGGAGCACACTGTGGGAACAGCACTGGACCAGGAGCCAACACGGTCTGGCAGCTCTGGACTTCCCTGCTGGGGGTGGCCGGGGCTGCAGTGAGACTTTGGAGCTCTGCAGCATCCTCTGACAGGCTGTGAGAGCGGGCAGGCAGGGCAGGTTCCTCCTTGGGGTCCCTCTGGGTCTCTCCTGGGCTCAGAGCCCTGCTCTGGTGTTGTTGTGGGAGGCTCAGGAGAGTCCCCAGACAGAGGATGTGGCCTGGGGGCTCCCAGGCTGGGTTTGCTCAGCTGACACCCCTGTCTGTCCCACACTGGTGACTGTGGCTGCCACCACCCCAACACAGAGCACGTGCTGAGCCTGGGGGCTCTGCCACTGTCACTTCCAGGCATGAATCTCACACAAACCTGGAAGGAATAAAAGGAAACAAGCAAAAACGAAAATCCCAAAGAGTTTTGATGGACTCCTTTGAAAAATCCTAACTTTTCTTTTTGCCTTTTTTTCCCCCATCCAATTAAACCTGCTAATTAAGTCAACAATATCTCCATTGCAGATTCCAATTGGCAGAGTTGAGCCAATCCTTTTGCTCTTACTAATTAGCTCTTCACTAATGACTTCTTTATGGCAGAGCTGGCTCTCGCTTGGGAAGGTTCTAACACATTTGCTGTGGTGCTGGCTGGACTTAAAAGCCCTGATTTTGGGGAGCTGCACAGGGGGAGAAGAGATGGAGGCCAACAAAGTGAGTTTGATCTGATCAACCATGTGGAAGTGCAGCCCTGAGAAGCTGCAGGGAAGCTGTAAGTGTAACTTATGCCACTGAGCATTCTTATTTATCTTTTTATCCACCTCAATTACTGAGGCAGAGCCTTGGGTTTAGAGTGGCAATTGGAAGCAAGGATTTGGGGAGGGTTACATTTAAGTGAAAATTCACTGAAGTTATTTTGAGGACTCAGGCTGTCAGTGTGTTCAGGGAAAGGCTAAAGGGAGCATTTTAAAATGTACCTGGAGGAAACTGAAATGCTGCTTTCCAAAAGCAACAGAAGCCCCACAATGCAGTCTCTGGGTCTAGTGGAGACAAGCTTGATGAAAGCAGCAAGTTTTTAGAAAGAAAAGGCTGTCAGAGAGGGTTTTATTGGCATCTGGAAATGCTGGCCTCTTTTTAAGGCTTTTACCTTGGAAGGCAAAAAAATACACTTGGGTAAAGACAAAGCACTGTAGCCAAGAAAACCCTCAGGTAACAGATTAAAGCAATACACAGGGCAAAGGAGCAAAGCCATTTACTTCAAAACCACCCTGCATTTCCCCAAAATTCCAGTCCCTCCATCCTGGCCTCCCACCACCTCAAACTGCCAAGCACCACGAGCTGAAATCACGCAGGTCTGAGGACTTGGAGCTGCTGGAGTTATCTCAGGATTTAGGGACCTGCACAGGGAGCCCATGGCATAGCAAAGCAGTTTTTAATTTGTTCAGAGTCCATGTCAAGCCTAAATGTTGTTATATCTGGAGAGTCTGGCTTGGCTCTGTGGAGCAAGGCAGTTAATTAATGAAGGATTTAGCTTTTGGTCCAAGAAATATTTTTTACTGGCCTCCAGTACTTTGTGGACAGTTGTCTGTATCAAAATGACCGATTAAAGAGGGTAAAGGAGGTCTGACGTGAGGAGATAATGACTGAAGGGCCCCATTAGTATGGAGGAGGTACAGAAAAGCAATTAAAAAGGGAGATCTGAATATTTTGGGATATGAGATTGACTAATGAGGAAAGAGGAGGAAATACTAGGTAAGTGCTGAGTTAGGAATACAAATCCTTTAAAGAGAAACCAGAGGAATGAATTAAATACCATTTTGAGATTAATGAGAGACCTCTCTTAATAGACTTTATTGGAGCTGACTGTTCTGATGGTCCCTTTCCATCTCAGCAGCACATTTCATTATGTTTCCAGGTTTGTTTCTTAGCCTTAATGTGCTTTTCCAGGCATTTTTTAATGTTAATATAAATAAATCTCTTGGTTTCAAAGGTGAAATGTAATTGAGGCTTAAGAAAGAGCAAGCAGAAGGGAAGAATGTGGCTGAGTACATAGGAAATTAGAAACAAGAATAAATAGCATCATGGGACTTGGGGAAAGAACAGAGATAACCACACAGTGTGAGATGAATGCATGAAAAAGTGGAAAATTTTTGCCTGGTAGAAAGAGGAAATGGGACGTGCTGCCACAGACATGACAGCAGATGGCAAAATTGAGCTGCAGAGACTGAGCAGAGAAACATCTGGAGAGATGAGGAGAGGCCGTAAAGGTGATGCAGATTTGCTGACACCAAGCAGAATAAATTCAGCCTCCTCCAGTGACGACGGAGGTCCCAACTAGGAGTTCAGCTCATGGATGGCTCCAGGGAATGCTTTCAGCACTCTCGGCCTGGGCTCTGGCTCATGTGGCCTCTAGCAACACAATTTCCTGCCAGTCTCAGTAACACCCCGATTTTCTTGTGCCGCTGAGGTTGCGGTGACCACGCACTTCTTGGTTTCCTCTTCCCACTGCTGTCTAACCCCAGCTGGGAGCAGTGTGGTTTTGGTTTCTCTTGCTAATTTAGAACACAAACCCCAAGACTCAGCAGCTGCTGCAATCACACTGTGGAAGCAGGGACCTGGGAAAGGAAATGTCAGCCCTAAACAAACGCACAGCTCATCTCAGCATCCACTCCTTCCTGCCATCCAGCAGGATGGGGTCTTGGCAAGGAGCCTTCCAAGGAATCACTTTGGAGAGTGTTTAGGAACTGAGAGGAGCTCTGTGATTGGAGTGAGGCTTCCCACAGAGAACCCTCACCTCCTCACTCTGTAGTGTAGAGTCACAGAACTAGTGAGGTTGGGAAAGTCTTCCAAGATCATCCAGTCCAACCCGTGACCGATCCCCACCTTGTCACCCCGACCAGAGCACTGAGGGACCATTCCTGGTTCACCTCCAGGGATGGGGACTCCACCACCTCCCTTCCAATGCCTGACAGTGCTTTCAGTGAAGAAGTTCTTCCTGATGTCCAACCTGAACTTTCCCTGCTGCACCTTGAGGTCATTTCTTCTTGTCCTGCTGCTGCTTTCCTGGGAGCAGAGCCTGATCCCCAGCTGGCCACAGCCTCCTTTCAGGAGGTGGCTGAGAGCAAGAAGGTCCCTCCTGAGTCTCCTTTTCTCCAGGCTAAACCTCCCTAGCTCCCTCAGTCGCTCCTCACAGGACTTCATTTCTAACCTCAGCTAAAGAACTCCAAGTAGTTTGAAACTGAGACAGGAAAACCATGAGGACACTGGGAAGAGAAAGGCAAATTGGTGTGTGCAAAAACCAGTGGAAGGATTGGGGAAGAAGGTGTGGGGAAATAATCTCTGGTAAAAGTTCATTGCCTTTCTTTAGTCTTTCATGCACTGACCCTTATCCAAAGGGAAGGGAAATCTACCACTTCCCAAAATATGTTTTTTGGGGGTTTTTTTTGTTGGTTTGTTTGTTTTAAGAAGAAAAGGAGCTGAAATTCTCTGGCTATTTCAAAATGCAGCTTCTTTTTTTAAGTATCTAGAAAAAAAGGAGAATTTTGTAAGGGTGTTTTTTGGAGTTTGGGGTTTTTTTAATAACTAGGAAAAGAGGTATATGGTAGGTAATCCAAACCAGGTAATAAATCTTGTCTGTAGTTATGTTTTCTAAAACAAAGTGTAGTAAGGCCTGACTCTCTTCTCTCATGTACATGTTCTGTAGTTCTACTGATGTTAGTGAACACTGAATCCTGGAAGGTAACCCCTTTTCACGCTTAAATGCACATCTAATGAAGATTCATGTCTTCAAAGGTGCTCTCAAGCACCAGAGCTGGTGTCATCCTTAACTAAGCCATCCAGCAGTTAATAAACATCACACAATCATCTGCATATTTAATGCAGGGCAGAGAATTTTATGGAGAAATCTCTAGCTTTTAATCCAGCAATGAATAATTTATGGGATTTTGGATTATTCCCTTTGTGCTGAATTAAGTTGTCTCTTTTCATGGAGTGAGCCCCCCGACGTGGGCTGTGCCACTGGCCAGGCTGCACAGTGATGGATGGTGCTGGGATGAATTATTTATTGCCCATTTTACATCACTTGCCCACCAGTGAACTAAGCCCATTAATTTTAAATCTGTTCATCTCCATTCCTAAGTGCACAGAAAGGCTTCCGTGTACATGAAATTCATCTCCCTTCCTCCCCCTCCCTCCAGGGCAGTAGTGAATTACCCACGAGGTTTGGGTTGGGTCAGTTTGGGCTGCAAACTGTCCCTTAAGGGGGGCAGTGGCAGTGTCCTGGCATGGGGAACTGTTTGTCCAAGCTGGTTCTGGTTCTTCAGCTCTCACTTGTGTCCTGCTTTAAAAGCTGTGCAATGGAGATGGTTGTGATTCCTTGGCTTGTCGTGCACGTGGTACAATCAATCCTCTTTAGTCCACAGGGGCTGTGCACAGGATGTGTCAATGGACCCAGATAGGGTGAGGGGGGAAATTCCCACAGGCTGTAATGAGCAAGCACTGATGTTTTAAAAAATTATTCTGAATTTTATTTCTACCTGCAAGTCTCAGCCAATGCTGGGGCAGAGCCCTTTCCCAGGGCTTTCCTGTGAGCTCTGCTTCAAGGACAAGGGACACTCAGTCTCTCAGTGGAGCAGAGAGTCAATGCTGCTTTTGAATTCTGCTTGGTGTTTTATGCCCTTGGTCCATTATCTAATGGGGAATATGATGAGGTAATTATGGAAATACACAAATTGCAACCTCATGAATACCAAAGAAATTCGTGATGATCCATGCTAAAAGAATGCATAAAAATGCAAATCATTTGTAAATGGGGAGCAGTAAATCTTGTTAGTATTAATAACTTAGAGCATTTAATTGCATCAGGTCTTGATGAATTCTAACCAAAGCTGTCTGAAGAGATGGTTTTGGGACTCTTCCCCTGTGAACTGTGCACCATGAGGTCAGGGGGAGCTGTAACTTGGATCCACCTTTGGCTTCCTCTATAAGCACTGCTTGGCTGGTTCTTTTGTGGGCTAAAAAAGGGATGGGGATTTATCTTCAGGCTTCTCTCTGATTTGTGTCATACCACACTGTATCTTGTTTCTGTTTGTGGGAGGTGCTCCCAGCAGCATCCTGGGGAGGAAAGAGAGAAGAAATTCCATCTTTGTGATACATCTGGCCAGGTGTAAAGGGACTTTTGTTAGGAGTCTGCTGGGTGAAGATTCCACCTGGAAACACACTCACTGCAGCTTTCCCAAGTCATTAACAAACTCTTCTTTTCCTTAAACTTTGCCAGGCTTGTCTGTGGCTGGGTGTTTGGTGGAGCTCCTATGTATCAGCTCTTCCTTTCTCTTTTAGTTCATTCATTCCCTGTCTGTGGCTGAGTTTTCCTGCCCTAATCAAAGATACTGGATGGCACCTCCATACATGAACCCTGTAGCTTCATAAAACCTGATGAAGGAGAGAGGAATATTCCAAGAGAAAACAAGAAAAGGTCATGATTTATTGCTAATAAACAGCTCCCTGGATCTTATTATCTTTGCTGTATAGAAGCCTGGAGATCTAGATTGGGCTTTATAATTCACATTGAAATTCAGTGTATCACATGTCTCCTGTAAAGCCACATTTTTGAATGATACTCAAACCCTATTAAACAGGTACTCATTAAACCACAACACCTTATAAATTCTCCCTGAGTTTTGTTGACAGTACACATCAAACACAAACCCTTAAGTGCTTTTCATTTTCCTGGTAGTGGGCTATCATAATGCATCACATGACAAAATAACGTGTTTACATGACAGATTTAATGCTTGATCTGCTGCACGAAATGCTTCAGAGCACCAGAAGACAAAAATGTAACATTATACTTCCAAGTGTCTATTAATTCCTAACTAATAATAAATTACAGTGGGATGCTGATAGAAATGGATGAGAGAGGCACATGCACACGGGAGGAATTCATGAGGATCAGTGACATGGCAATGAATACTAAATGCAGACATCATAGCTAGAGTGGAAACACAGCATTTCTGGGTTGGCAGGAGACTCACTGCTGCTCCACGGGTCTGGGTTTCTTCTTTTGGGTCCTGACAGCCCACACAGGGTTGTGGTGAAGGTCAAGTTAGATTTACTTTCACTTCTCCCTCCTTCCAAAAGCAAGGAGTCCCAGCTGGTCCTGGGAATTGGCCAGGCATGTGACCAGGACTGGAGCTGAGCCCCAGCTCTGGGGACATGAGGGTGCCCTACCAGCCCTTTGTGTCACCCTGGGGCTGGAAGGGTCCCCCACTTGTCCCTCTTCACCCCTGTGAGCTGCCTGGCTTGCTTTGTGAATTGCCAGCCTGTGCCTGACAGCTGAGGGGGCACCTTGGGATGGCTCTGGGGACCTTGCAGATCCGCAGCAAGGCCCTGCATGGACATTTTGTAGGGATGAGGAGTTCACTGAGGGCCAAGGGCAATCACCAATCCTCCTGGGGATGGGAGAGACAAAGAGAAATCAACCCTTTGCTTACAGACCCTCTCCCACTAGCAAAAGAAAATAACCAAGTTTCTGGTTTTTTCCAGCTAAAAGACCCTTTCCTCACCCTCTCTTTGGCTCTTCTCCCTGGGAACTGCTCCATCCCTGCACCCTCTGTGCTGAGCTGTGTAACCTGCCCCTGGCACTGGGCACGTGGCTCCCACCCTCATCCTGCACATCCCAGCCACTCCAGCACCTCCAAATCAGACACCAGGGTTCATCTGCTCCCACATGAGTGAGCTGCTGTGTTTAGAGCAATGATTTCATGCTTGGTTTTGAGCATCACTTCCTACTCCCCCTCGAAGCAGAGCACAGACAAGTCTCAAGTCATTCTGTGCAAAATTGGGTTGTTTTTTTTTTTCCTTTCGTAAACCTCTGTGTAAACCATTTTTACTTTTGTTGCTTGTTGTTTTCATCAAAAACAGTTGTTAATTCTGGAGTTTCTTTATGAGGAGTTGTCCCTCAACAGGTCTCATTTCTCACAGTGCCACCTCCTTCCCTCCACACAACTCTACTGTAATTCACCACATCGTTGACTTCCAGCCCCGACAGAAAACTGCCAGAATTTGGAATTTCAAGAGTGATATTCAGCCACTCCACAAGTTTAGAGTATGAGGACAGCTGTGTCCATTAATCTTTTAAAAGAACCCAAATCTCTGGTTTTTATGGCAAGTGGGAGCTAGGAAGGAATTGGTTTGTGGGAAAACAATGCTGTAATGATGACATACAATCAAAGGGAGGGTAATAAACCTGCTATTCCTCCATACTTACTGGGGGAGTTGGCTGGGGAGCAGGAGCTGAGCCCTGTTTTAACTACAGACAGCTCTCTCTTTTCGGTTTTTATAGCTTTCTCAATCACTTGGCTCATCTGCTGCTGGAGGCTTTTATTTGCTGATAAGGGCTGTTAAGCAGTTGGAAAGTCAGACCAATGAAGTTATATAAAATGCAGAAAAGGGTTTGTGCCAGCTTAGAGCCACCATGCCGGAGGAGGGAGGGAGATGGGAGGGCTCCAGCCCTTCCTCTTGGCAGGGGAACAAATTACAGTAAAAGGGGACAAATTACAGTAAAACAGAGAGATGTAGTTTACTGCAATTTGTCCTTCTTTCAGGCGGGCCCATATATACATATTTAGGTGTATATATTCACCTACTTATATTTGTCCCTGCTCCTTGTGCTGATGGGACAATGGGTTCCTCTTTCTTAGTCTTCTTCCTCTTTTTCTGAGAAAATTTTGAAGCCTCCTTTAACAAGAAAATGAATAGGAAATGTTGATATGCAATGGGAGGGGTGCTGTGGTTGCCTTGCCCCAGTCCAGTGGTCTGAAGCAGCATCTTTTAGTGAGGAAATGACCAGTTAAACCCCAGAAAATCTTGGAAGTACATTAAAGGCCACTTCCCAAGTGACTTTATAGTACATTTCCTTGTCTGGAAGGAATCAAGAATGGAAATGGAAAAATGACCAGATTTTAACACTGCAATTTTTTCTTTGAGCAGTCTTCAGGGCGTGTCTCTGCAAGCCTGGATACAGGAAATAATGTTGGGCTGCATCTGTGGTGAACCTGGCTTTTTTGGTTTGGGTTTAAGGGTTTATTCTATATAGGGTTGGTTTTGTTGTTCTTGTTTTATTTTGGGGTTTTTTTTTAGCAGAGGGAACAGTGATTCTGGGACAGCTTTGTTCTGCTTTCTCAGCCATTATTTATTTATTCCTATTTGCCCCTTTATGAGAGAATTGAAAATGAATCTGGAATGTTATGTCCAGAAGGTTGTGTACTCTCTCTCTCTCTATAAAGAAACTGATATAATTTTTGAATTAAAAAAATGCCGACCAACCAAACCCAAAACAAAAAACTTGTTCCCCATATCCAGCTACTATCTTTCAGGTCCCTCTTGCAAATTGCTAACACAATTCAGTTGACCTGTCAGCACTTTTAACAGTTTATCCAATTTTCTGATTTTTACCAGGTTTCTAATTTGCTCTTTTCATGTCTCCTGAGTGGAGGATTCTCTTTCAATCCTGTGTTTCTCACCACCTTTTGGCAGCATCATTTATTGCAGTACAACATCTAGTTTTCAAACAAATTCCTGGAAAAGCAGGCATCCTTTCCAAATGTCACCTCCATTTTGGTCGTGACCTGAAAAATGAGGAGTGTCAGGTTTTACTAAAGCATTTCAGTTCCCTTTTGCTCTTTCTTTTTGCTCTGAAGCAAATTAGAAACATTCTGCAGTCCCTTCTTGTCTCACCTCTCGCAGATTGTGTATGATAGGTAGGTAGGTAGGTGCCTTTCTGCCTCTTACTTTTAGTCTTGAGAAATTTCCATCTAACCCCAAGGAAATATGAAGTCAAAACTGATGACTCTGCCTGGAAAAAGTCCACTGAGATGTGACAGCTCCTCCTCCCCGGAGCGGAGCAGCAGCACAAACACCTTGGGAGAAAAGCTGCTGACTGCAACAAACCATTCACTTCATTTTCCTTTTCCTCCTTGGAAACAGTTTGTTCAAAGCTCTCTGCAGCCAGGAGCCTGAGAAAATAGTTTAAAAAGCTCTAGGAAAGGATTTACTCTTTGCATGAGTTGACAGTCTGCAATCTCCAGTGCAGAGCAGTTAATTGAAAACCGGGGAAGGAACGGCTTTTAAAAGGTATCATGTGAATCTTGGCTCAGGGCAGTAAAGCCCAGCTTTCAAGCTAGTTTTTTTCCCCCTGTTTTTCTTCTTGAAAGATGTGCAAGTTCAAGGAGCAGAGATCTGGGAGGGCTTGGATGGCCATAAAGCTGCTTGGTAATGCTGGACCATCTGCTGCTGCAGAGCCGAGTGCAAGGTGCTCACAGCGAGAGCCTGGTGGGGCTTGGACCAAATGCCTCTTGGAGGAACTGAATCGCTCTATTTCTACAAATGTATGGATTCCCACATTGCTGCTGCATCTCTCCTCTCTAGCAGGCTGGATTTGGGGTGCAGCACTCTGGGATTTGGTCACAGCAGGGCAGGTTGGTGCCCTCACGCCCTGGCTCCGGCCACCTCACCCGCAGTGGTTGCTGCACTTACACTTGCCAAGTTTACCCTTCTACATCATCATTTGGAAAAAAATTACTTTCCAAACTGTGGTCTGTTAACTATGTATAATATTGGCACTGAATATGATCTGAATATCACTTGGAAAGGTGGTATGAATCCTTTTAGAAGAAGTGTAGCCAGTGAGTCTGCCCACAGGCTCGCTGGCATGGGCAGCGTGCCCCCTTTCCTACCCTTTGCAGGAAGGGTTTGAGATCTCCTTGGCTGATGTTACATTTTCTGAGGCAGATGCATTAAAAATGGATTAATTTTTTTTTTTTTATCAGGCTCCACTACTTTCCTGGTGGAGCTATTTATGTAGAACTAGATTTAAATGTCTCCTATTTCATCATAAATTGTATTGACCTGGTAAAATCCATGCCGTTTTCAGCAAAGTCTGTTCCATTTGGAAATAAGATATAAATCTCCTGCCTTCAGAAAGTTTTTCTAACAAACCCTCATTTGAGGCACAAGTGGGGTCAAGGCAAGGTAAAAACAGAGATCCAAAGTTTTCTGTGCTTTCTCCTCAGACCAAAATCTACCACGTCAAATCCACCCAACCCCCAGAAAGTTTTACTTCTTGGCACTTGTAGTTGTGGGTTGGTAAAATGCACGCTCGTAACAGACTCAGCTGCCATCCTCCTGCTGCACCCCCCCTGAACCCCCAGAGACCCAGAGGTGAGGGCACAGCTGCCCCTCACCTGCAAGGGGCTCAGCCTGTGACGTGTTCCCAGGGTGATGTCTTGCCCCTCAGTACAGAGTTCCCCACAAAATGCAGTTGCTGCTGCTTTCTTTTAAGACATTGTCAGAGCAAGGAGAGGTGCTGAGGGCATAATCTCTTCTTTATGAGTTACAGTGTGTGCTCATGCATTGGAAACCAGGAATTCATTTCTATCCTTCTCCTGAGAGAGTCTAAACCCACTTTTCCCAAAAGAGTGGCTGAGCCAGTGGCTGCTCTGGAGTAGGAACACTTTTCTTCATTGTCTGGAGCTAGAATACTGCAAAAAAAAAAAAAAAAAAAAAAAAAAAATAGAGATTTGGGTTCTACTGATGCAGAGAGAGAGAAATTACTGTCAGAATGGAGTGGGATCCAGTGAAAGAGAGACCTGGGCTCTGAACTTGACCCCCTCCATTGCTTTGCATTTTCCTTTCAACCAAATATACAAGGTTTTGGACCAGGAACAAAGTCTTTTCCCCTTTCTGTGATTGTCTCAGCAAGCAGCTTGTACCCACATGGATCCCCTGCCCCTTTTGCCTATCAAGAGTCTTGCAGGTGGATCATTCCTCTGGCTGGATCATTTCCAAGGCAGGTACTAATCCCTGTGCAATGCCCCTCTTCCAGGCCCTTCACTGCAGGATCTGGATGCACTCCAGTAGCCAAGGAGCTCTGCTCAGCCCCAGAAACTGCAATGCCCAAATTTCAGGTGCAGAAGGTGCTTTTATCCAGGCCTGAGTGTATGCACAGAGGAATAACTGAGCTGCTTGATGAACTGATTAAAGATTTATAGTTCTTAGAGCACATAGCTCTCTTTTGGGGGAAATCCTGGATCAGAAATGCATCTCTGTCCTCACTAATCCACGTATTATTCTCTCTCATTACTTTCTATTGATTCATTTTCATTTCATGTTGCAGCACGGGGTCACCAGTGTGTATCTGATATTACAATACATTATTTAGCTCTCTCCTGACTCTGGCATTTGGAGGCATCTGTTAGCATGGTTGACTCTTCCCTGTCTATTCATTTAGTGATAATACCTTAATTTTTTCTATTAGTAATACCAACATCCTACTGATCAATTAGCTGGTCATGCTCTGGCTGAATCCAAAGTTAACTCTTTCATGCCTTCTCTTTCCACTTTACTACCTGCAAAATTTTATCAGGATTTTTTTTTGTCTCCTCTGACTTTCCAAGTGATACAACCCCATCATTTATGGTGTCATCCCATGGGAAGAACAGAAAGCAGGGAGCTCTCCTGTGCTCTCACATAGCTCTAGGATGCCGTTCAGCCACCGAGGTGAAGTACAAACGATATTTAGGGAACTTTACAGGAGAATTTAGGGAGCTATTACAGGAGTAGTAGGCTCAGACTTCTGCCTGTTTTCTCTCTTCATCTGTTTTTGCCCAAACATTTCAATCCAGGGATTCCCCTCCCTTTAAGAAGTGGAGGATGGGACCTAGTTTTTTTTTATTAGTTATTTTCGGTGTTATTTTAATACAAATAAAAATCCTTTCTGCTTCCCAAAGTCCACCACATCCCAAAAACTTGTCTCTAAGATTATGGGAGCAAATCAGCAAGTCATTCATGCTGTGTTGTGAGGAACAACAGCAAACAGCAAGGGCAGTGCTGGGCTCCTGCCCCGCTGGACACTGGGATGAGCTGGAACTGCTGGCACAGGCGTGGCTGCAGATGAGTGCCACGTTCCACAGCTGCCTCCTGTCCCAGCCCTTGCCTTTCCCAGGGACTGGTCCCTCTGCAGAGGGGCTGCTCCTCATCTCCCTGGCCATGACCCACTTGTCATGATGGGACTTCAATATTTTAAAACATCAGAGAAAGTGTATCAGCCCCACTGGTGGAGAAACTTCTTTTTGATGTTCCCAGGCTCGTCAAAGTGATGTTGCAAGGGACTGCAGAGCATTTCTGTTTGGTTTCAAATCTGCTTCTAACAGCTGGGCTGTGCCATCTCCAGTGCTGAGAGCGGCACAGCACAGCAGCCCCTCTGAGCAGGCTGCTCTCTCCATCTCAGCTGCTTCCCTTCAGGGTGTCTCTCATCCTGGCCCTTCCTGAAATGCACAGCAGATGTGAGTAGCAGTCCCTTCTTGGCATTTCCCCTCACTTTCCTTTGCTGGACTGCCTGAGCAACAGTGACAATACCTCTAGCATCACTCTCCATCGGTTGGAAAACCCTGTGTGTTCCCCAGATTGCAGCCATTCCTGTCACTTTCTCTGGGTTCCCAATCAGAATAACAACAAAAGGCAGCTGGGCTGGGCTGTGTAACTCCTGCCTTGCTCGGTCAGCACTCCCTGTTTCACAAGCTTTGAGGACATGGCAAAATTCCAGGACTTCAGTAACACAGCTGTGCCAAAAACTGCCCCATCCCACTGCTGGATGGAAAAGCTGTTGGAGAGACATCACAGCAGGGTTTTGGGGAGGCCTGGCTGCTGGAACTGTTGCTCAGAAACACCTCTCTGGCTTCCCTCCGGCTGCTAATGAGAACATGGAGGTCTTGCAGATAAACCAAATCGTGTCTTTTTAGGAAGACTAAAAACCCTTATATTTTTAATTTCTTTTTTATTTTCCATCTTATCAAGCATCTGTAGTTCCTTACTGCCTTTCTCCACCCAGCACTGGTATTTCTTCCCTTGGAAAACACTCATTCCCAATACTGACTGGCTTTGACTTTTTTTCTTAAACAAACTTGACCTTTAAGATGTCCTGTGGAATCTTAACATTTTCTAAATCCTAAATTGTTTTGTACTTCTCTTTTTCAGCCAGTTCATTTTTTCAGTCTGCTTTTAAAAAAAGCCACTGGCACCAGAGTGGAGCCAGCATCCTGGGTTTCTCTCACCAGTGGCACAACTGGAAGTGAACCTCACCTTATTCCTTCTGCCTGGCTCTGTGTGATTGAGCAGGATGTGTCCATGCTCTGTAGTTCAAGTACTTCCCATGATAGAAAATCTATCAGGCACTAATGGAAGATGTTCCTGTAGTTAATTACTCCCTTTGGCTTGTAGAAAAATAATAATTAGGAAATGACTCCCCATACTTAGCTTGGATTGATCCAGCCATTGGGTCTTGTCCTGCCCCTGTCTGATGGATTAAAGAGCTCTTCCTTAACAGAAAATCATGTGGATACTTTAGAGACCTCTTCACCTTCCCTTGGTGAAATCAAATAAACGGAAGCTCTTTGGTCTCTCCCTGCAAGGGAAGTTTTCCTGACAAGGGTCAGGGCAGGCCAGCAGGGTCCAGGTCAGAGATCACAAACCAGAAAATTTCTGTGTTCTTGGCCCACTTTCTGGAACCCCAAAATAGATAAACTGTGAGAAAGGATTTGACATTTAAATCTATTTCCTCTCTCCCCTCCTCATGATTCAAATTAACAGAGAATTAATGGATAAAATTAATCAGGCACTATTTCGTCTCTCTCATGAAAAGGCAGGTGAACATTGAACTATATTAAATATTACTTCCTCATGGGAAAAATGAGATTCCATACAGTTAACTAAAGATTGAGACCAGCCAATTACATGAATATATGTAACCAGAATGATTTGAATATGGATGCTACAGGAATGGAGGAGGGAAGAAGGAAACCTGTCCGTGCCCCTCAAACCCCATTTGAACAGCTTAGTGCTGGATTTCATATTTAACTTAATAAAGGCATTTACTGTTAATGAGATGATGAATGCGCTGGAAAATAGGACTAAGTGATTAAAATAGGAAATTCATGAGATGTGGCTCTTGGCAAGGGTGGAAATGGGAAGGAAGTGGGTTACTGGGAGTATGTGATGGGAAGAGCTGTCCTGGGACCGGCCACACTGGCAGGTGGGCACCCAGAGAGGTGTCTCACAGTCCTTTTCTCGGTCTCTTTGGCTTCCTGACCTTCTTCCTTTCTTCCTTCCCCCTCTCCCTGATGGTGCTGGCTGTGTTGCTAACAAGCCCTGATCGTGCCGTCACTCTCTGGATCTGCAAACGAATATAAATGAAAAGAAAATCTCTGCCCCGTGATTTTACCAACCTGTGTGCATTTGCTTGTCCAAAACAAGGGCGCCAGAGGCTGGGTTAATGAGGAGCAGAATCCTGTCGAATAAAAAAAGCATAATTTAGTCCTTAGATTGCAGGAGATTTGGAAGATTTTTGTGTTTTGCTGGTATAGCTGGGTGAATTTCATGGGTTTTGTGACCTCCAAGCAAGGACAAAACGTGCTGCTTTCCATCTAAAGCCATTGCCTTCAAAAATAAGATACAGTTTCTGGACACAGAATGCAGGCATTGTTACAGAAACTATGTATGGGACATACATTTGCAAATTTTTCATTCGTTATAAAACATTGATCAGATTAATTCAGTGTTTCCATTTGCCTCTGGAACTGACCTTCTCCTGGGAACAGGCTGCTGGAGTATTTAATATTTAGATGGCTGCAAAAACTACCTGGAGCAAAAACTGCACCGAGGAAATGGGAACACAGGAGAGTTCTGCCACAGCACAACCTCCATTGCCCTTTCCATGCAGCTTAAGGCTCATTAGGCAACAGAACCCCTCAAATCTCACTTTGCAATTACAAAGTTGGAAATTCTGGGCATGTCCCTGGGACAGCAAAGGGAGGTTTGGCTCTGCCTTTGCTTTCCTTCCATGCTGAAGGGATGAAACCTTGCCTTTCTGGGCACTTTTAGTCCTGGGAGCTTAGTCGTGAGGAATTTTGTGCCTTTCTTTGGGGTATCTGACTGTTGTCACACCCGTGTGTGACAAGTGTGAGAACAAGGCTCGCACAATTCAGATTTCAGTGCAATAGCAGCCACTAATACATTAGAGGAGGAGAAAATAAGTTAAAGGTTCTTTTGATTTCAGATGTACAGGCACAATAGGTGAGAGGGAAGTGAAAAAATAATCCGTGATAGGAAAGACAGCATCTTTTTGTTTGTATCGTGCAGAACAGGGCAGGGTGAAACACGGGAGTGCCAGGAATGATGGCAAAGGAGAAAAGGAGGGACAGAGCAGTTCCCTGAAGGTGTTTGGCCATTAGGTGCCACTCTTCTGCTGCATTTCCAGCAGACACAAACTCCTTCAGTTCGGGTAAGCCAAGCGCAGCTGCCTCCTCAGTCTACAGGTTTAATTCATGTGAGAACTTCACAATAAATGTTTTGATCGAGAACCTTCCACTTCATGCAATTCCTGATTAATTTGGTTCCCCATTTCAACGCGATCGAAAATTCAGGAATCGGCTCCCTTGTGCTCACAATAAAAACAGCCAATGTATTCTGTTTGATTTAAATCTCTTTAGGTAGCAATTGTGAGATAATTCGATCACCAGCTCTGGGGTGTAACTATTGAATTTGTGCAGAGGGTGGCATTTTAGCACCGCAGAAGGTAAAGGAGTCCAAGAAAAATACATGAACAACAAGGAAAAAGAGAGGGTCCAGCAGAGAGTAGTTTTGTTGATATTTCTGACTGTGCCTCTCAGCTTGCTTATAACTTTGGTCAAAAAAAAAAGGCTCTAGAAGCTGCACAGAATAATCCCAAAGTCAGAGATGCTAGTTTGCCATTTTCTGGCAGCAAAGTCTGTATAAGCGCATCTGTTCAAGCCACTTCTCCACTGTCTTCTGCAAAAAAGAGATAAATGTGTGCCTGGCCAACCCTCAAACCAGCAGCATTGACTCCTCAGATTGCATCCCCACTGTAATGACTCAGTTGAGAATGATGGCTTACATGGGGAAAGCATTAATTTTTTTTTTCAGGAGCATTTGAAAGATTTACAGCAAACTTACATCTTAGTCCTAGGGAACTAACTAGATTAGTACTAATTAAAGACTATATTTTAGATTTAAAAACCCAGTCACTTATGGCTTGCAGATGTAAAACTCCCCGTTTTTTGCTCCTAAGATTTTGTTTGCTGTTTCTGCAGTCAGCAAATGAAAAGCTCCAGCTCTCTGCAGCATATCTTGCTGGGAGGAAAACTGTCAACATAAGAAGTGAAGGAGAGTGGGGGGGGAAGGCATTATTTATTCTATTTTAATCTTTTTAATATCCCTGTGTAAGGGACACGGAGCCTGCAGTGGTTTCTCCGTGGGTGACAGAGTGCCTCTGCCCAAGGTCACGTATTGATGCCTCTGTTTGTTTGCTCCGGAGCCCACCTCTCCTCTTGAATAATTCAGGAGCACGTTCAGGCCAGGAAGGCTCTTTAATGAGTTCAGGAAGCAGCCAGGGCTCAGCACTGGGGCTGGAGGTGGCTCCAGACCAGGATGGGCTGCCCTGTGCCAGCACGGGGCTCCAGCCTGGACCTGACCCCCGCTGGTCTGGCAGCAATCAGTTCCCACTCAGTGAGAACAGCACAGGCAAGGGGCACCAACGGGAGCCTGCCAGGCCCATCCCAGCGGTCCTTCTTCTTCATCATCCCTTCAAGATAATTAAGCCTGATGAAAGGTGAGGGACAGAGATTTAATTTCTGCTGCAAGGGCACTCTGAGGCTTCTGCTCCTTTTTGACTTGCTTTCCCAGCCTAGGGCCAGATCCTGGCTGTTTTGCAGGATTAACTGAGCCAGTGATGCTGCAGTAAAGGGCTGGTCAGTGGGAAGTCAGGGGGATCAAACTGGGCCTGGAGGAGCCAGTGCAGTGCTGTCTTTACAGGATGGGGTCTGTGTCTGCTTGCTCGTCAGCTGAGGGCTTCCCACTCATGGTCCTCTTCATAAACACCAGGGCACAGCATTTTCCTCTCATGCCACATCTCTGGCTGTGTGGCTGAGGGCTTGGGGTCTCTCTCAGGCTCCCATCACAGCATCTGTGCACCGCAAGTCAAGAAATTCCAAAAGACCCATGAATTCTCCCCCTGCAGAAGGCACCAGCCCTCATCCTCCCCTTGCTGAGCACCTCCTTCTCCCTGGGAGGATCCACAGGTCTGCTCCATTAGCTTGCTTACAGGTTTTCAGAATAAAATCAGCTTGGTAGATGTGCTCCATTAATCTACAATGACTTTGGTGTTGATTCTTCATTTCATTGACATACTCGTATTTTCTCTTTTGCAGTAGTTTAGTTTTTATGTGGAGTTTTTGCTGTCTTCTTTTCTGTATCTCTGTGAAGTAAGCAAGGCAATTTTCTGTTTAAATTGCTTCTGGGGAAGACAGATTTAAAGCCATACAGATGCTTGAAAGGCAAGTTAAGGACTTAAAGCATCATCTTAGGGACCCAGCTGCACACCCTGAGTCCTCCAGGATGTAAAAAAGGGCCATAACCTGGACACGATCTTCTGATGCTTTCAGGAAAGGAAAGAAAAAGTTTCATGTGCAGTAATTTTGGATTGGCTGTCACAGAAAGTTTCCAACCATAAGTTCATTGCAACAAGCTGAAGGAGGCTTTTGACAGCAGGTTATGCCATCACCCATCAAATGCTGGTGTATTAGACCCTGTAATAAAAGAAAAAATGCCTTTATATCTTCTTGGGTTTCCTGTTTCTGACCTGTTCTCTCAGCAAGCACTGCACTATTGACCTCAGAGAATTTGTAAAAACTTCTGTCTGTTTGGCTTTTCTTTCATGAACCTGAACTGGGCTGGTGGTTAGACAAGATCTGTGTCCTCCCTCAGGAATTCCTGTTTTTCTCCCCATGTTAGGAGCATGCGCTAAGATGAGATTGTCAAACTTGGAAAATTACTTGATTTTGGAATACCTCTTCCTGTTCAAAATGACCTTTAAATAGCGAGGTTGATGCCCCACAAAGCTGTATTTTTGGATTAGGTTTTTGTTTGGCTGGTCAGTTGAAACAGTTGATACTTTCCATAATGCAAAGTAAATACAGGAATGTATTTATGTGCAAAAGCCACACCACGCTGCTGCTGAAGCTGTTGAAGAGCTTCATCTTGACATTTTCAGACTAGAAGGCAGATGTTACCAAGATGCTTATGGGATGACCTGTGTTTTCCTTTAATGAGAAATCATTAGCAAGCAACTGTCCACAGAATGTCTGAATTTAACTGAAATGGGATTTTTTTTTGATAGAAGATGTTTTATGGAAACTTACAGTTGTTTTTGTAATTTTTTTTTTCTTTTTTTTGGCAGTTAATTGACATACTCCCTCTGTGCACATGCTTTTAATCCTGCCTGTATGATCACATCAGAGCATCTTCTTCCCACAAGGCTTCCCTGTGTGCTGCTCTCTGCCACATTCCTGGGATTTTTGCTCTATGGGCTGCTCTGTGAGAGCTGCCCATTCTTTCCCAAATGCTGCAGCAGAATTTGCTGCAGCAGTGAGTTTTGTCTTCGCAGCTCAGCTGGCTGTAGCCTCCGTGCCAGTGAAAGAGGGGCAGTGCAGGAGGTCTGAGTGAGCAGAAACTGGAGCTGGGGGAACCCCAAGGACTGTTTGATTGTGGCTGCTTGTGGAAATCTCGTGCAATAGCACATGAGGATTCTGTCTGTGCCCATGTCTTGTTGCAAAGACTGTGGTCAGACTTTGGCTGTCTGGGACATTGGGCAACTCAGATGTTCTGCACTCTTTTACTTCAGATAAAAAGATTTTAAAAGGCTGTATTTGCGTGTATGTAAAATCTGGTCAGGCTGATGTCTTTTCTCACTGGGGCTGTGTTGTGCTTGTTCTGTGCTAACCATGAGTGCAGAGTATCACAGGGATTGTCCATTAATTGCCTGCTGACATTAGCAAATTGATATTAAACAAGATTTAAGGCAGCAGCAGCTCCCAGTGCAATCCCTGCTTGTCCTGCTGAGGGCCCTGGGTAGAAGTTACAGTCCTACAGCCCAGCCTGGGAAGAGTAACGCTGGGTCTTAATCTCAGCTCTTCTGTGGTTGAGCAGCAAGAAAAGCTTGATGGAAAAAAGCCACCTGAGAGCTCAGGAGAGATTGTGAAAGCCAGGTGTGATCAGTGGAGCTTCCCAGTGAGCAGGGCCGCCGTGGGAAGTGCTGTGGGAAGGTTTGCTCACAGTTACACCCATCATCACTCCACTGTGTGTTCATCCAGAAGGGATGGTCTCTGCAGTGCCACTGAGAGCCCAGCATTTCCCCACAGCTGCTGCAGCAAGGGAGGGTCCAGCTGCAGGGCCTGAAGCCCTGGGACTCTGGTCACACACTGCTGCCAGGGCACTGGCAAAGTGCTGCTGGCCTGGGCAGGCACCATCCTAAACCCACAAGCCCTTGCCTGGCTGGATCTCACTTGGTGTTTCCTGCAAGCATCACAGTGATGCCTGCAGAAAATAATGCTTGCTGGGGGATATTCAGGGTCCCTGCCAAGCCAAACCATCCTCTGCCTTCATTCAGCCACTGGGTTTGGAAAACAGCAACATAGAGATTTCCCCTTTCAAAAAGCACTGCGTTTTCTGTCTTGGCACAGGATGGTTTCCCTGAAAGTCAGAGCTATATATGGACCAAATGAAAATCCCTGCTTGACACTCAACCTGCAGACCCGGATCCCTGAGCTGCAGGAGACCTTTTAGTCTTTCTGCTGCAGGTGGCACTCCTGTTCCTTCTCTTTCCACCGTCCCAAATCTGAAGTGATGAGTTATTTGCTATGGTCCAAAGGGCAGCAGAAAAGCCTGACCAAATTTAACTAAACCAGAAGGGCACAAAAAGGATTTTGAACAAAATGTGAGTGGCTTGCTTGCCCTGCCCATCCCTTCTCAATTACTGAGAGCAAATAACTTTCATGTAATGGCTATGGGGGAGAGGCGTGGAGAGAAATCAGAAAAGGCTTTTTGGCAAAAAACAGTGAGATTTGGGCGAAGAAAATGAATTGCACAGTGTTTGCACAAACACGGCGTGTGCTTGGCTGCCTTGGGCTCCAGGACTGACCTCGCAGCCGACCCTGGGCAGCAGCAGTCTGGCATTCCAGGCCCTGTGCTGGGGACTCTTTCACAGCTCATCTCCATCCCTTGCTCCCTGCCTTGGAGGGGCAGCTCCCCACAGCACCCAGAACTTCTGCCAGCAGCTCTGTCCAAAATTCCCTAAGTTAGGACAGGGAATTTTCCCTCTTAGCACCATGGCAGTGCCTGCTCTCCTCCAGCCTGATGTGCTGGAGGTGCGATGCAGGAGATCCCCAGGGCCCCTCGCAGGGTGATGTCTATAAGGTGGTCAAGGTCAGCTTTCCCAGGCAAAATCTGGGCAGCCAGGCTTCTTCCTCTTCTTAGAATCTCTTGTCAGCTGTGTTGGGGTACAGGGAGAAAGGCAGCCAGTAGCAATGAGCAGAGCAATGCAATTACCAGGTAAAAGGAGAGACAGAGTGGGGTCTCTTCCCACCACCCCAAATAAGCCAGAGAGGGAATACAGAGTTTGGGTCAGTTCCACTTGGCCAAAACTGTCCATCAAATCATAGTGGGTTAAAAAATAACAACAAAACTTGAAAACTGGGCTGAAGAAGTTGAGTTATTTCAAGGTTTCATCCTCGGGAAGATTAAGAGGCAACACAGGCATAGCCTGCAATTAACAACAGCAGGCAGAATAGTTTCTTAATCTGAGGGAAAGAATCTAAGTAAATTTCAAAGGCTGTAAAGAGAAGTGACATAAATCCAGGTGGGAAATAAGGCAGGTGGAATGTGTTCAGTGGCTTCCCTGGGCACTAACAGGAGGGTGCAAGCAAGATGTAATTTTTGTCTTTGTACAGCACCATATGCACTAATCTAAAAAGCCCATAAAAGTCTTCCTGCACTTTAGCTTGATTCCGTGCAGTACAGGGAGAGTAAACAGAGAGGAAAAGTATATGGATTGAGTTGATGGAAATTTACTTTTGACTGATTGAAACTGAGGTGACATAAAGCAGATGGAATTTTTTTCTCACCACTGCTAGCTTAAGGAAATGAAGCCTTTCATGATGATCCAATTTTTTTTTTATTAATTTTCATACAAGGAACACAAAACATTGTGGCTGTGAAAGAGATGAATATGAAGCAGAAATAAAATATGTACATAAACCAGGATAACTGACAGGCTTAATACATTTTCAATTTATATGTGAATATAGACACAATTCCTCTCCTTCATAAACCAACCCCCCACCCACAGGGGGTGACATGGGAAGCATAAAATCGAAGAGTTGTGCAGCCCTGGAGCTGCAGAGAGGCTGTGGGCTGGTGGCAGAGGGCAGGGGCTGCTGGGTGGGACCGTCCCTCCCTCCTTCCATGCTCATCCCTGGCACAGCCATCAGACTTGCTCAGGACCTGACAGCCCCAAATCTTTGGGCTTTCTGTGCAATCTCTGACACTCTCTTCATCAGCAGCATGGAGGTTCTGCTAGAATCAGAGAAATCAGCAAGGTGAAGGAGTTGATTGTAGTGGCCAGAAGTGACAGAAAGCAATTTGGAGGCAGAGCTGGTGTGCCCAGGATGGAGCTGTTTCCTTACAGCTCCCAGATCATCCACAGAGGACACTCCAAGACTGTGCTAAATTGCACCAGGCTCAAGGCAGATCCCCTGTGACTTCAGAGACACCAGCGTGCCATAAACCCACCTTTTACCAGCCCATCCTGCTTGCATTTCACCCCAAATTTTTGGCTTGCTTATATGAAAAAACCCCGACAACAACAACAAAAGAATGAAAGGAAAATAGAACAGAAAAGAGGAAAAAAAAAAGAAAAAAGAAAACAGAAATAATAGAGATACAAACACAGAGAAGCAAAATAAGAGAGAGAAGAGATTAAAATTTGAGGCACCCACAGCAGTAACCTGCCTGACTCCTGGGATGCCCAGCACTGCCTTTTTAATTACTGGCACAATCAGGTCGTGCAGTTAATCAGCACCCTGGTGCAGGAGCTCCTGCTCACAGGGAGCCTGTCCTCTGCCAAGGCTTTTTTTGGGATTTGTTTAGCTGCACCACACAGTGAAACCTCATTAGGAATTAGACAGGCTCTCCACCAAGGATAAGTTCTGATGAGTGGGCCTTTTCTCCTCTGCTTGAGCTACTGCAAAGGGCTCCTTGAATTAATGTCGTGTAAGCAGCCACAAAAGCCTCTCAGCTCTGTGCTCTCCTTCCCCAAATGGGCGTTTGTGAGGATTCCATTGCCTTACCCGATGTTTTTCAGCCCAAAATTGGTAAATTATTTAGCAGAGCCCAGCAGGGACTGCTGCAGATCCTCCTCCAGGGTGACTGTCCTTTTGCTGCTGCCCCCTGTTGTGTTTGGGAGCCTGTGAGGACAGGGCTCTGCTATGCCTGAGGACAAATATCTCCCAGAAAAACGGACCAGGGATTTCCCACGGCTTTTGGGAATTGTCCCAATCTACTCCTTCTCTCCCAAGCCTCCCCTGGATTTCCAGCAGTGCCTCAATCCAGATTTTTCTAGGCTTTCCCAACAGCTTTACAGGAATCCCTGTGTCCAAAAGCTTTCTGAAAAATGGCTTTCCAGTTGCTTCCAGGTATTCTTGAATTAGAAGGTTTAGGGCAATATCCCTGATTTTCTAAAAATTCCTCAATCTGGAGTCGTCCTAGGAATTCACATACTGCTTTCCAGAAGTTCCTTGGGTTAGAATCTCTCGAGGAAGTTTCCTGGTACTTTTGGGCAACTTTCTGCTACTTTTTATGAATTTATCCAGCTGCTTTGCAGGGTTTTTTTGTTTGTTTGTTTGTGGGGTTTTTTTTTTTTGTTGTTTTTTTTTTGTTTGGTTTTTTTTTGTTTGTTTGTTTTGTTTCGTTTTTGGTTTTGTTTTTGTTTTTTTGTTTTTGGTTTTTGGTGGGTTTTTTTGGTGACTTAGTAGGAGATTTTCTCACAACATTTCAACATGTGCTTTCCAGGAAAATTCCTGGAAAGGAATTGCTTTTTGTGAATTCTCCCCATGCATTCTAAGAATTTTCTTGTTCCTTTTTAAGAGTTGTCATACTACTTTCTATTAATTCAATTCATAGAATCATAGAAACATTAAGGTTGGAAAAGACCTTTAAGGTCATCAAGTCCAGCCATCAACCCAGCACCATTTTCACCATTAAACCATGTCCTCAAGTGCCACATCCACGTGTTTTTGGAACAATTCCAGGGATACTGACTCCACCACTTCCCTGGATAGTCTGTTCAAACATTTTACAACCCTTTTTGTAAAAAAAAAATAATTTCCTAATATCTGATTTAAACCTCCCCTGGTGACACTTGAGGATGTTTCCTCTGGTCCTGTCAATTGGTGCTTTTTTCCATTAAATTAAATGAACAAATTAATTTAATTAAAAATGAATTGTGGTTTTCTAGGAATTTCATTGATACTTCCTTGAGATTTTCGCATCTCTTTCTAGGAATTTACATGGTAGTTTCCAGGCATTTGCCCTTAGATTTCTAGGAATTCCCCTCAAACTCACTGAGACTTTCCCCCAGTTGCTCTCCAGAAGTTTGAGTGGTGCTTTGGGGGAATTTCCCTGTGCTTTCCAGCAATTTTTTCTCTGACTTTCAAGGATTTCCTCTACTGCTTTCCAGGCCTTTTCCCACTACTTTCTAGGAATTTGCCCTGCTGCCTCAATTAATATTTGAGGTGAAGACTCTGTCAGCCACTTTCGGCTCTGGTGGCACGTCCTGGTGTTTATGGGGTCCAAATCAACAGCACACACCATCTGTGACCATGTAAAACACACCAACGAGGCAGGGCAATGGTGTGGAAAGAAAAATATGGCAAGTCTTGCACTTTCACCACGATTATAACTTGATTCTGCTGTTGCAATTTCTGCCTGTGTTCTGTCAAAGCTGAGATCTGAGGAGAAACTTCTGTGTTTTTAGAAAGATGATTGGGTTTTTGTTTTTTTTTTCCTAAGTAGAGTAACACTTAAAAAAGAGTTTTGCAATTAGAATTGCTAATGTTGGAGTGTGGTAACAGCCAGGCACGATGCAGCCTTTCTGTTAGGCACAGCAGTGATGAATTGTTAGAGAAAGGAACTGATTCACTTTGCTAAATTAGAACTGATGCCACAGGCGCTGCAAACGTTAACATCCATGTAATTATGCAAAATATTTGTACTTTTATCTACATTAAGTATGGTACAGGTGTACAAGTCACAGAGGCTGTCAGAAAAAACACCCACAACTTATCCAAAAGGAAAGTTTCTTATCTCCTTGGTTCCCAGCAAAGGTGTGGTGGCAGGTTTCATACTCTGGAAGAGTAAATCTGCCTTCCACAGTGCATAAAATAAAGCAGAATTCAGGGTTTTGGGGTCTTGCTTCACGTGCATTCACATACCTGTGCTGATGATACTGAAACCTGTGCAGCTCTCTAATGCCATTGGATCCAATCTTTTCTCTATTTGGGGAAAAAGTTAAATCCTGGTAGTTTAAAAACAAAATCATCCCACAATGTTCAAAGCTGCCAAAGGAACTGTAGGAATAACCAAAATATATTATTTCCCTTTCAGCTGTGTAAAGTTTTAATCTGAATTTAATTGCAGGTGGGGGAGTGGAGGTGGTGGTAGTGTTACTATAGAATATTAGAGCTTCAGCTCTTGCCAGCTTGAAGGTGACTTCTCAAAGGAAAAAATTTCCCAAGAAGGGTTTCAAGGTCAGTCGTAATTATTTTAAACCAAAAAGGCAGCTGTTGAAAAAGATTCAGATCAGCAAAATCCTTGATCCTTCACTTTAGTTTCATAAATTTTTTTTAAAAGACGTTGTCACTTTTTCCTGTTCATTATTTATTGAAGAAGCTTGATGCCTATGAGAGATATTTGACCTTTGTGTGTTAAAAGTTGTTCAGGTAGCAAAATCTTTAATAGAACAGGCACTTTCCTTCAACAACTTGAACCTTGGCTGATGTGTGTGTAAAACAATCACTTCCTGGGCAGCAAAATCCCCCAGTCCTGTGGGGGATGCTGTTTGTTCGTCAGGGGTGAGAAATAAATGACTTTTAATCAATATTAACATGGTTCTGGCAGTCAATGCCCAACAGCTGGGCTTATTGTCCAGGTTTGGGACAGAAATTCCTCCAGTGGTATAAAACCTTGGCAATTAGTTCCCCTTTCTACTTTTCTGAGAGCCATTGAAGCAGAGGGGGGCAGTTTTTAGTGAGTCAAAATGTCTTAGTTAATCTCAAAATATCTCAGAAAGCTTGTGGGCTGTGAGGTTCTGGGCTGGATCTTGCTGTAGAAAGGGGGATGATGTTTGCTTTAACACGCTCTGAGTTTTAATGGTACAAGAACACAAGACAAGAGTACAAGAACAGTGGTTCAGGCCAGATCCTGTACCAGGAGAGAAGTGGGGGAAAGGAGTGCCTGCTGCTGCCTGAGACAGAATCAGGATTTAGCCCTTACACGTTCCAGGTTTGTTGTTGGTTTGTTTTCAAAAAGAGAAAGCAAAAATTGGTGATTCTGAAGTGCCAGCTCGTTGTAAGCCAGTAAAGCTCTATCCAGCACATCTCCTAATCCACCTCATTCACAAAACCACCAGCTAATCCTTTCTGCTGCTTGTGATGATCTACAGAGCTTCAGAGCAGTTCCCTTTTCAGATGGCACACTAAGCAGAACTGGTTCTGCTGCAGGTGCCTCCCAGCCCAGCACAAACCGTGGCGTTTCCAGGAGAAACTGCAGTCAGGGCATGTGGCAGGACCTGCCCCGGGACATCAGAGCTGTTTGTGTGCCCTCCTGAGGGATGGGCTCAGAGCTGCAGTTCCCACGGCCATGGCTGATGCAAGCATGGCTCATGCTGCTGGCAGAATTAATTCTTCTTTTCCCGAGACGCTCTTTATCACCCTGTGTGCCACATGAGGGTTTATGACATGGGGCTACTGATGGGTGCTGCTCCAAAGAGGGCACTGGGGGGTGGGATGGGCAGGAACAGATTTCAGATCAGCTCTGTTACAGCAGGAATTGGGATTGTACTCTTCCCTGGGGCTGTCCAGACAATCCACAGCGATCAAGCTGAGTCCCACCTCTTAGGGATAAACAGATTTTATTTGCTGTTCTGCTGAGAGTCTGACTGGAAAGCTCTGCAAGTGATTCCTCATAGGTGGATCTCAGCCCTAGAGGTGTAATACCAATTTGTGTGTGTGTGCAATGCATGTACAAAGTGCTGGTTTGTCATGCAAAGGCATTTTATCCTGTTGAGAGAAGGAAAAACCTTTCCTTAAAAAAACCCCAAACAACCTAAACCCCAGCCTTCCCAACTCCTGTGTCATGTCTTTACCCCAGCTGGCAACTCAGCCCTACTCACAGCCACTCATTCCTCCTCCAGTGGGATAGGGGAGAGAATCAGAAGGGTTAAAGGGAAAAAAACTCATATGTCAGAGACAAAAGCAGTTTAATAGGCAAAACAAAAGCTGAGCAGGCAAGCAAAGCAAAACAAGGAATCCTTCCATCAGTTCCCATGGGCAGGCAGGTGTTCAGGCATCCCCAGGAAAGCTGAGATCCATCACAGGTAACAGTGGCTGGGCTGCAGCCTGTGTTTTAAGGAGCTCTGCTGTAACAGGTTTTCTCAAGTCATCTAACAACTCCCTTTTTTTTTTTTTTTTCTGTGTAGCCAAGATTACCATAAGACCAAGTGGTTATTGCTTTACATAGACATTTAGCACCTCCAAGCCTTGTCTTCACAGTCAGGTTACTTTAAGATGCCACATGTTCCCCAGAGCAGATCCCCTCCTCCCCTGGAGCACTGGATGCTGGTTGAGAGGAAGGCAAGCAGTGTGTGTTCACCATGGGATGGGATGTAAATCAGGGAGATCTGTTTGCAGCTGGGTGAGACATTGTTCTTCAGATCTATGATCTCCTTACTGGTTCACTTTCAGGGAGACAAGAGCTGAAGTGGAAGGCAGTGGTTTCCAATTGCTGCTTTTAAGCTTGGCTAGCAGCTGCAGCTGCTGGTGGAATAGGAGGCTCCACAGTGAAAAGCTTGAAATGCTGATTATCCCAATTTTAAGCAAGATATCTGACTTTTAAGCTAGAAGATACGTGAAGATTTAGCTTGGGACCAGTCTCTGAAATTGTTTATAACTCCTTCTTATGCTGTGTCTGGATGAAATATTTTGTCAGTCATGAAATGTATTCCCAATCCCAGAGAACTGCTGAGAGAGAAGCAGTTTGTACGTGATCACAAAGCAGCAGTTCCTTCAGAGCTGCTGTGTATTTACAGCTCTCCTTCTCAGGAGCTTTTGGTTTCAAAAGGAGCCAAGATGCACAAGAAAAAGGTTTTCTCTGCCTCCTACATAGATTGGGTCAGCACAGGAGAGGCAAGAGATTCAGCTCAGCAGTGGCTCCTGTACCTGGGAGGTGTTTGATCAGTATTTGATCAGTATTTGATCAGTATTTGATCAGTATTGGGGATCATAAATAGCTCCAGCTCTGGGATGTGACTCAGGCCAGACTCCTCTGTCAACACTGCAGAGAGAGGAGAGCCTACCACAGGGAGCCAGCTCTGGAGACAATCCTGCACAGTGGGACTTTCTGAGCTGTTAGATGAAGAAGGAGCAGCTAATTGGAGCATTATTTTTCTTACAGAACCTCACATTTTGCTCTCGGTTACGTGTCAGCAGCTGCACAAAAATAATTGGAATAACAACTCCAGCAGCAGAGGTTCAGATACCATGGTGATGAGAGACTGGTTAGATAAAGCAGGATGCACAGATGACAGATTGGTTTAGTTAAATGTATTTTACAGGTCAGAAGGATTTTTACCTGTGGCTTTCTTTTGAACCTAACACTAAACCAGATATCTTTATCAGTCTTCTGCCTAGACAGGAGCTCGTTAGCAGGAATTTTGCATTTGCTGTACTAATGATCAGAGATCCAAATTCTCTTTTGTTTGAAGTCAACAGAAATTTCACAGCTATAAACTGTGGCCTGGTTACAAAATCTTACTTATTGCTGGAAATTCAGAAAATATACACCTCTCTACCACATCTGCTATATGATTTGAAAGAATTTTTTATGTGGTACTTTTAAAGATGTTCAGGTCATGAGTTTTCAGAGTAGCCTAATGAGACCTGGATGCTGGTTCTGAAACATGGCTAGAAAATTTGTAGGTAAACCTAGGCAGCATGTCTATAAATGTTTCATTGCTATGAATATTGGCTGAAGATCTGTTCCCCAGGCACTAATTACAGGGGACAGAAACTGATTTTTAAAATTCTCTTTTATATTTTCACCCAGATAACAATCAAGTCAGATTAACAAAACTGTTCTTGACTATGGTTTTTCTTTTCTTTTTCTCTTTTTAAGACACCTGTAGCCAGCCATTAGGGAGTTTAAAAGATTAAACCTCTGATCTTTCTCTGACAGGCCAATGTTGATGGGAACCTTATTCTCTGAACTATATCTCAGGTAAATTAATGTGTCCATGAGGGAACTTGGCTGATGTGCCCAAAGAAGAAATCAAAGTGCAGGAAAGGCAGTCACTGTATGCCTACCAAAATGTGAATAATCCCCTCAGTGTGGGACTTAGACAGTGTTCCCAAAGTCTGTGGGAATCTTTAGGCAGTTCAGAGGGAGCTGATTTGCCCCTCTGACTGCAACATTTCTTCACTGGTGTCCTCTGGAAAAAGGGAGCTCAGCTGTCTGGGATAAGAGCTTCTCCACCTCCCCCTTCATTGCTGCTCTCAGAACTGGAATCTTCCATCTATTATTTACCCAGCACCACTTACACGGCCTGACAAAGCTTTCTCTAACAGGTTCCTCTGCAGAGTAGAGCCTACAAATGCTTGTAAGATTGCTTGTGACAACACTTGCTTACAACTGCTTTTAAGTGCTAATTGAGCTGTTCAGCCATTAAAATGCCACCTGCACTGAAATGCAACACTGTGCTGAATCGTGATCGTCTTCCACCGGTTTTGTTTAGGAAGCTCTGGGGGGAATAATGAAGTGCTCTGGTTTCACAGAGCTGAACAGCAGATCAAAAGCTCTGTTCAGTGCAGAGGTGCTGATGCTCATCCAGAAAATGGAAGTGTTGACCTGTACATTAAAGCAACCTGCATGAGTTTCCAGAAACCAAAGTTCAGCTTTATAAGAGGGATCATCCTTCTCTTTTTAGCAGTGTACAGAAGTTAAAGTCACTGCTTGATGGGTTTTAGCTGACAGCTAAAATTATATGGTCTGACAGGCTTCCTGCTTAAGGTAGAAGGTCAGCCTCCATGGTATCAGGAATCATTCCTTTTATAGTGGTTCGGGATAAATAGAGGTTTCTTTTATAAGTTTCAGCCAGACTCCAGTGTAAAAGCCTGTAGACAGACATGGAAAAGCAGATTGTCCCTTCCTAGGTGTCTCAAAACTCAACACAAGGTGCAAGACTTCAGCAGAACATAACTGCTGTAGGTATCTTCTAGTGATGCCACATGGGTGCTGATTAATTTCTTCTTTTTCTGAGCTTCTGCTTTTCCCATATTTTGTCTAAGCCTTTTACATAAACAACTTCTGCATGATGTAGGATGCAAATAGAAGAGTTCTGTGATGACCTCTGACAGAGGGCTGTAAGTGTGCATTTCTCCTAAAATGACACACTGAACTAGAACTAAAAAAAAGGTTCAGTATTCAGGTTATCTGAAGCTTCTTTGTGCTAATTATTTCACTACATATTAGAGAAGAATCTCCCACGAAATGTATTACTCCAGAACAGAGGTACTAAATAGCTTATATGGAATTGTTCCAAGCACAACATTTCCTGGACCCTGGCCTCGTGCATTTGTCCCAAAGTCAATCGTCCTCAAATAGTTTGCTCTGCCTAATTTTATCATAAGACTGAAAATTTGCAAGTTTGGCTGGAGTTCCACTTCGCAGTGAGAATCCAGAAGTGATGGTTCTTTGCTGAATATTAAATGTTTCCCCCTAGAAGGAAGCTCCTCCAGGTCTGTGCCCGACAGTGGCTGCTCTGATAGATGAGTGTGAGGTATTGGCAGAGACAAGCAGCTTCAGAGCCCTGAATGGAGAAATTCAGCTTTTTTGTCCTACCTAGCCATATGTCAGATGTTAATTCTGTCTTGGAGGTGACTCAGATCTCTCTAAATTCTTGGGCTAGAGCAAAGTGAACACACTTGGATGCGCCTCAGGATTAGGATCTGTACAACCAGAGTCATCCCTGTGAGCTGCTCTTCACACTGGTTTCATGTCTAGCCAGGGGGTGGAAAAATGCTGGTTCCACATTAAATTCATGTTTCCTGCTTGCCTTTATCATTTTGGAAAGCAACTGCTTGCATCTCAAAGGTGTCTGACCTGCTGGCTGTAGAATCTACTGCGGGGAATGTCAAACCAACCTCGCCAAACTTCTGCCAGTTAAAGGGAAAATAATCAGAGGAATACATCTGTCAGTCTCTTGCCAGCTGAACATCTAGGACATACAAAGTAGTCCCAGAAAAGTTGGTGCACCGAGGCATTTGAACAACTATTTGCTGAGCAAACATTGGTAATTAACAGGGACCTGGAGAACATTGCCTGTCAGGTGCTCCCTGTGCCTGGCATCTCATTACCCAGTGTGCAAGGCACAACCCTGTTTGCTCCTCTGTGTCAGCTTCCACCTTGGGAAGGGCTCCAGGGAGAAACCAGAAGCAGTGCAGTAACGTGATACAGAAAGGCAGAACAAAGCCGTCTTGGATGGGGCATCTCCTGCACCATGAGTTTGGACTCTCCTCCTCAGATTGTCTTTCTTCTGGGGAAAGTCTCAAGTTTCTTAGAGACAGGGGCTAAACTCAAGCTAGCGTTCAATTCTCCCCAAAAACTGTCCTAGAAAGAGCTGGTTTGTCCTACTATTGCTCAGTTGTGGTGTTACTTTCTTTTCTTTGGAATGAGCCAAGTCTGATTGCTGGAGGCCTCCAACTCTCCCATTTCTTGAGAAGTCACTGTTATTTCAGGGATAATATTGTTGTTGTTGCTGACTCCTTGCTTCCTCACTTCTCCCCAGCACAAGGGCACAGGGAATCCTCCACCTGGCCTGAAGGGGAAAGGAAACAGGAGCTCAAGATGGATCATGTTGGATGTTGCTCTAATATTTCATTAGTTCTATATGTATTTTGTCTGCTGAGTTTAACCTTTGACTCTCAATATTAATAAGGAAGGAAAGGAACTGTCTTTCCAGACACTCCATAGAATTTATCTTTCTGTGCATGAAAGATGGACTAGCCAAGCAAAATAACAATTTTCTTCACAATGGTGGTATTTGTCTGTCTTCTAACCCTGTTATCCCATTTTGACACTGCCCTCACACTTGCCACGCACCAGCAGATGTCCAGGGCTTCAGTGATAATTAGCAGTAGTCAGAGTGTTTCTTCCAAAGACTCAAAACTTGCTTATATCTAAAGATGAAGACCTGGAGGTCCAGGCCTCCAAGCATTGCCTGTGGCTTTTCCTGTGACAGGATTCATCCATCTGCTTGGGATTCACTGAACACATTATAGATAATGAATACCACAAGGCAAGAGAAAAGCTGAGTGAGAATTGAGTGTCTCGGCAGCCCAGTTTTGCTCTTGCCAGACTCCCATCCTGGTATTTCTCTGCATGAGTAGGGAATACTCCTGGTCCCCAGGAGTCTTGCTCCCTTCTTGGGGAACAGAGATGTCCTTGGCTTCCCACTCCCCTGCAGAACTGACTGAAATTCCATCAGCTTAGGATGGGCAAAGGTGGCTTTAAATGGAGCATTTGCAGAAGGGATGCTTCAGTTTGCTTCAGCTCCTCCCTTTGCCCCTGGAGAGCCCTCTCATCCTGAGGGAAATCATAGCAGGGAGCTGCCAGGGTGTCAGAGGCTTTGGCTGCCAGCTCCCTGCCCAGCAGAGCCAGCACTGGCTCCCCCTCTCAGGCGAACTGGGACATAATCCATCCCATTTTCCACAACGACTGTAATCCCAGCACTGTTTATTCAAGCATGGAAATGCTACAATTAGAGCCAAGGGCTTTAAACATCCAAATGATGCCATTGGCAGAGCCTGAGCTCCAATGAGTGAACTGCCAACACCTCCTGTGTGATTTGTGCAGCCTTTTCCCAACCAGAACTGAAGTGCCTCAGTGTGGTTTGGAACCCCAGTGGAAGAAAGGGCTTTCCCAGCCTCACCTCTGACTTCCATGTGCTCCCCCCACTTCTCCAGCACACCTTGTCTTTGGGCTTAAAACACCTGCCATGGGATCCTCGTTTTCTTCTGACACTTTTAAACTCTCACTCTAGGCAGAACAATCTCCTGTCTGAAGGCTGGGTGAAATCCTAAACAGTTCCAGAGCCAGGAAAGGAAAAGCTTTGATTCCTCTGGGAGGCTTTAATTCTTTTTCATTCCTCTGCTGCCTTTTCCACTACAAGGAGAGAGACTTCAGGAGACTCCACTTGGCTCCTGGGGTTGAGGGAAGCCAGAGAAATTGCCACTGGAGCCATGGACCGTGTTTAACTTCTCATGGATATGATAAATTCCAGCAGCTAGAATTCTTGAGGGGTGCAGAAAAACGCAAGGTGAGAAATCACAGCCTGCTAGATTTTGCAGTTCGGGGAGGATCGTTTAGAATGGGCCATTTATCTAACTGCAGCCAACTGAGCATTTCACAAGATCATTACATGCAACTTAATCTCTGCACAGAGCAAACCCAAATAAGCCAGGACAGTTCCAGTGCCACTCCACTGCCAAATCCTGCAGGGAGTGTATTCTTTTCTAGATTTGACTGAAGAGCAACTGCTTCTAGATTTGCTGGACTGTTTCTGGATTTGCAGCCTAGGCATTGGCACCATGGCATTTAACATTTTTGTTCAGGTGCAGGAGTTGACAGTAAAATAACAACACCAGAAGTCCTCACTGCTCTCATAAATTGAGTGAGTGATTGCAGTCAGGGATCTGCTGGAGTCCATGTGACTTTACAGCAGCTTGGCAGTGACTTCTGGTGCACAACACTAAAGCTGTTGCAGCATCAGCTCAGCTCTGCATCTGATGGAGGAACTCTTTCTCAGTGGTCCCAAGCATGTTGCATTTTTTCCTGTTGCATCCAGGTTTGTGCTGCAGCCCAAAGGGCTGTAAGATGTGCAGGAGAGCTCTCAGCCTGTTGCTGGTTTGGGCAACGTGCTCCTCACCTAATTATTTTTTATGTGGTGAGATGAAAACGTAAAAAAAAACCAGGTCCTCCTTTAATATGCAGTTAGGGGTCACTTTATAGAGGCCACGCAATGTTAATGGAATTTATCAGCTTATAAATGTTTTTTAATTGCAAATAACTCAACTGTAATTTATCGAATTGTTTACCCGGAATTGCCTGATATCTCCATTCCTGCACCTTCTAAGGCTTATCATAAACTCCTTCTGGCAGTTCTCGTGCAAAGCAAGAATGAGAATATAATTCTGAGGTCGGTAGCTCTCAGATGGTGATGATACTTATTGTTATTATTAATTAATTAATTTAATTTTAGCCTTCCCCTTTTGGCCCTGCTGGCTGTTTTACCCTTGTATTTCTCAGGAAGCGAGTGGCCCACATCAACTCTCCTGAGCCAAGTCTGCCTACGGTTGACTCTGGATCCCAACTGTCATTCACATCTTGCCAAACTTGGGCCCTTTCATTTTAAGCTGCCTGTTCTATCTCTAACAAATGAGACTGAAAATCTGTCTGTGGACACAACACCTACTGATTTCAGTGGGAACTGCTTGAACTTTCTCTAGGGTTGCAGAGCTTCCAGTATTTCTGCCCTCATTCTTGCTCTCTTCTGTCATCTTCTTGGAGAAAGAAAGAAGTATGGCAGTGGGTATGTCTTAAAATGCCAGTGCTAATGGAGGCAGTCCTCACATCAGGAACAAATGACAGCTCCAAACCCCAGACAGACACTTGTTAGGTGCTACAAAGCTCTTCATGAATGAGAGGGAAGGAAGTGACAATCAAGATCCATCAGTCTCTGCAGGAAGCTGGTGCTCGTGTGCACCCACCTCTCACCCTGGCACACTTGGGCCCCACCAGTTCCCTCTGGCTCGTCGTGCTCCTGCCTCTCTCTGTGATACAAGTCCTATCTGTAGTGTCCTTGTCCTGCAAAAATGGAAAAAAACCCCAGGTTTCCCCTTGGCACATTGTGCTCATCAGGTTTGTCCTGCTCAAGAATTTGATTTAATGGATGTGGAAAAGGTCTGAGGTCCAGAAGTCAATGGGGAATACAGAAAGGAAGAAGGAGACAGAAACCAGGAAAATAATCCCATGATTCTGCTGTTCTTGGCTGCTCTAGCTGGTCTGCTCACTTTGGGAGGGAAACAATGACCATTCTTCCAACAGTCAAAGTGGAACAGGATTTGAACCAGGCAGGTGTCTTAAATGTTTCACCTAGGTCAGATAAAGTCAACTTCTCTAAACCATCACAGCATCTTTCTGGTTTTGCCTTCAGTCTTTCTGGTGGAAGACAGGATAAAGGGCAACTTCTCACTTGAAATATCCTGGCTTCACCTCACCATGCAGAGCTTACACGGGCGTGAGTCAGACCTACCTGGGATTGTGATGCTGCTCTTCACACAGAAAAATGCTGGCCATCTGAATGCAGGGCTTCCATTGTGGCACTGCTAAAAAAAACCCCAAAACATTCCCCAGCTGGCTGGCAGGACTGTGCACTGCCAGCCTGGGCTTCTGGAATCTCAGAAAAGTGACTATAATAAAAGTCAGTGTGGGAAGTGAGCTGAAGTGTGGGCTCGAAGAGGAGCAGCAATCTCAGCCCCTCTCCTGGAACTGGGCAGGACTCTGGGGCTGCTCTAGAAATGAATGAAAGAAGAGAGCATTGATAAACTCTTCCAACAGCAGCAGCCAGGAGCTGTGTGAGAAGTGCTGCTGCTCTGCTTGCACAGGTCCCTGTGACCCAGCACAGTTTGTGCCTGGCAGTGCCATGGGAGCTGCAGCAAACCCAGAACTGCCCAGGCCAACCTGCCCGCTCTGCTTTCGGGTTCTCCCAAGCCTCTCCTGCCTCTGCTCTCCTGCTAGCTCCAACAGCTCCCCTGTCCCTGCCCCAGGGGCTACTGAATGCAATTCAGGAACCCACCTGAGTTTGTTTGTGCCCATGCTCCCTGCTGGAGTTAGGGAAGGCAGGAGCTCAGCGGTGTGCCAGCCTCAGAGCCTGGCACGCAGTGCTGCAACAGCAGCAGGACTGGGGCTCAGCTGCAGACACAGCCAAATGAGGCATCTCAGCCTAGGAGGAGGAAAAAGACCCACAAAACATTAATTTAATGTCATGCTAAAGGCCACTGCTGGTGTGGAGCCCTCAGTGCAGAGCCCAGGCAGGGACACCCTGTTTTACAGCCTGGCTATAAAGAATTAATTTAAAAGCAGGATGTGGCCTTTATATCTCCTGGTTTCTTTGTCCCATCATTACCCTTAAGCAGCAGCTCGTTGTACTTGTATTTTAGGTTAGCAGAAAATGAGTGTGGAAGGGGTGAAGTGCTGTCACCTGGCACTGCCTGGGCACGTGCCACATGCACATCCCACAGGTTGTGCTGGGATACCAATGCACAGCCTGGTGTTTGCTAGGAATTGGATTTTTGTTTTAAACTTTATTAGTGTGCAACTCATCATGCACACTGCTAAATGTCTTCTTGGCACAGGAACAGCACTCCCGTGTCCCCTGCCATCACCCCAGGCAGGGCTACGCTGCCTGTTTGTGTTTCCTTTGACTGCTAAACTGCTCATTGGAAATTAATTCATAAATAATTCATTGGATGCTGCACTCTGTGCTTAAAAGTTCATCGTGTAGGTGGTGGGTTGTGGGTTTTCTTAGAAGTGGCTGTGCTTTTCTCCTTTCTTTGTTCTGTGTTAATCTTGTGTGTGTGTGCAGAGCTCCCACAGCAGCCTGTTGGTTCTGCTGTAGATGTTTTAATGTCTTTCTAGCAGATGATGGTTATTTTCAAATTAAGTTATTATGGTTCAGGATTACTGTGTTGCAAAAGCTCTCTTTTGAGATTGTTTGGTTTATTTAATACCCAAATGTTTTTGGGATTTGTTATGACTGACAGCAAAATAACAAATTATTCAGAAATGTACCTTCCCCTGTCCCAGGCACACACACATATGCACTCACACTTCCCAGTCAGTCATTTATTATTCCTAAACCTGATGATGCTGGAAAGCAATGAGAAGTTATCCATCTCCCTGGTTTCCCAAGGCAGGTTTTTTTTTGGGTGGGCCTTACAGCAAACACGACCCTCTCTGGGACCAGTGTCACCTCTAAGACTGCTTATTTCAGCTCTGGGGCCTCCTTGGTTTGTTCCCATAAAAGAATCAAACCCCGTATAAATATGTAAAATATGCAAAAAGGGCTTTGTTCGGGGTTTGTTTTTGTCTTATCTTTTGTTTGTTTTCTCGTCTTCCCAATCTGGCAAAGCAGATGCAAGACCCACATCCAGTGAATAAAATCCCATCTCATCGTGGGCTTTAGCTGGCTTGGAGCCCTCAGCTGCTGAACTCGAGTTGCAGGTAGAGTTTAGGCCAGTTAATGTATTTTTTTGTTTGTTTTAAACCACAGTGAAATACCAAGCAGCACTGCAGTCTTACTGTCCCTTGTGCACTTGTGGGTTATGCTGTCATTTAAAATACTCCTGTTTCGCAGTCTAGTGAGGAGGTGGCACGGGAATAGGGCTGTCAGAGGATCATTAAGGTTGGAAAAAACCTCCAAAATCATCGACTCCAACCATTAAGGCAGCAGTGCCAGGTCCAGGCAGTGTGCGGGGAGGAGAGCAGGGAATGGGGGCTCCAAGGGGGAGGCTGGGCTGGAGACAGCTCTGCTACAGTGAGGGGAACAGAAAACCAAATCAAAGGAGGTTATTCCAGAGATCTCAATGGTGTTTTGTGCCTCTCCCCTCCCTACATGCGGAGCAGATGGGGATGTGCATTCCTCAGTGAGGAGGCAGTGGGCTGGGGTTCCAGCACTGCTGTGCTGCTGAGGAGACTGAAAGGAAAGCCCAGAAACAGGGTAAAAAAAATGCCCACGTAGGTGTGAAAGGGAAAATACCAGAGCTGGTGATACACAGGCCTGCTTGTGTGATGGCCTGAAGCAGAACTGTATGTGCAGGGCTATTCACAAACCCCAATTTTAATAAGTGCAGATCATATCAGTAATGTAGATTACAATAGTCCAATAGTGGGAATCAAATATTTAAAGACACTTACACTCTGCTTTTTATCCTGGAATGACTGCAGAAAAGAGCCAAGTTCTGGCTGCTGGCTTGACTTCATGCTTTTTCTCTATTAAATGAGGCCATATAATTTTCCTCTGGGATACATTTGGCACTGGAGCTATTTAGGTCTGAACCTTCATCACTAAATTGAGGAAGATTTTTCAGTTCAGTTTAAGGAGAGAAGAATCAAGGTCATAGCACTGGAGAAAAACTGTTAAAAACAGATTGTTCTCCTTGCTGATTTTCTGGACACTGTTCATAAAAATAAAAAATAATCACCCAGATTTAACAACTGAACTTCAGCAGCAGCAACTTGTCTATACTGAACTCAGATGAAAAATATGAAAACCCAGCTGCACATAAAATTTTAAGCTGTGGAAGTTGTTATCATTTTACAGAGTATAAATGGACTCATTTTATCTTAATGATTCTTTATTTGGTAATTCTTTTTTGTTTATCTTTGCTATTTAGGATAAAAAAAAAGGAAACAATTAATCACCTGTAGGAATAGAAAGGAAAGCATGAAAAAAAAAGGGAAGTACTTCTTAAAAAGTGAAAGGCAAGATACTTGGGAAGAAATGACATTTTGATAGTTTTCCCAGGAGCTGATTTTGAAAGCCAAATCCTGGTTTTGGCTTGCCAGACTTTCAAAATGGTGAAGATGCTGCTGCTGTTGAGTACTACCCAGCATTTCCAGCAGGAGGGCACCAGAAATAATGCTGCAGTTCAGGCTGAGCTGCACAACTCCCCACTGCTTCAGCCCCAGCCCATTCAGAGGGAGGTGCTGAGGAGGGTCCCAGTGCTGGGGAAGGTCCTGCAGCTGCACCTGAGAGCTGCACCTCCTGGGAGGTGCTGGGAACTTCCTGCCAACTGTGAGTGCTTCTTCAAGGGGGTTGATTAATGACTTATTTCATTGTCAGTTGGCTGGAAATTCCAAATTCAGGCCAACAACTGCAGCTGAAAGATGCTGAAAGATGTCTTTCTTTTTTCTTTTTTTTTTTTTTTTTAGGGCAAACAGTACGGGACCCAGTGAGAGGCCAGAAGACTGAGTGTGCCCATGCAACAGAACTGAGGGAACTTATTTGGAACCTGGTAAACAGCAGCCCCTGCAAACTGGTAAACACTGCAAAGTGTTCCTCCAGCCTGGATTCTGGCAGTGTCCCCGTGAGGACTGGGCTTGTTCTCTTGGAGGGTTTGGAAGGCACAAACAACTTTCCACCTAGATTGAAATCTTGCTATTTGTTCAGATAATGAGCCTCAATCAATGCTCTCATTTACTGACAAAATCCAGGGCGAACAAATTCATATTTAAAACGCAGCTCCTGCAAAATGCCCTCAGAAGTGATTGCCTGGCATGTGCAGAGTCACCAACGAGCAGCTGATTAGCTGGCCAATTAAAATAAAACTGATGAAACATTAAAGCAGCCAGAGGTTTCCAAGATGCATTCTGCGGGGTTTAGTTGTTTTTTTATAATTATTATTTTTTTCACAGGCAGACTCGAGCTCCTGCTCCCTCCACTCCACTGTGTGCAGGTGGGGATCCATTTCTCGATGTCTGTACTCAGCTCTGGTCCCTCTTGGAAAACCCTGAGCTCCTGCTGGTTTGGAGCAGAAGCAGCACCAGATCCTCTTTACCAGGAAGTGATGCCCTTTGAGAGGTTTGTGATGCTCAGGCAGGACCTCAATGCCTGCAGCACGTCTTGGCTGTGAGTCTCTAATGGTGGGACAAGGATGAGAAATTCTACAAAATAAGAAAGACTTTCCCCAAAGACAAAATCCTTTGGTTTTTTTGATTACAGGTTTTCTTCCAACAGCAATTCGCAGAAATTCTCATTCCATCTTCTACAGCATTTTTGGCATAAATATATCCAGGTACTTGCTCCTATGGATCACTACAGTGGCCAACAAAAAAAATCCCCCAACATCTCTTTCCTTCTTAACAATCATTATTTTATTAATATATTTTACAAGATTGCAGTTGAAATCATTTAAATACAAACTTTTTTTTTTATACAGAAAGTGTAATAAAGTTAAAATAGTTCCTTGTGTAATTCATAGCATTATTGCAATGCTTACAAAATTTTGCATAGAGTGTGCAAGGATTGATGTTATTTGATACAAAAAAGCTTTATATTTTCCCACACAACCACACACATACATAAATTAAAAAGAAAAAAAAGCCAAACAAATCTGAATTTTGTAATGAGAACTGTGGTAAGACTTTAAATTCATTTTGTCCTGTTTACATGATCAAGGTCATTGGTGGTTTTCAGAGCAGAGGTCAGACAAGGTGTTTTCCCATCACAGATGAAACCTGCTGTAGCACAGGGGTCATGCCTTTTATGCTGCTGCTGTAGATGAACAGGGTTTGCTTTGACTCTCACTGAATGCTGTTTTGCTGTTGGCTCTACCCATACGGAGCTTTTTTTTGGGTGAATATTGACAACTCTATTGGCATTTGCTCGCAGGGAAACTAATTCAAAGAGAGGCTATGAAAACAATAAAGAAAGCCACAAGCAAAATCCAGATCCTGCAGGTCAATCCCTTCCCAGGCCCCAAACTACCACACAGTGCAGATCCAGACCAAAGTCTGGGTCCCAGCTCAGGAAAAGCTCTGACCTGGGGAGGAATCCAGGTGTGAATGCTGTCAGCTCAGCCCTTCTCTGACAAACACAGTGGACAGTAACCGCCCTGTCTGAGGTTTCTGGCACGCTCTCACTTTGCAGGATTTGTTCACTTCCACGCTCCTTCTGACAAGCCACAAAAAGGGACAAGGAAGTGAATTCCTCCAGCAGCGCCTGCCCTCAGGAGTCACTGCTCTCAAGGTGGCCAAAGCCTTGTGAGAACAGCACCCAACAAGGACCAGCACCTTTTGTCCCACCCCGGCTGCAGGTACACATCCTCTGTAGCATCTGCAGAATCACTGAAACTGCCACAGCGTCTCATTATCCCTGACAGCACTGACCCCGAGGGCACAGGGCCACGGGAGGCCCCAGGTGAGGACAGAATTACCAGTTTTGGTGCGGGAGGTCACTCCCTGCTCCAAGGCAGCCACCCTGGAGAGATCCAGCCAAGCTGTTGGGGGCTGGTGGGGTTTGCAGATAAGGGAGTGGGGGAGAAACTCTAACAGCAACGATTTTTTCAGCTACAATCCAAGCTTCAGCAAAAATAGCACCACCCACAAATAATTTTTCTCCATTTTCTCCGGTGTGAGCCTGCCTCAAGATGTTTCAAGGACTCCATTAGGAGGAAATTTTTAAAAGACCAAAGGACATACATTGCTTTAGGGAGAGATAATGCATTTAGCAGTGAAAGGTTTTGAGGGCTCTATCTCCCATCAGTGGTTAAGCCTTTGAATGGGGAAAAAATGTGAGAGCACAATGCAATTTAAAATTCCTGTTACATGCAAAGATGCACATGACTTGTGCTTTGCAATGGGCCCATTCCAATAACGACAAATATGTTAGAAATGGTAAAACTTTCCATTTGGGTAGGACCCGAAAAGAGTCCTTTTTAATCTCAGAAGAAAAGACTGTTTAACTAAAGCTGCATGTTTTTATCTGAAGCATTTGGTGGCACAATGTAAATGTAACATTTTCTCAGAAATTTCTCCTGATATTTTCCCGGTGGAAAGTTTCAATCAACTAAATGTGAGGCAAACACATCACTTCACAGTAGACTTATCGCTCCTATTCTTTAATCCCAGTTAAAAGCTAACAAAAGCTCAATCCATGGAGATCAGCTGCCTCAAAGGAAATCTGACTTCCTCTGAGCAGGCAGCCCAGCACTCCTGACTGGTGGCACAAAATCCCAGCCACCACAGCTGCCATAAGGTGAGACATTTCCTGGGAGAGACACCAGTGCTAACTTTGCTGCAGGAATGACACTTGTAGCAAATTAATTTTTAAGGGACTTGCACCTCTAGTTTAAAGTGATTTGGATGGGAAATCTCAGTGGGGTACTATGATTATGTTTCCTTCTTCGTTTCAGATAAAAATCCTGCAGCTTTAAATATCCACCTTCTCCTGTGTTCTTTATAGCGTGTGTCGCTTTTCACAAGGGCACAATGCAATTCAAGTGGCAGGACAAGAGAGGCTGAAATGATAAAGCCTCGGGGCTGGATGTGCATAACCAGGGGCCTCTCAACCACAGCAGACTTAAAAGCTTTCTAAATACAAGCTATTCACTGTAATTTCCATCCAAGCCCCAAGCCACTGTGGTTATTGTGGATGGAAACAACACCCCAGCAATCCTGAACAGCCCGAGCTGTAAGTGGTTTCAGTGACAGTAATTCCACCGAGCTCCATGAAAAGATCAAGCATAATTGCCACCATATTTAGTGAAATGGATGTTATTAATTTAAAGTATAATAGTGCAAAGGAACAGAGACGTTGACTGCATTACTGTGATTAGGGTGATGTCTCTCCCCATTGCTTCCCCTTCCCTCCTACCTGCCTTGTTTAATTCACTCCACTCTTGCTTGAATAACCTCAGCACCACGTCAATGTTTAACCCTGCTCCACTCACAGCCATAAACTTGGCTACACCAGCTGTGAATACACAGCAACTGCCAGGCAGAATTTACCTGAAAGTCCCCAGTTTTATGGTAGTGCCACTGCTACATGCAGGTTTTGGGTTTTTGGGGGTCTGTGTGACTGAGAAGTGACACCATGTGGATTTGGGGGCTGCTGGATTTGAGAGCAGGACACCAGCTACCAAAACATCACACAGCAACCTCAGAGCTGAGGAAAAAAAAGGTTAAACTGGAGAAAAGGGAACTGTTACCAGGATCACGTTCCTGAACAGCCAGGGCAATAAAAAGGCTGGTACTTTCACATTCAAAAAACACCAAAGCAGTGCTTGGCAAAGCTTGGCAGGAACACGCCCTGCGCTTGCTGGGGTGAATTCTGGATGATGACATTTCAAAATTTAAAATGTCAGCCATAAAAAAGAGCACAGACTCTAACTTTTTTTCTTTTTTTTTTTT
>WEKY01041646.1:749056-848957 GCA_013390045.1 Picathartes gymnocephalus
CTTTTTTTTTTTTTTTTTTTTTTCTTTTTTTTTTTTACTGTAGGTACTTCTAAAATGAAATCATTGCAGCAGTTACTCTTCTCCACGGAGCAGCCACTGGAGTTCCTGCCCTGCTAATGCTCCAGTGAACAGCTGGCACCATTTACTCAGTTTATTTATACTTTCAGCCCAGGATGATGTCTTTAAGCTTTCTGGGCTATTTCTCCACGTTTCAAATTTCAGGTAACCTTGCCCTCTGCACACATTTCAGGATTTTTCACATTATTTCCTCCTCTCCCCATTAACCAAGTTAGAGCCTTCCTGCCACTTTATTCTCTCAAATGCAGCTTTATGATACACCTGCATTTTTCCTGCCCAGTTCAAAAAAAGCACCATTAAAGTTAATGCATTTCAGGCGTGAGGGCAGCCAGAGAGGGATGAATTTCTTGAAGTCTTTGGTCTTTGTCTCACTCTCTTTTGCAATGTGAAACTTAAAGCCATAAGAACAAATATAAAGAAAATTGGCTTTTGCTGTAAACAAGTGTATATGAGTCTGTGTGTGTGTGTATTTGTGTGCATGTGTGAGCATCTTATGACAACAAAAACTAATTTTCACTAGCTTATGATGTGAGCTAGCCTTCACAAGTTCCATAGGAATCTCCCTTTAACCTTGGAGCAATTTCTAGGGAGGGTTTTCTATTCAGCCATCATTTTGCTATACCATATATTGCAGATTGTATTTTTAGGCTTATGCCTTCCAACTTTTTGTTTGTGCAATGTGATATTTATCATGAGAGGAGAAAAAAACCCAAAGAACCCTTCTAAAACACAGCTGTTTGACAGCACATGACTGAGGTAACCAAATACAAATCACTCTTGCACATACTCAGTTTTCTAAAAATGAATACTTAGGAGAGGCTTTACAGATATTGTAGTAATTCCCCTTTTGATGACTTCCTTTACTGTTAACATTTCTTTGTACTTTTTAGCTGCCCATTTCACTGACTACTGGGTAATAGGCTTCAACATGAATAAAAAACCCAAACAAACCAACAGCCCAAAAAAAACCCCACAAAAGAAACTTGGAGAATGGGTACAGATGTACAGCCATTGCCAGGACCTCTGCTTTTGCTAATGGCAAAGACTTTTTGCTTTAGGAGAACCATCCTAATTCAGCTAGGACAGAAGGGTCACACACTACATATGGATAAGGTTCCAGTCACAGTTGAGCCCTGCCATTCTCCTGACCCTTTCCTGAAGTGTCGCATTTACAGCAAATTGGACAAGGTCCTGCAGTCCCATAAAGAGCCACCACACATAAATGCATTTATGAGTCCTGCGTGGCTGGCCCAGGTACACTGACACTGGTGGCACAGTCCTTGACTGGCATTTGGGTGGCGTTTGAGCTGCAGTGCAGGGTCTGGTTCAGTCCCACAGCCACCCCAAGGGCTGGCAGTGCCCTCAGCTGTCACCTGTCCAGCTCCCAGCTCAGGCCATGAAGCCATCACCATCTCTTCCACTGATCTCAGCAGAAACAAATCCACCACCCAGCCTTGCCTCAGCACTGGGAGGTAAAACTAAACTCCCTCTTGAGATAAACCCCATCTCCCAAATAGCAAATGCTCAGCTGAGCTAAACCTCAGGCTCAATTCACAACGAAACACACAAACCCTTGTTTGCTTTTGGCATTTTATCAATGGTAGGTAGAGCACATGGATGGAATTCCAGTCAGGGAAGCTCTGGTTTAAATGGATTCAGGGAAAAGCAGCCCACACAGGTACAGCTACTGTGAGGGATTTCTGGGCAAGGCAGGAGGAGAAGGGACCCTCGTGTACTTGCCTTGTCCAACAGGAGAGTCATTCCACAACAATCTGTGGAGTGTGAGATAGCTGGATGTGTTTGCAGGCAGCTTTTTAAACAGAATACCCATTTTTTCTCCTGGGATCTGAGACACAGTCCTGTTTTTGCTCTGGTTTCACACAATCCTAGAATGGTTTGGGATGGAAGGGATCTTAAAGATCATTCAGTTCCAACCCCCTGCCATGGGCAGGGACACCTTCCACTAGACCAGGTTACTCCAAGCTCCATCCAACACTTCCAGGAATGGGGCATCCACAGCTTCTCTGGGCAACCTGTGTCAGGACCTCCCCACCCTCACAGCAAAGAGTTTCTTCCTAATATTTAACCTACCCCCACCTGCTGTCAGTTTGAAGCCATTCCTCCATGTCCTATTACTCGCTGCCCTTGAAAAATCCCTCTCCAGCTCTCCTGGAGCCCCTTGAGGCACTGAAAAGGGCTTTAAGTTCATCCTGGAGCCTTCTTTTCTCCAGGTGAACACTCCCACCTCTCCCAGAGGGGCTCCAACCCTCAGAGCATCTTTGTGGCCTCCTCTGGACTCACCCCAATGCATCCCCATCCTTCTGATGTTGGGACCCCCAGAGCTGGACACAGCACTGCAGGTGGGCTGTCATGAGAGCTCAGAATCCCCTCCCTTGACTGCTGCCCAGGCTGATTTTGATGCAGCCCAGGACAGGATTGGCTTTGTGGGTTGTGAGTGCACTTCAGGTCACATTGAGCTTCTCCTCAACCAGCAACCCAAATCCTTCTCCTCAGGAATATTCCTGACCCATTCCCTGCCCAGCCTGTATTTACGTTTGCCACTTGCTCACCAGCACAGGCAGCATCACCCAAACCACTGTCTTAAAACTCAAGTGGTGCTCAAATGATCTACAAGTCCCTACAGGGGTCATTCCTTCTAGCAACAACTCCTCACATTTCAACACAACATGTAATTTTATGTTTTTTAAGATGGAAACATGGTTGTAAAATATATTGAAACTATGAGAATTCCTTTCAGTAGACATAATTAAGGTACCCTTTGTTCACCTCAGAGAAGCATCTGCAGTGATGGCACAGATGTTAAGGTCATTTCCTAACAGCTCCCCAGCAGAAATTCACACTAAGATATGAATGTCCTCAGCAGTTTCAGGGCTGTTGTGATATGAGATGGTGATAACCTCATCCAAGAGCCCAGCTGAGAAAAGCAGCCACTCCAAATTAATTTGTTGTGATGGAAATCCTCAGCAGAGCAGCCACAGGGTGGCACAGGGATGAGGATTGAGCCACTGGTGTGTCCGGAGAGGAGCACAGAAATCAGGAGGCAGCATCCCTGATGGGCCAGTACCTGTGTTCAGCCCTGCATTCCTCACCCACCTGAAAACTCCCAGGGATGGGAAAGTTAATCTGATTCATCTACAGGGAACTCTTCCTGCAGCAGGTGCCTGCAAACTGCTCACACAGGATTTGGTTATGGATTGGGCCATGCTTGCTATGAGGTTTGTGATCAGTATTCAACAAAACAGGGAAAAAAATTCTACAGTAAATGTAGGACTATGAGTGGGACTTCAGTCATGTCCCAGAGGTAACATACACAGTATTTTGCTATATTTAACATGGTAAAAAAAAAAAAAAAAAAAAGTCTGTATCATTCTAGGTGCCCCTACAGTCTTAATGTATTTGATCAATATCTGTTTTAAGTTGCACAACCATTTCCCAAGACACCCTCCTGCCCCTCCCCCCAAATAAACTAGATTTAATAACAAGATAAATATGATGTGCTTCTCCTTGCTGAGTGCATTGACTTAAGGCATAGGCACAATTCCCCTCTTTGAACAGAGATGGTATAGTCCTGTGTCCCAATACAATTGTTACCCTGGGTGACCCTTTGCATTCAAACGTTGACTCAAGACATAATAATTACAGGAATCATTCATTAAGAAATAGTTTGAATTTGTTAATTCATCAGAAAGCATTACTGAAATAAAAGTAAATCACTCAATCCTCTTTCAGGAATAAATTTTTTTAGGAGCGCTGCTTTGTTAGGCAGCAACACTTGTAATCTAAACTCCACAGAAATCTTCTCTTTGAGTCCAATCAGTTTTGGATTAAGCCATAATTGTTCATTGAAAAAAGAAAAAAAATCAAACCCTGGTACTCTCAAGACCACAAGAAAATACGTAGAAAGCTGTAAAAAAAAGGAATGGGCTAAATTATTTCTAAAGATTTCTGTCAGGTATGTTTTATCTTGAGGATCACTTGAAGAATACCGGCTTTGGTTAGATATCACTAGGGATGGGCACAGATCTGTCTTATTTGCACATGAGGTAATATTTCAAAAGCATCTCAGTGGCTTAGAAACCTTGCTGTCCTTGTGAGATTTACTGTGACTTGGAAACTTTTGCCGTAATTGGTATATTTGTTTTTTTTTTTTTTTTAAAGGATTTTTGCATGTATGTGGATGAAATTATGGGTCAGAATTTAATGATCCAAAACTTCAAAAGTGGAAGTAATGTTACCAGATCAGATTTTTGTGTTCTGTCCTGCCCGTGACTCCTAGACTTTAAAATATGGAAAAAATGCAACCATGATAAGATTCAACCACAGAGTTTTGGGGACTCAAATTCTAGAGGAACCAGCATCCAAAGCCCTTGCTTTCAGTAATCTGGCTTTGTCACAATCTTTATAAATCCTTAAAAAAAGTCTTTCATTGTCAGCATCTCTGATATTTGCAGTTTCCACCAAATCTAAGTGATCTTGGACTGTATATCTTGAAAAGAAAGATGACAAAAATTCTGGTGTAGCACCTACATTGTACACTTAATTTTATGTTTTTCTCAGATTCTAGCTGATTTTTTCTGTTTCTACAGGTATTTAAGCAATGTCCTAATCTTAAATCTTCACACTGTCACACCAAATACGTTCAAAATTAAAGGTGTTAATGGGGAGTTTGTGGGGTGATCCAGGACACCTGTTAACGAAAGAGGTGCAGGTTTTTTCTGTTTAGTCCAAATTTCACAAGTTTTGCCAGCACAGAGGTGATTCTAGGTTAGTGTTGGACCTGATGTGTCACACCTGAATAGCACAAGGCATCCTTGGCCATGCACTGGCAAATGTTGAACTCTTTCTTAAAATTACGTTTATTATTTCAGCAAGAAGGTCTGGACTTCCCTCCTCGCCAAGTGCATCCATCTCTCCCAACAGGGAGCCAATAGTTAATTAATTAAATTAATAATAATTAAAGAGTAATTTAACCTCAGGTATCTTGGATCACTGCAGGTGATCAGCACAGCACATCTGGCTATTTTGTTGTTTGTTTTTTAATTCTTTTTTTCAAGTCACTGATTTAATGGAGCAAAAATAATCAGAGATGCTTCTCCTCCCTTTGGATGTCGGTGGGTCTGCATTGGTTCCAGGGTCTTGCCCAGCCAGCAATCCCATTTCTCTGAGAACATGATCAAAAACGAGGGGTGATCATTGCACTGTATTAATACAGAAGGGTCCAGGGGAGCATCAGATCCAATTCAGCAGATTGTACCAGTAAATTTTGGTGTGGGAAAGAGAAATGCTACACAAATGTAACAGGGTCACCCTGGGATTCCTTGTACTGAAACATCGTTTTACACAGAGGATATATATATATATATCTTATATATATATTTTTTATATATATATTCACACACACGCGCGCGCACACACAAACAAAGTCTTTGATAGGCTTTCTGTGTTCTAGTAAAAATAGTTGGCAGCTGGATCTGTGAGACCAGAACTGGCTTTTGTGCTGCCTGTGATGCCCCACTGCAAACTGTCTCTCAAAGGCAGACGCTCGTGTTTATCTGGCAGGTGGAGCTGCTGCCTGCCTGAGCCAGGAACAGCCTCCCATTGGGACACACACAGAGCTCGTAGATTTTTTGCCTGGACCCTGCAGAAGAGGAAGATCCTTGAGGCAAGTTAGGTAGTTTGATTTTTGCAGAGTTCAACGTTATCTGGAGTCAGAGGTGGCAAGAGAGAAAGAGAGAAAAAAAAAAAAAAAGAGAATTAGCGGAGAGCTGTTATTTCTGGTGCTGTGTTTAAAGAAGCTTCCCCCAGACAACTCGGCTGCTGCAAAAACTGGGTAGGGAAGTGTTTTAGGATGGGAAAGCCTGGTACAAATCTGGGTGAGCACATTATCTGCCTTTACCATGACCTCCAGTTTGTTTTTGCTGATGTACCCACCGTGTTTTCTTAGTTTTTACCTTACTGGGACAGCTCCCAGGAATCCAGTCCCAGGTTTGGACTTACCCAACCAGAGGTACCCCACTGTCAGATGGGGAGCACGGATGGTTCACACCCATCCAACCACCCTGCTCCTCCATCAGAATTTCTGTCGCCATGATCCCATTGCCAGTTACACTTGCAGGTTCCCAGCACTGACTTTTATGTATATTTTATGTATATTTTATGCATATTTTATGTATATGCATAGCACTTTCGTGTATATTAAAAATAACTTAAATGCTGTAACAGACCTAAATTCCTCCTTACAAAACAACATAAGGCAAACAACATGTGGCAGCTCTCAGACAGGTGGCAGCTGCAGGGGAGTGCTCTGACATCAGCCAGAATACAGTAAAATAACCTGAACCCCAGAATAATACTGGGCGACTGAGAATATTTGCAATTATGGTAAGAATCTCCAGGTTTAGTATCCCACCAGCTCATGTCCTGAAAGATACAAGTCAATTTATGCATTTTATAAGCAACTTAGTGTTGAAAGCAACTGCTTGAAGTTGTGAAATGCCTTGGATTTCAATCTCAGTGTATAAGGTAGGGGGTTTTTTTTTCTGGTATTTTTCAAAGGTTTTTTGTTAACACCCATGGTCTAGGTTTGGACTGTCTTAAGATGCAAATGTTCAGAAATAACAGAAATTGCAATTAAAAAGTTTTTCTATTTATTACCCCTGACACTTAGATAGGTAAATTTTAACTTATGTGGGAGCCCTCTTTCCTGGAGGTTTGTGTTCCATGGGCAGCTCCTCCTGATGAGGCTCTCAGTGGTTTCCCCACTGGGAGCTCCTCAGCCACATCCTTTGGTGTCTTCCATCACTGTGGCAGGAGCAGGGGTTCAGAACCATATGCCCACATAATTTTGTGACACCAGAAGAGGCTTAACTCGACACATTATTTTTGCTCTATGTCATCAGCTTTAATTGTTCTCTCTTCCCCTTTGGAAGTTTCTCCAGTGCAACAACCTGTGTCTCCTAATTCTTTCCAGAATGAAACATCAGCCACAAAAGCTTTTCAGATCAATACCAGTGAATTAAGTTCTTCCTATAAAAAAATATATGATAAAAGATTTCATTATGTTGGCCAAGTAAATCTTGTTTTAAAGTGACAAGGAAACAAAGAACTTAGGAGCACTGTGCATTTTACAGCTGCATAAATCTGCTGGAACAACGGATGCTATTATCCATGCACTTTAAAAATAATGGATCAGCCTTAGCCAGGAGTGAGCCTCATTTGCATGGGATGTGTTCAGCCAGAGTGAGCAGCACTGAGATCAGGAGAGCCCCGGGCCTTTCACACCAGCGCTTCCAACTCAGCAGCTTGGAGACCCACGGGGCTTCAGACCTGCAGGGGATCCGTGCCTTGGCCCGGCTTTGCTGCAGGGCTGGTTTTCCACTCACCTCTCCATCTTTGGATTCCAGCCTGAGCTCTGTCCTGCACGTGGCCTTCAGGCTGCCGGCCTCGGCGTTGATCTCGATGCCCTTGGGAGCCTCCATCACCAGGGCTCGCGTGGGCGACTCCAGCCTGCAACACACAGGGGTGACACAGCCCCGTGGGCTCCCTGCTCCTGCTCACACCCTGCTGAGGTGCAGCTTCTCACCTGCTTCCAGAGGAAAAGCTTCGTGCACAACGTGGTAAAACCCACCTCAAATCTCATCTGCTAACGGTCCGTGCCGGCTTGGCGTGGAGAAGGGGCAATAAAGCCACCTAACATTCCGTGCCAGCTTTGCTATGCTGGACCAAGAGAAAAGGGCCACTAAAGCCACCCCCAAGGTCAGCTTGCTCCTATTTCTAGTTCAGATCTCTGACTAATCAGTGCTGGCAGAGGATATCAGTAAAGCTGAGTACCTACACAGAGAGAGTGCAAGTGCTTCTCTTCCTCAAACCACTGTTCAAGCAGGAATAAATTAGCTCTCCTGACTTCCTATAACGTGAGGTTTGGAAGGGTTTAAGGATACAAGGAAATCAATGAAAACAATCAGGCTGAAGACCACAAAATTAGTGGTCTCCAGTCCTAGGCCCACATCACACCAGGCATGACCATGTGCTCTGCAGAGCTTGGCTCAGCCCCTCCTAACCATGGATCCACTGCAGGGCCTCTGACAGCCCTGTTACAGCACTGTAACACAGCCAGACCTTTTACTGCAGCAATTGGGGTTAATGCTGTAAAGTGCAGAAGCACAAGGTCCACTCTTCCTTGTTCATCATCCATTGTTAGGTCTTCTATTATACTTGTCTCTTTCTTATTTACAATACAGTCTCTTATTACTCTCTGTATTGCGAACGGTAATAAAAAAATAACTCTCCCTCTTTGGGAATATCTTCTTAGTTGATTTTATCACCATTTATTTGCTGTACCATCACAAAACCTAGGCTCTGGTCTCCTCAGGTGAAGCAGATGGGAGGGCTGGAACAGAAGCTCCTCTGCTTTGCCTGGTTTGGGCTGGCAGCAGTGACCAAAGCTGAGCACGGGGCAGCCCAGCAGCACCCCCAGCTCTCCTGGCAGCTCTCAGGGTTTGTCTGCATCAGCTCTTTCTCTGCTCTCCACATATATAATCATTTGTGCAAGTAAGTGTGTTCTTAAATGGACTCCTGCTGGTACTGAGACAACATTATGGGAGACTGAGGGAATTCAGCTGTATTTATTGCAGCCAACAGTTCAATAAAGCACAGGCACAGCTCCCTCTGTGTGGCACTTCTCAAGTTACGACTTTCCCTCTTTTCAGTGTCTTCATATTGCTGCTTTTTGAACACCTTTCCCTCAAGACCCCAAATACATCCATAATTTCCTGGCTGACTTAACTAAATCTAAATTTCAGGTGCAATTGAGGCATATGCAGGCCAAGAAACGAGCATGGTCTCCTGGTTAGCAGCCTCTGCACAGTCCTGCTCAGCTGCTTTTTCTTTTCTGCAGGGAAGCCACATTTTATGTAAACCTTCTGATTCCTTCCACGGGTCTCACTCCTCAGCTGGTTCCTGTGTGAGGAACCTAAGGTTAAGACAGCTGTAACTCGCTTTTTTTTCCCCTGCCTGACTGAATTTCAGATTGCATGGAGGACAAAAAGCTGTCTGACCTGTATTTTCCCTGGAGATTTCTGCCCAGGGATACAGTTCACTCTCACCCTTGGTGTAGCTCAGAGGCTGGTGTCTGCCCCAAAAAACAAAGGACTCTCTGCTTGCCCGAAGCCCAGGATCTGTGCTGCAGTGGCTGGGATGCAGGCACACATTCCCTCTGCTCCAGGGATCCTCAGGAGGAGCAGCAGAGAGCTGGGGCCAGTTACATCTTAAATCATGTCGCTAAATTCACCAGAGGATGTGTCCAAACCCCAGGACAGCTGAGCTAATCTGAGGATAAAATAATTCCTAAGAACATGGCCAGATGACTCTCCAGCTCTCCAGCATCTCAGTGACTCTCCAATTTCTTTGATCTCCTGTCTGTCTCAACACATTTGTTCATCTGTTAATCTTTTAGCTCGTCTATCCACTGAGAAATAAATCTCCTAAGTGCAAAACAGTGTTCAGACACCACAGTGCAAACACACCCACTTGCAGCAGCACTCAATTCCTGCTCTGTGCAGGAGCAGCCTCCCAGTCCCACACTTTAACTGGTGAGTGAGGAGAGCTGGGAAATCCGTGGATGTTTTCCCAAGGAGGGAGAGGATCAGTAAAGGACCTTCTTGCACATCTTCCCCTGTGCACACAGGTCCCCTGAACACCAAACTGAGTTAAAATTCAAGCTTTGAATAAGCTACCAATGATCTGGAGTGTCCCAGACAACACTGTCCCAAAGTTTAATTCTCTTTCATGTCTAACAAAGTGACAGAGTTATTCTCCCCCCTCCACCTGAAGAAGTGGAGTAACAGCATCTTGCAAACACTGTTGACACCCATGGGATTTTTGGACACATTCTAATCCACGCAGAGCCTCTTTCCTCATGGAGGCACAAAGGACCCTCTCCAGCAGCTCCCAACAGCCCATGGCGTGACATGGGACAAGGACACAACAACAGCTGGGGCTTTGCTGCTGCTCCATCAGCCCCCTTGCTGAGCTGACCCCCACGCCACCATCCCAAATCACAGCCTCAGACAGCTGCAATCTTGCTGAGTCAGCCCAAACCCAACCCTTTGATGCTGAAAATACAATTTAAAAGCCCAGGGATCTTTTTAGAACCTTAAAACTATGGAGATGATTGAAAGTACTACAACAGCAAAGTGCAGCTCTTTCAATAACGAAGACCTTGGGCTGCTGCCCATGAGGCTTTGTAGTTGTGCTGTGCTTTGGAGCCTGACTCTTCTCTCCTCCCTGTTCCACACTGGTGTAAGTCCATCTTTTTGGGACTCTTGTCCCAGTTTATGCTACTGTAAAGGAGGACAGAAATGTCTTAAAAATTGCTTCCTTGGTATTTAAGGAGCATATGTTTGTAAGGGATTTCTTTTGATTATTTTCTGATATCCTGAAAGAATCCCTGAGACACCTGACCATAAACCAGGAGCTGCCAAATCTATGCCAAGCCAGAGAAAGCGGCTGAGGAGTTGATGCTCTGGGGGTTTGAGCAATGTTTACTGAACACTTTCATTTGAAGCAGGCGTTTAAGAGACGCTCTGCTTTTAAACCTAATTCTGCCTTCCAGAGCAGAACCAATTTGGAGGCCAATAATGAAAGAAAATTATTTAGAGATGAACAGATAATTTGTTCAAAATCAACATTTGTTTTCCAGTGTGATACTCCAGAGCTTTTAGTGGGATTCCCATCTCCTGGTGAGGTATAAGCCTGTACTTAGAGCAGTAGGCTGGAAAGGTGGCTGCATGAATATAGATTGTTTCATTATTTGCTCCTGCTCTTGAATTTTCCATCCCAGCAATTGGCACATAAGCCCTTTTTATTGACCATGGGTGCTGCTTATTTTTGCTGCAGTATTTGCAGGACTGGATTTTGACCTCTCTCACAGAGCTGGGCAAGAAGGGTAAATGTGCTGCTGTGCACAGTTACAGCTTGCTGAATTCAGCACTGAGATAAGCTACTGCCATGAAATTGCTCCTGTCCCACCTACAGTCTCCTGGAGGTGGATGAAGAGACATTCTCCTGTCTGGGTGACTCCCCACAACATGGGAACTACTCCTCTGGATCCCAAGATGTCATGTAAGTCCAGATTTTTTTTAAAAAAAGACACAAGTAACAGGATTTTCAGGACTATCCAAGTTCCCAAGTTCCACTTATTACAACGGGTGTTAGCTACTTTTGAAAATCCCATTGAGCACCTAAATGCCATAACAAATCTGACCCTTAATCTCAGTTCTTAGTTCTGCAACAGAGGTAATAGCACTTCCCAACTCCATAGGGAGGATGGAAAGATAAATATATTAGCAGTTGTGAAGCATTTATATATTGCAGTAACTGAGGTCAGGGAAGTTACCACTGCTAGGGATAAATGGCTGGCTCATGGATGACTGATCTCTCCAAAACCCCTGGAAATGGATGGAAATTCTGTGCTCCTGAAACTCAACAAGGGAGAAAAAAATTCAGTGTCATCCCTGCTTTGCTTTGGGAACTTCAGCAGTAATTTAAAGGAAATCAGCACATGAGTTTGTATTGTGGTTCCAGAGAAAGTCATTCATTTGGAAAGATCATTACTTACTCAGATTTCTAGTTTTCATTCCCTTCATCATAAACAGTCACATTAATCACTTCAGTACCATGGAATCTATTTCCTTCTTGTCCCTCCCTTCACCCCCTCCAGGAAAATGCAGCATCTTCCTTACTCTTCTGAACAACATCTTGAATTTGGGTGAAAAAAGAGGGTAAAGATGTGAAGGCAGTATCACCTGCAGCTGGAGGCTGCTGGTGTGCTTCCCATATAGTGGACATAATCCTGTTAGAAAGTAAAATTTAATGTAAATAGTTCAGGGGAACATTTGTCCAGGTCCAGCACTGAAGCAAATGTGACTTGCAATCTGTGCCCTGCACCAAAGGCTGCAGCAGAGGAGAGGGATGATCCTCAACATGTGGAAAGAGTGAGCTGAGGACCTTCTGCTGCCACTTCGTGATTGTTCTCATTTTATTACTTCCTTTTTTCTTTTTTTTAACAAGGAATGGCCTCAAGCTTCAGAATTCTTTGTTCCCACAAGGGGATTTTTCTGCGTAGGGCACAAATGCTGCTTGCAGTATGGAACTGGAAAGAGAAGTTGATGCTCAGGAGGTGAGCAGCATATGATGCAGCAGTGTGGTAACAGGGGCTAATTTAATTTTGCTTAGAAACCTCTGGACTGAGAATAGAGCATGTATTACTGCAGCTGTAGCCCATTACTTCTAATGACTCTAATTATTTCTTATGGTATCCATCTGACCAGCCATAAGATTCACGTTGAGCATAAAATTAGCCAATGTTAGCACTGTGCCTGCTTACATCTCCTACAATTGGTAAATTATGCCAGCAAGTAAACACGGAGCTCCATCAATTTGCTGGTAATGAACCAGCATCTCGGGCTGAAATTTGTTTTCAATTTTAACTCCCTTGTTTCAATGAAATCAATGGGATCACCCATTCACAGCGACTAACACTTCTGACTTCATTATTTGTGTGTTATCTCATATATGTCTACTCCTAAAACAAAACACAATGCTTTTCTCCCTATTAACTGGAAGTTAATTAGGTTTTACTGAGCTGCAAAGAAGCCATGCTTAGTTTCTATTTTTACAATGCTTAGCAACATTTTTTTAATTGTTTTTGCTTGTATTGGAATAGAAAAATGGGAGGAAGAACAACAGGTTGAGCCTTGACTAACCTGGTGAAAACACCAATTGAACGTAAGTTCAAGCAAAGTTTTGTCTCTGCCCTGAGCTCTCCCCTTCATCACTGGAATTCCTTCTTACTGGTATTGCCACTTCATGGGAAAAACATGGGCTAAATAATGGTGAGAAGGGCAAGTCTAATATAAAGCAGGGAAGAGAATAAAAGGGAGCTGGCCTTGGTACATCAGAGCAAGAGGTTAAAATCCAAAGGGGAAAACACAACGTGGCTTTTTCTGAAATACCATGATTTTGACAAAATATGACCTAAGTGGCACAATACAAAAGCAGCAAGCACTCTGAGAGCTTACAGAAGACATCATCACTAATAAGAAAATATGTATCCCTGTTATGTATTGCCTAGCATTGACATAAATCTTGTTTTCAATTACATGCTAATGAAGCACACCAATTACTGTTTGAATAGGGACATCTGATTACAGTCTCAATCAACAGAAATAAATCTTGCTTATGGAAGGTTTCCAGGGTGTTTTCTTTAGAAACATTAATTAGAGAAGTAAACAAGGATATATTATTATCATGTCATCCAATTGTAAATCCTGCCTATCACTGTAAATACTGGTAATTTTGACAGTGTGCATCACCATACAGTTTCCAGTGTTTATGCTGCAAATCTAGTAAGTGACAAATCAGTGCAGCCATAATCTGAAAGAGATTGTTATGGCTGGGGGTCCAAAACCTTACGCAATTTCTAATGTGATACAGTGAACAGTAAATGAAAATTATTTTCACTATCTCCACAAACCACGGATAATTCCCAAGCAAAACCCACCTAAATCTATCAGAGACCTGACAGATGCAGAGGTCTAATGATGCTTTATTGGAAATTACAGTTTTCTAATTGAGTTAGAGATAAGTCTGGTTCAAATGCCAGGGCGTGCAACAAATTTTCCCCTCTGTATTTGGGCAAGACAGATGCTGAAGAGATTTTATACAAAGCTGAGTCACAAGAATGAGGAAAAGGAATTGGGAAAGGAATTACCCTTGTACTAGCTTTGTTTGTAAGCTTTACTATCTCCTTGGATAGGGAACCTGGTGTTTATAACTTTCCTTTTCTTTCCTTTTTTTTTTTAAAAGCAGCTGCAATACAAAAAGCAGTGCTTCATCACCAGCAGTGTAATAAATCTGCTGCTGGTTTTGGTAACTTCATCTCACAACCCAATGGACCAGTTTGTGTATTTTTCACCCAGTTTGAGTTATGGGTCCTGTGTTTAGTGAACTTTCCTGAAGAGAGTTCATGCTAAAACAATACTCTCCTGACCATGTAATGGACATATTTTCTCTTCAGAGACCACAGCTCTGTGAGAAGGGCTCATTAACAGCAGTGGCTTGAAACCATCACAAAGCAGATCACAGCCAGCATCAGGAAGATGCTCAGCTAATATTAAAAGAAGATTTGAGAGGGTCTAGACAAATGAATAATCAGAGGAGTCTAGAGAGAGGGTATTGTCTTGCAGCACCCAGCAGGTGAGAACCGGCTTTCATTCTCCCTCCAAAAAAATGCCATTCCTCAGCAAGAGGAGAAGTTTGAACATATGGTTCCTCCCACCACACTGCAAATCCCCTGCTGCAGTCTTCCAGTACACTTTGCAGGAGCTGAGGCTTATTCAGAGCACTAAAAAGCAGTAAAACTAGGAAAACATGGAGCAGTCAAAATACAACTGTAAATTCTTTGTGATTGCCTACCATGCTACAGCATAGGAATTGCTGAAGGCACGGTAATTATGTAAAGTTGTCTTAAATGTCTCAGGGTATTATTTTTTTTCTTTTTTACATTTGAAGTAATTTGTGGAATAGTTTACCAGAAGCCAAATACAGTATTTAGAAGACAAAACCTGAGATCAAGCAGAAGATATCAAATTATTCTGGGGAGAAAAATGACTGTGGAATACTATTGAGATCTAGTTTCATTATGAACTGGAGAAGTGGTGAAGGGCAGAGATTGTCTAAGAAAAAAGTGCAAGATTAATGTTTAACGAAGTGGAGGTATGGCTGAGAAAATTAAAATCGTCTGGATAATTAAAAAATTCTGTTGCTTATAAATCAAGGAGGGAAATTATCATAGAAATTGGGAGATAGTTGAACATGACGTGTGGTAAATACAGATGTGGCTTAAAAAGATGATGTGTTTAAGCAGGCAGGGAAGGGATTCAGCGATGTAAAAATAATTATTCCTATTCTAAGTGCAGAGATGACTGCAATGGGGTGGTCCTGCTTTCAGCCTTAACTGGCAAGCTGGGACACCCAGAACCATGTGTGTGCTGTGTGGTGGGCACAGTCAGAACTGAGAGAGAAAATGACATTATCACAGGGCAGGCTGAGCTCTAACCAAGGCACAGTGCTGCTGCTGATGCCACTGGCTGGCACTTCCGAGCCCACAACTATTTTTATCACAAAAACCTGACGACAGCTTCTTGAACAGTTACATAGTCTGGGTCAAAACTGCTCAAATAACAGTCTGTAAATTTCTTCATGGATAACCTGTGTGTGGTAACCAGGGGACTTGGAATTAGAGTGTGGCTGTGCCTCTGATCCCACTGCCCACAGCCTCCCTGCACTCCCCAAACCACAGTTAGGTAATCCTCATCTACTACCTAAACCACCTATTTATTTTGCTTGTTACATAACTTGTTGTAATAAATTACAACAAATGGAAACAAAATAAATTCCTGCTCCTGTTGCCTGCTTTAATGAGCAGGCTCACTTCGCACATGGTGAAAAATAATTACTTTTCATGTTACCGTAATTGCCTAAACCACAAATACATTTTTTAAGAAACAAAGGTTGGGCTGGTGTAAGTTTCTAATTACAGGTTGAAAGCTTCTAATTAAAAGGCATAAATTGGAGGAAACCCTTTCAAGCAGAATTGCAGAAGAAGCTGCTAAGATTGGGTATTAACTTGATGCCCTTTCACTGTGCCAGGGGGGAGAAAAAGAAATAGAAACCAAGTGTTGTGGCACTTCCTTGGGGCCACTGACACCGTTTGCTACCCAATATCCAACAAAGTGCTGCCCTCAGAAACACAGAGGAGATGAACACATCACAGAGGATCTGTAGGGCCGCGACATTTCCTAGCAGGGAGAGCAGTGCTGTCCTGGAGGGAACAGTCCAGGCTTCAATCAGCTTTTTCCTGAAGGTTATACAGGCTGCTGGATAGTGGCAGGAGGACAAAAGCCACCTGACTTAGGCTAAAATGATAAAACCCGATAAAAAGATGGGATACTTGAGTCAGGTAAAACTTGCTGGGTGAACAATTTGCATTTGTTAACACAGACAGTACACGGTGCTCTGTTTTGGGGTGACTGTCATGTGCAGTCAGTGGCTGGATGAATTTGGGCCAAATCTCTGCTACTTTAATGATTTGCTCCTCTGCTCTACTCTGAAAGAAGGCAGCAGGATGCAATTTTTTCATCTTATTCTCCCGTTTTTCAGAGTGTTGAAAAATCCTGCAGAGCAGACCAGCATGCCATCCCTGACAGAGAAATTGCTTTCCTGTGATAACCCATACTCCAACGAGAGGATTACTGGCAGGGGTGCAGAGCTATGCAAATATGGCAGTCATTAGCATCAGGCTTTGCCTGCAGTCCCCTGCATCAGAACTGCTTCAGGAAGAGAAGAGATGTCAATCCAGATTTTCATTTTTAAATTATTTTTGATATGTGTCTGCCATGGGGTTTTCACCTGCTGTTTGGTCAGCAATAAAGGAAAAGGGTCATGTGGATTAAAATCTCGCGTGGGCAGTGCTCAGGTTGAGCCTCCAGCACTCACTGCAGTGATGATTTACTCTTTCTCCTCTCTGATGATTTATTCTATTCCTTCTAAGAAGACTGGCGTTAATAGTGAATCACTTACAATGAGAAATACAGAGATAACAGAGCTACAAATGATTTGGCATGGCAGAATGAAAAAACCTGCTGGAAAAACAAGGTGTGTCTGTGTGCATCATCTACTCAGTGGTGATACCCTCTGGAAACTACACACTTGGCTAAGTGGATTTGAAGAGCTTATTTAGCATGCCAAATTGGCTACAACCTGATGGGTATTTCTGAAAACCCATTTATGGACCTTCAGACACTCACATTCCTATGGCATATCCATTCATTGTACAGTCAATTTATAACGATTCCACCAAATTAAATCTTCATTAACAAGCTTATTGACTCTGGCTTTGACTTACTGTCCCCCCCTTTTAATTAACTGCATTAATGAGACAAGCAACATCCAATGTAACAACTGACCAAACATTTTGTTTAAAACCTGTCCTTTATTTCAAGCAGCTCCACAAAAAATGAAGGCTGAATTGCTATTTGCTAAATGTCAATTTTCACACTCTGTTGAACCTTTTCTGAAGGCTGTCAACCACAAATCTGCAGTCCTCTTTTCCTCTCTGATCAGAGCTGCATAGAGCATATAACAAGTTTTCAGTTACTTTGCATTTTTATGCAGAAGATGTACCATTTTCTGTTCCCAGTATACTTCAAAAAAATGGTAAATGTGCATAAATTGTAAAAGTAAAGGGATGCATATGCCAAGGTTGTGGCCTCTTTCACAGTCTCAAGTTACACCAGCAATGTGGTTCCATGTCTGCATGTGCAAGGGCACAGAAATGATCCAAACCCCTCAAATCCAGCCCATTATCCTGCAACAAAACTGCACCATCCTCTTTTCCAAAGTGCTGGGCTCCTGCTCAGAGTTGGGAACGTTTCCCCCTCCAGATCACTCGTTCCCAGCCTTGCTTTGGGAGGAACACAAACAAAGCCAAGGAATGGGCAAGACCACCAAGGACAGAGACTGGGAGAAGGGCCCAGGGCTCCTCCTTGAGATCTTTTTGGCACAGAGGAGTTTGGAAGGGCAATGGGAGGGATGAGGAGTATTTGAACAAGTCAGGCTCAAAGCTCTTTGACAGTGAAGAACAGAAAATCTTAGAGCTCTTTGAGATTTCCAACTAATTTCTTGCTTTCAAATATGCAAAAGAAAATAGGTTGGGAAATGGTGTAGAGAAGAAAATAAAGGAATTGTGTGGGTGGGTGGAGGGAGGAAAGGAGCAGAGAGATAAAGAGATCAGGAAAAAAAAAAAGCCCAACTTGCTGAAAAATAGAGTACAGAGATGTCTCCAAAGGGACTACTTTCATTCAGGGAAGAGGATGTTTTGCAAATTCTTAGCCTCAACTTATTTTCAGCTAAAACCAAAACTGTTTTCTATTTATCTTTTGCACATAATCACTCCTGAGTAAAAACATGCACTCAGAGGTAAGCCTTGGCAATCTCTCAAGACAGATATGTTAGACGACATTTTTCTTAACTACAAGAGAAACTGAGCCTGGTGGTGGCAATTGACCATTTGCTGGGAGCTGGCCCTGTTGGCAGGAACCCACCTCTTCCTAGGGGAGGGACATCCCTGTCCTGCTTCACCTGGTGGGAAGTGGGAGCTGTGAAACCCTGCTGCTCACAGGTGTGTATCTCAAGAAGCTCTGATTCCTTTTTTCACCTCTCCTTTTGCTGTTTGATATGTTCCATGGTGCTGCTGTGGCATCCACGGTGTAAGTTGTTGACCTTGTTAATTTTTAGGCATGAAACCTCTTCTCCTGCTCCTTGGGCCAACCACAGCAAAAGGAGATTATGTTCAACATTTCTTGACTCCTGCAAAGTTCCTTCCATCTTTGCTTGGGCAAGTCTGCCTTTTGACTGTAATAACCTCCCCTGGATGTCTCTTTGGCAGGTAACAAAGACAATTCCAGTTGCTAATGGGAGAGGTCAAACAGAGGTGAAATGAAACAAATTAAAAACCAAAGAAGAACTGATGTCAGAAAAGCTGCTGTACCACTCAGTGGCATAACCCCTCCCTAGAACAGGTTTTTGGCTGGGATTTTCAATTCATTTTACACTATTTTATTTTGATATTAAAAAAGGCAGGCAGGTAGGAGAGCTGGCTTTGTGGCTGAAGCACTGGGATTCAATTTCCAGCCCTGAGATGAAGTGCCTTCGTGACCACAGGTGAGCACACCCAGTGGTCCCTGGGTTCCCTGCAGCCTGGGGGAGATGGTTCAGCACAGCCCAGGAGAAATAATTCTCCCCAACACAGAAAAGTGATACAGGCTGCTGATTTTTCCTATTATCCAAGCCAACGCACTGGGAAACTTCTTGACAGAATGCCCCCTCTGCTGCAAAGCACAGCCCTGAGCCATCACCTCCACAAGGAACTTCACCAGATGGTCTTGTGAGGTGGGAATGCCCCCAGGCACAAAAACCTCACCCCACTGACTTCCCAAGTACTGCCTTTAAAAGAAGTCAACAGAGTTACCTTGGGAACACCACAAGAGAAAGGAAATTGGACCTTAAAATCAACCTTAATTCTCCCTTTGCACAGCCAAACAAAATAATAGTAATAATGAACAAACACTGCAAGAGAAAATATGAATTGTGGGGTTTTTTTATGGTCTTAGAAACCAACAGTGATCAAAGCTGCAAGGTATAATCTTTTTTTTCCTAGAATGCCTTGTTTTTTCTGAATTGCCAGCACCCTCATGGCACCTCTCAGCAGTCACATTAACACTATTGATTGTCTGCTTGGTAGGTAACAGGAGGAAAAATAAAACAAGCAAGAACTTAACTCTGTTCAGATTCCTCCAGTGCAACTGGAATGTGGCTATTTTTTTTATGGGTGGCCATCACCTCTAAAAGCTTCCCAGTGGAAATTACTGCTGTGGTCTTCATCTGTCAGTAACCAACGCCACTGAGCAGGGCAGGAGTTGGAGCCTTCCCTGCTCCTTAAAATGCGGGGGTTTTCCAGTTCTTTGACTCCAAGGCTGTGAGAGATGTGTTGATTTCTACCCTTTGAAGCTGTCAATCTGCCAGGTTTGCAATTCCTGGTAACCCCCCCACCTCCCAGCAGCCAGGAGTGGTTATTTCCAGCTCCAGAACAGCGAATCCAGCCCTCCCTTGCTGGTCCCAAGGAGATGAGAACATTTTTGTCACGCCCACACACCACACTGAGGAGCCACGTTCAGTTCTGGACCTCCCAGTCCAGCCCAGTAGCACTTCCCAGTGGTTAATCTTACCCAGCTGGGATAAAGCACAGCAGTGAGTCAGCCTAACACATCTCTTGTTTTGACACTGCCTGTCAAGCCTGTCATACAGAGCTCAGAAAATCTACATATCTGTATCTGAGAAACACAGTAGAAAACTTCCTGCAGAGAAGTTGCCTCAGTAGGGAGGAGGCACATGAAGCCTGTTGCCTCCTGCTTCCCCTTTTCAAGATGGATAAGGAATGTTCTCAACATGAATGATAAAGATTTTCCAGTGTTTCCTCTCATTTTTCATAGTCAGACTTTAAGGTTGCCCAGATATCAAAATGGAACTTTTCAGGCTGGATCCAAACTTGGAGAGTGAAAGGTGAAGAACCCACAACTCCAGCCCATGGCTGGGCATCCATTTGCCAGGGAACTGCTTAATCCTGCCAGAGGAAAGCTTCGAAAGGGAAACTTCAGAATTTTTTGAGCTGCTTTTCTAAAACACGTTCCCATGCCCATGCACCATCCCAGCATCCCAGTGTTTTGTGGCAGTGAATATTTATATTTCAAAGCAATTCAGAAGTGGTGGAGATGCAGTAGCTGGAGTCCACCTGATTTTCCCCTGCCTGAGCCTCAGCCCTGCTGCACAAAACCAGAGAGCCCATTCCAGCACATTGTGCCTGCTCTGCTTCTGTCCTTTCTTGTTTGCTTGGCACACTGCTTTGTCTCCACAGCATTGTGCACAGTAAGAATTTATTTCATCTGTAGCATTTAAAACTAATTCTATGTAAGAAAATATTAACTAAACATGCCCTGGCTACCCAAACTCAATTAGCTGTGAATTAGAAGGGAATATATTTAATATAACACGACTATTAATAAAGCCTGGAGATTTGTGAAGGTATTTACATGCCTGCTGGCCTGTTTCTGAAATTCTGGTGTTGCATCTTTCTGTGCCCATTGCATGTGAAGGAGGTAACTTTCTCTCACCTCCACGTGCTATCTGCTGCTGCATCTTCTGGCCTAAATGATTTTCATTCTTATGTAACAAACCCCATCACTGCTCAAGGGAAGGAACCTATTCCATCCCCAGACCCAATAAAAGGCAGACAATGGGATCATGAGTCCCATCACACAGGTCCCTCAATAGAAAGTGACCCTGGCTGAAACAGGAATGGAGAGAGGAACAGCTGCCTCTCACACAAGCTGGAAATTGCCAAATAATTACTTCTCTCTCCCTCAGACATTAAGTTCACTGCAGCTCATCTTATTCCAATTATTCTTGCAGTCCATTTTCCCCCTGTATTCTGCCATAGAGTAAGTCACCAGGTGTAAACAACTTCTGCTGTTACCCTAAAAATGCGTATTTGCCATTTTTAGTTTATAGGTGATGACAGCAATGGAGTACCCAGGGCGAAACCACTGAAACCACACAACCCCCCAAACCAGAGCAAACATCCTCTGCCCCTCCAAAGGAGTTCAAACCATTTCATCCCAGCTGCTCCAGTGGGAACACCTGCCCAGGGCTGCAGGGCACAGCTCTGGCCAGGGATGGATGGGGAATAAAACCTGGGAAAGGTTTTATCCAGCAATGCTGCCTTCACTCCTAGCATGCTTCCACACTATCCCGAGTGTCTTTATCTCTGTAAAGGATATCTTCCATAAAGCAGCCACATCCTGACAGTCATGCTGCTTTAACTTTACTGCTCTAGTTAAGAGGTGTAATGTGGGGAGAGCTTAAAGAGATATAACTGGACAGGTCTGTTTTAATTGTTCCCACTAGACCTGTGCTCCGTGACCTCGGACATCTACAGAGCCATAAATATGAGCTTTGATAGCTGTTCCCATAGTGACTGGCAGAGGAACACAGTGGAGGGTGGACTAGGATCGCTTCAAGCAGGCAAGCAGCAACTGGAAATCATTAAGTTCAGAGGCTCTGGGGACACTAATGTCACTGCAGGCCAGCCAACCTGGAAGATAAACATTGCTGGGCACTGCGAAAATGATTTTTCTATTTGCTTTCCACTGAGAGAGTGAACTAGGCTACTCTTCAGGCAGTAGGCTTGGCAAATGAGACCGTGAGCTCTTGTGAGGCAATTCTACCAGTCCCTTCTGCTGCTGGAGATGTCAGAGTTACCAGCGGGGGCTGTCAGGCTTGTGCTGAGAGCACGGACTGCTGAGGAGCAGAAGAGCAGCCTGAGCAGGCATGGCTGACCCATGGGAATGGAGCAAGACACACGAGAGGCTAAACCATCCCATGCAAAGCTGCAGGGCAGCAGGACTGTCCCTGCTCAGTGCCAAAGCCAGCCTGGTTATTTCTGCACCCTTCTGCACTGTGCACTGGGGGCTGCTGGGGAGTTTGGTGTGGAAAAGGGACATCTCTGGCATCCCACTCCACATGGATCCAGGGAGAGCAATGCAGATTGTCCTGCAACTGCAACACCCAGCTCTTACCTTCACTGTGCTCTGTGCTGTGAATACACAAACAGAACCCAAATAGCTCTGAACTCTCCTACTTCAATACAAGAAATGGCAGAGTTTCAGGAAAACCATAGACAAGTGCTGGTGGCCTGAGTATGAATAAAAGCAGCTCAGGAATGTTTATATTGGCAGAAGACAGAGCAGGAGAAGCTGAGCTGTGCTAATGGCAGTTTCTGAGGGATCTGCTCAGCAGCACAGGTGGTGGGGCCACTGCCTGCCCATCCTCACAGCTTCCTCAACTCCCCAGCAACCAGGGAAATTACACAGGGGCAAACCCAGCAGCACCAAGGATCCCTCCCTCAAAGTTGTAACCCTCACAAATACACCAGCTTCACCCTCTCCATGAGTATATTCAGGATTGGAATGGAAAATACCTCTTTCATCATCCAGGATAAATCAGTAATTACTCAGAAGGGAAGCAACACTGACTCTACCCATCCATACACTTCGTACACTCTCCAAACTCTCCAATTTATGTATTTAAACTCTTCCAAGTTTGGCATCATGTCAACTTTAATGCCAACAGAAGACAGATAAGCCCATAAAGGAACAAGTCCAAGGCATCACTTCTCCCTTACCACATACAGCACTTACACATATTTGCATAGATCTGTTAAAAAAGCAGGGTAATGCTGACATGTTTTGAAGCCAAGATTATATAGTTTTCTATGAGAATTTGGAGGCATGCCACAGGGAGACACTGCACTATTCTCTTGGGATTATTGATCATCCCAGTCTCTTCTCCATGCCTCAGCCTTTCACTGAAAGGAGATCCCATCATTTTTCAAATAGCCGAGTCAGATTTGCAAACTCTGCACATTCTTATACTGACCACTAACATTTAAAGCATCAGCTCTTTTATTTTTTCTAGGTTTGGCTCCTCTATGTTTCTTATTCTAATTAGCAGAAAATGCCAGAATTGTCCAATTCTTTTTTAAAAATTACCAACTTGTGACCCCCTGATAATTTATACAGTATGGACAATCCTACTTGGAAAAATCAAGGATTAAAAATATTAATCTCTCAGGTGCTCAAACATCTTCAGTTACTTTTTGAAATACAGACTAATAATAATTATTGCTTCCTCTGCTTTACTGTTAATCTGCCTCTCAGAAAATGCACTTCTTGAACTGTAGAAAATGACACTTTTAAGAAGAACTTTGCATTTTTCTGACTGCAGCAAACCATATGGAGAGTGGCTGACGGGTCCTGATGGATAACAAACGCACCAGCAGCTTCCCAGAATACTTATCTCTGAAAAGAAGGGAGCTCTGCAGAAGTGGCCTGGATAGCCCCATAAATCAATGCCACACCATTAATTCCTGACAGACACCGAAAATTAAGGGATGGTGAATTTTAAGCATTGGCCCTGCATAACTCTTGCAATTGTTCTTTCAGGAGAGCCAAAATCTCCATTTGAGAACCAAGAGAACCATTACAGTGGCCCTGCTGAAATTTCAGTCTGGCTTTTGAAGGCTAATTTTGCTTTTCATTGCTTTAGAAGTGCAGCCAGATGTTGCTTTTGTTTATATTGAGCTTTGTTTTTTTTCCCCCTGGAAATTCAAACCAAATCCAGCAATTATCCTGCTGTAGAAATGTTTTTTTGTAGGACAGTACCACTGACAGGTTGGCCAGTGCTGGAACCTCCCCCAGCCTGGCCAGACACTGAGGGAATTGTGCTTTGCTTCACTGGGAAACTGGGAACTGGCATGCAGCTGGAGGAGAGCTTCCTCAAAGGGATGGTTATGAAACCAGCACTCTCTTTGGTACTGCATGGACATTTTGACAGGCTGTGTGAGCCACAGAAACACCTTTCATGTGTCTCTGAGCACCTCTGCCTGCAGAGCTCCCATCTCCCTGGCAGTGATTCCCCTTTCAAGTCACAGCAGCTCACAAGGTATGATGCAACATCATTGAAAATGTGCATGTGTTTATTAGAGGTTACAGCATAAAATATGCAGGCACCTTCAAATATATTTCAGACTGTGACAGCAAGCAGAGTGACTGAATATGTGTCAGAGGTTTATGATGAACTCTGAAGTGTCTTCATTTAAAAGGCAGCATCCTTCTTTTATAGGCATCCTTTATTGCTTGATTTATTCTTTCTATCTGTAACTAACCTCTAGACTCATAGATTTAGACTCCTGGTGTGATGTTGTTTGAATGCCATGCACCTTAGAGCTTTGGAAAACGTTCTGACAAATTCATTGCTTGGTCCTTTCTCACTGTTCAGCACAATGCCAAGGGATGGAGAGATTAAATGGTGCCCTACTGCTCAACTGAGAACCCATAAAATCAACATATTTAGTGGGTGTTATAGAAAATTTGTCACATGCTAAGCAGGGAAGAACAGGAAAGGAACTAGGAGATATTTACTGTTCCATTTTCCATCTCTTTAGCAGTATTGCCCTTGATGTTTTCAGTAAGACTTTGTTGGGGTTTTTTTTTGCAAAGGATTAAGCAGTGGTGGAGGTGAGGAACACAGCCAAAGTAAACAACAAAATATTCTCTTCTTGATACAATCAATTTGATCCCAGATAGATAAAACTGAGCATTTATGGAAGTATGCAGGGCACAGATGGGCCAAGGCCCAGGCTAAGGCAGCTTCCAGATGCCAGGGCTGAATTCAGGAGCTGGGCTGTTTTCGGATGTGCAGTTCTGCAGGAACACATGCAGTGTGGTTGCACACAGTGTGACTGCAAGCACACATTTTCAATCATACCTTTCGAGTCGTTAGAGAGAGAATTTAATTTCAGAAACCTTAGGAAGCAATAATAATCTTTAACCTCTGGCATTGCAGGAGAAGATACCGCATATTTTCTATCAAAATGCAAGCTTTAATAACCTGCCATTAATATCCATTTATACTGAAGGGAATTATACAGAAGTGACCAAGGCACACAGCGTGCTGTGCAGGGCCATCATTACCTTGTGACTTCATGGGAACTGTTCTTTGAATAAAGGCAAAGCTCTGCCTGCAGAATTCAGCCTATTAATAGTAACACCAGCACCATAATGGTTACCCCACACTGCCAAAGTTCATGTTGTTCAAAAAGCTTTAGTGAATTAAGCCAGTGCCTGCAGCAGGATTTGCACCCACGGGATTGGATTTGGAGAGGAGCAGAGATGAATTGCCCAAATCTCCTGGCACTGTAAAGTTGGGACTGGCTTTTTCCACTGTGCTTCAAGTACAGATCCTTCTGTTCCAGGGGAACAAGAATTGATTGTCTGGTACTGAGAGGTTTGGAGGCTTTAGAAAGAAGCACACATCAGTTATGAAGGACTTCATTTTTGCACCCTAAGAGGCTCTGTCAGAAATGTCATTTGTAATTAATTAGAAGTGTATAAACTGGAAAAGATCCTGTTCAAATCAGTTTTTAACCCAGGGCACTCTGGGTTTGAACCTCTGGCTGAAAGTTCAGAACCTTTTCACAAGTTCCTGTGTGCTTTCTGGGTGATCCTACTGGCAGCACTTGAGATTCCAAAATGGTTTATAAAAAAGCTTTCCTCTTTAGACAGAGCTCCTCAGCTGATTCTTGTAAGATATCCTGTTTTTCTAAAGAGATTTTTATTGCAATATGAATTTATTACAAACCATTCCACATGTAAGCATTTTCAATCATACCTTTTGGGTCATAAGAGAGAGAATTTAATTTCAGAAACCTTAGGAAGCAATAATAATCTTTAACCTCTGGCATTGCAGGAGAAGATACTGCATATTTTCTATCAAAATAGACAGCTTTAATAACCTTCCATTAATATCCATTTATATTTATTACTCCTTCATTAAAGTTAAGACAGCAAATCCTTAATAAAAAAACCCCTAAATTGACATTTTACTTTACTCCTTTCTCTGTCTTTTAAAATGCTAATACTTAAGGAAGTGGACAGGACATGACATATTTTTATCACTGCCACACACTTCAGCACCAGCAATGTAAACTCTTTGTGCCTTGTTTTTTGCCCTTGTTATATCAAATATAAGCAGATTTTCTCTGAGTTCACTGGCAGGGAACATCTTAGAGCAGCACATCCCCTCATTATCCAGCCCTCTCAGCTGTTCTCCAGCTCACCAGGAGACCATTTCCTCTCTGCTTTACAACCTCTTTTATGATCCTTGATGGCCTAAGTTTGGGGTTTTTCAGTTTACTTTCTTGCTTGATTCCCTTGTGCCACTTTACAACATGTCCTCAGCCAGCCTTCCTTAATGACATGAAACCAGGCAAGGAGGCAGAGAATGTTTTTCTTTTTGTATTGCAAAAAGCAGGAGATAACTCATGAGGTCAACTCAACACGAGAAACAGAGAATTGCAGCTGAGTTCCAAGCTGGAGGAAGAACTACCAGGAGGGTCCCAAGATTCCAACACCCATCCCTGTCTGCCTAAGCCAGGACAAAGCTCCTCTCCTCCTGCACCTACTGCCCCCACCCCGGGGTTTTTGCTCCTCCTTTCTGGAGAACTGAGCAGTAGTTCTGTGGTTTTCAGGCTTTCCTGAGGCCACTCATCTGCCTTTTGACCATTAGTGGGGTGTAATCCCATTTCTGCTTCCTCATCTCCCCCATGGCCCTGAAGCCACACAGCATCACGTGAAAGAAAAAGCTTTGGCTTTTTCTGTCCAAGGATGTTCTTGTGCAGCTGAAGTGAGCTGGGGCATTATTTTCCTTGCCAGCAAGGCTGTGTGTGTTGGGTGTGTACTTTCAGCAGCCCCCTCTGGGACAGATGAAATGGTGACTGCCACTTTGCCTTTCAAACCAGCAATGCTCCACCTTTAACACCGCGCTTTCACAAGGCTGGCCCCCAAAATGCTCCATTTTTACAGTGAGTTACTCCAATACCAATTCAGCTGGGAAGCAGAGCAGGGAGTGCCAGCTTCAGAGCTGTCAGCAGAACCTGGAAATGAGGCTGTGAAATCCATGGGCTCTCAACTTTCCTGAACTGGAGACGAGAAAGGGGAACCACCTGCCAGCACAAAGGAGCTTCTGCATTTCCATTTCCTCCCTCCACGGGACACGAGGTGCAAGATGGGTCACTGACCTTCTCCAGCCAACACTGCTGAGCACAGGAAGGGCAGGGCAGCCCCCAGCTGCTGCTCACACCCTGATAATGTGTTCTTATCATTCTAGATAAAGTAGAGATCAGGGCAGCACCTGTAGGTTGTGCAGGGGTCTGCAAAGAATGACCAGGTTTGGCTGCTGGTCATTTTTAGGAAGGGATACTCATGAGCCACGTGCTGGTTCCAAACACCACTCCAGAGCTGGGAGTGACATTCCTTCAGTGTGAACTCAGCAATGCTATTTGGCCAGAAATTATTGCAATTCAAAACAGCCAGAGGTGCCCCAATAACCCAGGGGATAAATCCATACTGCAGAATACAGAAGAGAAGCAGAGCAGTGGCAGTCACCACACATGAAAAAGATAAAATCAATTCATGATGAAAGGACATAGCTACTTCTGTTTGGCCCTAAAGAAAGCAGCTCTATTCCACATGAAACAAATTCAGAATAAAGATTCTGTAGGCACGGTGAATATTTGTGATTTCTCTTAATAAGTATATACAAAATACTGCTTTCAAAAGGAAGGATCCCACTGTAGTTGTGGAGACATATTTCTCCTCTCTTTAATAAGGTTATGGAGCAGCTATTGATTCCTGACTACAGCCTAAAGTACAATTAGTGTATTTGTAAAAACGTCCTTTTTATTCACAGGGGACTTCTGTAGCTCCAAGTACCTCACTCAAACTAATAAACATGATTGCTGTGGCCCAGCCAAACCCTCTGGCACCAGCAAAGGGCAGTAGGAAACAAAACCCTGAGGAACTCCTCACTTGGACAGGAAAGTGTCGGAACTGTCCTTCCCTATTCTGTACTGGGTTAATGAGAAGGCTGTGCTGAATGCCTCATTTTCAGGAAGCTGGTTCTGGGCTGCTGCAGTTCAGCAGGTGAAATCCCAGCTGTGGTTCCTGTGCTGGGCTCAGCAGAGTGGGGACAGGGAGCTCCGCCTGCCAGACAGCTCCCAGGCTCACAGGTGAAGCCTTAGCAGGGAGATACTCTTTCCTAAAAGCAGGTACTGACTGCTGAATAAGGCAAAGATTTTGATTTTGCCTGCTCTGCTCTTCACTTGAGGTTTTAGAAATTTGTGATGCACAGCTGGAGAGATGTATGAAGGGATAGAGAGAAATATTGAAGAAAACCATATATTTTTCTACCCAAAAGCAAACATGGCGTTCAGTGGATTACATTCGTCTCATTTCTTTAAGATAAGAACAGTGTTCAAAGGAAAATCTCCTTCTCTTCTGAGCTATTCAGTCATTTTGAACATGATTACATCCTAAATATCACACTATTTGCAAAGGATTCGGATCACAGTGATAGGTGGCTAAGGTGCTTTCCTTGCCAACTTTCTATTTACTTCTGTATTTCATGCTCAATATCCTTGGTACAAATAGCTCTATCTCAAGTACAAATGTTATGATAAAAGAATGGTTTTTGGGCCTTCCACAGAGCATGACAAATGCTGTATCCCTGAGCAGCAGCACCAACCGATCCCTGGTGCAGCATCTCCTGACTGCCCAGGGAACAGCAGCACCAGCCAGGCTCTGCTCAAGGAAAACTGCAATTCAGTTGCCCAATTTGCACTGAAAAAACCCCCAACAGTTTCCTTGCCCATCCCTCTGGGTAGCTGTCAAATGACTGCTTTTAGAGCACTTATGCCTGAAGGCAGTCAATAACCTGCAGACTTTTTTACAGCTGGCACCCCAAAAATGGTCCCCAGAGGCTGCAGCTATTGCTGCCAGGGCACAGCGTCACTCCAGAGCAGGGCAGTCCCCCCTAATCATTACCAAAATGTAAATGGAAGGCAACATTTTCTATAAACATCTGCATTCCAAAGGCCAAAAGGTACTTCCATCATTTTCTGTAAGACCTTCCAAAAACACCACCTCGGACTAACCTACTAGACAGATACATCATGCTAGATGTGTCACCACATCCTTTTAATCTGTGTGTAGTCAATATCCTGTATTATATGAATAACTAATTAGTTTCACAACTTATTTCCACAGATGTCATTGCAAAACCTATCTGAGGAATGTCATCTGCACTTGAGAGAAGGACAAGCATTGTAATTAAGCCATTTCACCAGTGTGAGTCTGCTGTGGAGTGTGAAATGGCTATAATTCACATTTTTAAGACCTTGCATTTATTAGCATCTATTTTCTGCTCAAGGTTAGCGGTGTGCTGCACACAGAGTTAAAAAAAGCCAAACAAGCTCACTTTTTTGTTATTCAAATGAATACAAGTGCACGTCTGACTGTACAGATTGGTCACACGGATGGGGTTTCTCTTCAGTCCCAGGGGGTTTCTGGCTCACACACCTCTGTGAGCAGCACTCGAAGGGCAGATGGATGCTCTGATAACAGAGTAGGTGACATTCTGCTGTTGAAAGCTAATGACAAACCTGGGCACCACGCAGCCAGGCAGGATACAGATCTTGTACACACCAAAGGTATTCAATCTGAGATAACAGCCAGGACTGATGATTAGTATCTCCCAGGAAAAGACTTTGTTTGCATTAGGAAACCCCTGCAGAATAAATGCAGAGAGAGAATAATGAACCCAGCTGTTGGGGTTTATTCAGGGCCCAGGAAGAGTTAAACTGGTCTCTTTCTGGAGCCACTGCTCCAGTTGCAATTGTGCTGCTTAATTATGTGCAGAAGAAGATGAATCTTGAACATCTTCCCACCTTGTTTGGTGCATCAACCAGCAAATGAGAGGGGTATTTCCACTGCTCTCTATCCCATAAGCAATGCTGTTTGGCAGCAATTTCCTTTAGAAATCTGCCCTTTCCTTCCCTATTCCCACTCCTGTTCTCACTTGAAGGGCCACGTAGCTCTGATGGAATATGCAGGCTCCTGCAGCCACACGTGCCAGCAGCACGGGGGACAGGAGGGACGCTGGGAAGACCCTAGCACACACTGCAGGCTGCTTGACCACCAATTCCAGCTGCTTTGCCTTTTTTCCTAAATTTTTTTTTTTTTTACTTCAGCAATACACTGAATCCAAAACACCTTCCAGCCAAACCTGCCTTCACCATCCATTGGTCCTCTGTGAAGTGGATCTGCCTGTCTATGGACAGATGCCATCAGCAGCACTGGGAATGGGGCAGAGCCATGATTTATCCAGCTGGGATAAATCAGCACAGCCCCATCAACTCCTCTGCCATTTCCCAGCCATGGGCCTCCTGAGCAGCTCATCCAGATTGAGGCCTCACCTGCTGGAAATGGGAGGAAAGGACACCAAGAGCTGAATCCACCCTTCCTGGTGCTGGGTGTGAGAGAGGAAGGCCATTAAGAGACAGTTTGCTGGGGTAAAGAAAGGGAACAACCATTCCCCTCTCCTCCTTTTTGCAACAGAAATACTTTTAACACATGGAAAGCCCCAGAAATCAACTGCTTCCTTAACTCCAACGCTTATATCCAGTGGTATAAATATACCTTAATGCACATAAGAAGCATGTGGAAAGGTGGTATTTGATTTGGGAGGGTCTCTGGCTTGTCTTATGTAAGAGACAGGCAGCAGATTTGTAGAAATCTCAACAGGACAAGATGCTAAAGCAAAATGGCTGCAAAATCCATGTGAATTCTGCTCTGGGAAAGTCCAACAGCAAGAGTTTCAGGAAGCCTTGACTGCCATAGGAAAATTGTTAGATCAGATGTGGTGTCCTCAGTTAGAAAATGACGTGATGAGGATCTCCGTCAGTCAAACGCAAAAACCACTGAAATTAGCTGGAAGTTTAGAAAGCAGGAACCTGGTCTCTCCTTTTCGTTGTACATGAATAGGTTTGTGTTGACTTAATGGAGATGGTTGTTTATATTCAACCTGTCTGAAAATCACTGAAAATAGTTATATTTGTTCAATGTGGAAGGTAAAGCTCATCCCAAGGAAAATCTGCTGTTTTTTAAACTGGTAGGATGACCAAATTATTGCGATTGCACTGGTAAAACAGAGAAATAAATTGCATCCCTTCTGGTAAATCAATCAAGAAATAACACCAGCTACATACAAGGGTACAGTAGTCATTTCCCCCTTGCTGACACCTTACAGGAATCCACAAGCGTTCACTGTGAACAAAACAGTGTTTCAGTATCACATGTTAGTCTTTATAAATGACTTTCATTTCTCACCAATTACTTCCTCTTTTATACCATTCATTTTTCACATTTCCTCTAATTTTTCTCCTCTTAATCACTATTAATGTAATTGGTTTTAGACAGGAATAATATTTGTGTTCCTACTTATCTATGGTGCCTTGTGAAACGCAGCTGAGAGAAAACTTAACTCGCTAAGAATTCCTGTTTTTCAAAATGAGTGTTGTTATGTTAGCTCACCACTGTATTTAAATTGTTTTTTGTTACAATAGGTCTCACTTGGACTATTTGGATAGTTCAGTACTCTATGTGGCAAGGTGGAATTGCACTAATAAAATCAAGCAGCAAGCACATTTCATCTTCCATTTCGTGCTTTCAGTGCTTCATAATTAACTTTAGTCAAAAATTACCCCTTTAAGCCCAAGGGATTAATTCTCCCTTAACTATATTTGTGCATTATAGAAAAAAGAGTCATCCCTTGGCTTCCTGGCCTTGGATGAGCGATTTACTGCATTTCCAACCTACAATATCTGTGGATGGATTCCAGGTGTGTGCTTGCCCCTCAAGGAGTGAATTTCATGCTGTCTGACTTCTTTTTATTTAACTCTGGGAACAGAAATACCCTAAAGCAGGTTTCCAAGCTGCAGCAACGACCTGGACATTGCCACTTAAGGCAGCTCTGCTCCAACACCACCCCGTCCCCAGCTTCCAGCACTTGGCACTTTAACAGCATCCTCCTGATACTTTTTCTTATATTCCACCATCCACCTTCTAATCTCTTCCCCTCAAACTATTCCCTTATTCCTTATTCGCTGGCTAGTCCAGCCTTTATCCCTCATTTCAGAAGAGAGCTGATCTTGTGTTTGATGGACAACTTCTGTTAGCCTCCCTGGCATGTATTTGTTTTTTGGAAGAATGTAAATAGAAAAAGGCAGGTGATTCCTGCCAATGTCAAGGAGAGGTTCTCAAGGCAGGCTCTTGACAAGTTACTTGGGTGCTACTCAAATAATCCAGTGAGAAAAGGTCATATTGAATTCAACTTTTATACACGAGCAATCGCATTACCATACGTCAAAGGCACCAACCTGCTTTAGAAAGCGTCAATGCAGATGAGTACAAATATTTCAATGTCCAAACAAATCTCTCAAGACCTCCCCCTAAACTATTTTGGGATGATACCAGATGGCAATGCTAAACATCCCAAGTATTTGAAAATAATTTGGATTTGTTTGCTTTCCTTTTTACAGCTTTTGACCAGTTTAGAACCCAACGAACAAAACCAAACACATTCAGGAGTCTACAATTACTTCAAATAAGTAAAAACATGCAAAAGTTCACAAAAGTAAATCAAATAATTTGTCAATCATCTCCAGTTTTTAGGTCACTATTAAAGAATATTCTAGAGCCCAGGTAGGAAACTTGAGATGTTAATTATGCCCTGCATTAAACAAGACATTAATGAGCTCTGGCATTCCTACCACAGTGGACACTGAGCAGGAATGTTTTAGGACATGAGTCTGTCTGCAGCAAAGTCCACAGCTGGCTCAAACAAGCACAAAACCAATTTTTGGAGCCTTGGGATGGGCTTAGCATGCTAGGAAAAGGCTGTACACATATTCCCACTGGGATTGTCTCCTTCTAACCCACTGCAGACAGAAGTGTTTTAAAAAGGTCACTGAGCAAAGAGGATCACCAGGACAGTGAGCACCTTGGAGAGCAGCTGATATACCAATATAGCTGAATTATGAAGACCATTCATCAGCCAAGTGGACAGGAAGCCTGCTGAGAACCACCGTCCTGTCACCTGGAGTGTGTCAGCTGTGGTGACACGGGGGCAGGACTGAAGGCCTTGGGGAGATGGGAGGAAAAGAAGGAGCAGAGGTGAGTGGCACACCCTGCCAGGGAATCTGTCTGTCCAGGAGAGCAGGAAGGGAAGGAGGACATCCAGGGGTCCTGACTGCCAGGTGTGACAGGAGCAGCTGGCCTCCTCTCTTTGTGACAGCAACAGTCGCTGCCACCGCATTTGGAAATCGAACAAAAGACCAGCAGTGGGCACTGCCAAGAGAAATGCAGAAATCACCAGTGGATCATAATCTTTGGGTTAGAAAAGAGATGGAGGCTGTTGGTGCCTGGGGCCACCTGCAGCAGCTGAATATGCACTTTCCACCTGAGAACTTCAGCCTGAGCAGGAAAGCAAGCACTATTTATTGCAGAAAAAGGACTTCTAGAGGCAAGCCAGCTACCGAGTGTGTGATTTCACTGCTGCTTTCCCAGCAATGTGGGACAGCTTGGGGTCCATCTCATCCAGTCCCATTTCACTGCAGCATCTTTGTAAACAGGCAAAAAAGGACACGCACACTCTGCTATCAAAATAGGAAGGAACCAAAAAAATCTCCCCTCAGAGTAAGATTATTTTCACTATTAACTCTGTACTGCCCCCAAAAGGCACCGTTTTACCTAAGAAGCAGCCAGTGATCCAACACGAAGGGAGAGATGGAAGGATCTTAGTTGGGGAGCAATAGAGCATTTGTTCTTGGAAAACCTTGCTTTCCCTACACACTGCCACCACTGGCTCTCTTCTTCTCAGGATGCTGTAAAAACATTTATTTTTGCCAGGATAAAGTTGTCAGAAGCACACAGAATATTTTAGGACTCCGTGAGACTTTTTTTCCCCAGGTAAATTCTATTCAGTAATTTTCCTTAAAAAAAAATACAAAAACCCCAACAGATTTTACAGGATTTTTTTTCACCCAGTCTACTAATTTGAAAGGAAATCAGTTACCTAACAGCTCTCCACACAAAACAAGGGAGATAACAACATGAATTTAAAGCAGATCAAATATACTGAATCAATCCCTCGCATGGATACTGCCATTAATTCATTTCAATTTCATTTAGCTTAATTTCCTTTGGAACAGAAGGATAGTCAATCAGGTTAAGGCCCTTTTAATTCACTTTTTTCCCCTGCAATACGACATCCTACACTTACTTGGATTTTTTTCCCCCCTCCCGTTTTAGAAAAGTCTTAAATAACCACAAAGTTGGACCTAAATCTTGCATCTCTTTTGCACCACTCAAGACCTGGATTTGTAAATTTTGGAGATGCTACTGGCTATTTTAACCATGATCTTGCCTTTTTTTTTTTTTTTTTTAATGAAAATGTCAGTAAGCACAGGCTGTGCCAGAAAGCCTGGAGGTCACCTAGAAATCCATTTGCTGATGCCTTTGTTTGCTTGGCATTTCCAGGGAAATGGAGTTTTGCCCCACCACTCCCTGCCCTCACATCTTTCCCCACAGCAGCCCCTGGAGCTGCCCTGCCAGCTGCAGTCACGGTGAGTAAAGGCCACATTTCCTCTTTTTTTAAAGGAAGTAGACCCAAACTGGGAGAACCACGAGGCAGGGTTGAAGTCACTGCCTGGAGAAAGAGAACAAACGTTCATAACAAACCCAATCACGCCTCCACTGCTCTTGCTGTCTGACAGAGTGGGGAATTGGAACAATTAGAGGGTTTCCTGGGGGAAACTGAAAGGTAGAGACAGACCCAAGGGAAGGCAGATGGGATATTCTTCATCCTCCATGGTGACCTAGCTAGGCCATAACTATCCCTGGTATGAGAGCAGAGAATCCACGAGAGGTTCTCTCTCACCCCCCTGCATCTGCAGTGAATCTGCAGCACTCGTGCTCAACTTCAGCTTGCTCAAGATTGCTCCATCCCCAGCACTTTCCAGCAAGGGGAGTTGGCAACCCAAGATTTAAGGGCAAAATGTCCTTCTGCATTTCTTTTTTTTAATATTTCCTTCTCTCTCTCTTTTTCTAAGGAGGGATAATTTGAGTATTGAGGCAAACCCCTACAGCACTCTTGGTCAGAAGATATCAAGAGATTCAGTCTATAATTTATTAGGCCATATGATTAGTACCTTTCCAGAGACTAGTCATCCAAGTTAACCTGTAGTGCCACACTTTTTTAAAAATTATTTTAAAAAATAAGATAAATATAACACCCAGCTCTAGCTGGAGGGCAGAGCTGGCTCCCAGGAGCTGTGCTCTTCATTCCTCCCTGGCACAACGCTGTCAGCAAGTGGCATCTCTGCAAGTGTCAGCAGTTACCCACATGCACAGCCATGCCCTGTGTCTGCATTTCTGCAAGACAGATCATACTGGAGAGCATTATCCTTTTGCCTGCTGCTGCTCCCTGTGATCCAGCACAGCCTTCAGTACCCCCTGCACAACCAGGAAAAGATGACTCTGTTTTTTTCTCCAAATGCTGAGCCCAGGCTATGCAGAGCACATTACAGAGCAGAAATGCTGCTCTCACGGCCTGTGATTGCCTTTAGTTTGGTCATTTCACATGTAAATCTGGCAGGTCCCTTCTCTTCCGTGGCATCCTCTGTGTGATGCCTTCCAAAGAGAATCCCCAAGCTCTTATGCAAAAGCAGAAATGATGCCCAGCAGTAAGCACAACTCCAACAAGGCTCCACTGAGTTACCATTAAACCATATTCCAAAGTTTACCTTAGTTCCTTGAAGGGGTCTGCCCTGACATTGGGAGTTTCTATAGATTTAGGGAACACTGTGCCTTCTGCTCCTGAAATCACAAAACAAAACAGAAGACAAATTGTAAACATTATAAGCTGTTATCAGGGGAGTGATTGTCAAATCATACCTAGGTGAAATTTACCCCCATTGCCTGACCCCATGTCTCTCTTGCACATCCCTTCTGTCCCCAGAAAAGCCAGACCTTGTTCATCTGCAATGGGTTGCCTTGATTACATGTGGGATTTGCCTGCAAACTGCACTTCTGGCTGGACAAGCAGCTGCTTGCATCCCGACCTGGGGAGAGTCTGCTGCCCCAAGTGATGCAGGGAGCCTGGAAAAGACACCCTTTGCTAAGCAGGCATCCCTCATTAATGACCCTGGATGCATGTCATGACTTTATTTCTTTTGCTGGGCTCTCAGAGATAGTCAAGGGAGAAAAGCAAATTTTGACTTGATCCCTGCAAACACCTCTCCAGTCAGGCAGTGCTCCTGCCTGGGGAAAAGCAGGGAGGTACACCCTGATGCAGGGCAGCACAAGCAGGCTCTGCTCCAGTCCCAGCCTGGCCACCAGTTCAATGTGGGACCCAGGAATCATTAAAGTTCTGCTCATTCCCCCTCCTCTCAGAGACGATGGGGAAGCTGCACTGCCCCATTTGCTGCCTGGCTCTAGAGCTGTGAACTCCTGGGTACTGTGAACAGCTTGTCTCAGTTCCAGACCACTGCAATCCTCTTCATGGCCACCTCTACAGCCCAGCGGGGCCATTTCACCCAGCCGTCCCTCAGCTGGGTCCTTATTTTGTGATCAAGCCCTGCTCTCTTCTCCAGGAAGATGTGCTCTCCTCATTTCACTGCTGTAAGCCAAAGCCCTGCCACCCTCTGGCAATCCTCTCCACTAACTGCTCTCATTTAAGATGTGCATCTAATCTAAATTGTTCTCACTCCATCTTTCAGCCACTGAATCTTCTCAAGTCTTTGTGTGCCACCTGGCCTTGCATGAGGAGACTTCAGTCAGACACTGATGGTGACCTGACCCCCCCAACCTGCTCTGATTCCCTGAGAAGTTCTGGGCTTTCTGAATCAATCACTGTGAAGCAAATCCTCTGGACTTCTCACTGCTTTTTTTGTGAACCTGTACCTGTAAAGTCTCTGTTGGAGCACAGGAGTCCCCAGGTGCTGTCACAGACACTCTCTGCTGCAGAACATCATGTTCCTGCTCCCACTGAAACTTCCAATTAAAACACAGCTGAGAGAGGCACTAACTGCCTCACACACAGAGTGCACTACAAATTAATGCTCCTGTTCTCCAATATATAGCTGTCAGCCCAGTGAGCACGTATGACCTATATTCTTCAATTTAAACCTGTGGTCTTGCCTTCAGACGCATTGTGAACAATTAGTCACTCATCACCTGCAGTTATCACAGCAATTTCAGTGTCAGCATGCAGACAGTGCTGCTGGTATCTTTTTTATTTCTTTAGATTTTAGTCTGATAAAGTTATTGGTACAAACTACAAATCCTGATGCAAACTTTTACATGTACAGTTTGAGACCACTCCTAACACGTGCTATTGGAACTGGTACCTATGTGCAGTTTGAATGTCACCATTACAGAATAACAGATGTTCTGAGATGGTGCAAAACATGTCAGGACAACATCCTGCTGTAACAGCTGCCATGAGTGAGAAACTATGACTGCAGTACAACTACACTTTCTTTGCACTGAAATAAATTAACTAAGCTGTCCCACCCTGTGAAAGAAAAAAAAATTAGAATGAAAACATGCACTCTATCATTTATAAAAAAACCCACCTCTTTCTTAACCCAGAGAAAAACAAAGTAAAAGCAGCCTGAAGTTTGAAGCTTTACACTTTGGGACTGAAGCTGATCCTATGGCACAATACAGATATTGAGCTTTTAACTTTACTATAAGCTTTCATTGTTACAAGTTGTCATAAGCAGCTGTAACTTGCCAACCATGAAGGTTGTTACCATCAGATCTGTCCTCTCTCAACAGTTTTCAAATGATTTAAATCTCTGCTTTATCCACACGATTGCCTTGGCTCTTGGCTTTGCAGTGAAACGTAGCAAAACGTCCAGCCTGCACTTATCTGCATAACAGAACAGTGATTTTTGAGGAAGGAAGATGGGGAGGTGCAGCTGGAGACATGCACATAGATATTCTGGTACCCTTTCCAGCCACATGGCTTTAATGGGGACTTCATGCTGGGCACTTTAATTCATTTTTAGACCCCTCAAGTCAGATACTCAAATCATGCGAAGCTCAAAACACCACCTGCCTGTAACCAGAAGTGCAGAGTAAGGAGAAACTTGGGATTTTCCAGACTTTCAGTATTTAGTTTAAATGCAGGAAGCAACTCTGGAAACAAAGTCAGTGAAGACCCCAATGCAGTCATTTCAAGAATGTTGAAAATAAAAGACCTGACTATTTGTTTCCTCCATTTTCTTGTTTTCCCTTCCCTACACAGTCCTCAAATCCTCTTTTCCCATCTCCCTTGTTGCCAGATCCATGAAGAAGTCCCTCAAACACTGGGAACAGGAATGAGATTTCTAAACCCTTCTGTTTCCCTCCTTTGATCTGAATTAAAAGTGAATGCTACCTGCCTTGATAAGGCTTCCTGCCTTATTACTCTCCTTTAGGAACACAGAATCTCCCAAGGGGCCACCTGTCCCTGTCACTGAGCAGGACATCAGCCACGAGGGACCAGGACTGAGACATCCCTCCCTAGACTCTGCCTGTCAGCAGCTGAGGGCCCCCTTGAACTGGCAGCCAAAGTTTATCAGAGACACTGATAAACTTTTCTCACCTCACCTAATCCTCATCCTAAGTGTCCCCTGCCTGATTTCAGCAGAGAACCATCCTCTGCTATTTGTGCTACTGGGAATTTCCCAGACCTCAAACGTGCCCCCTCCCTCCAGCCCCCTCTATGCCATGCTGGAGTCACAGTCTCTGCCTGCGGGATCAGCAGCTCCCGAGGGAGAAAACTGCCTTGGGCTAATTCAGCTCCACTGGACAGTTATGTCAAAGTCTGGCTTTTGGCCACCGTGCAAGTCCCCAGCCAGGCTTTGACAGCATCAGTGCTGGATGGTGTTGAAAGTGAAGGCCGGAGGAAGTGACCTCATTTAGTGGTTTTAGAATCACAGAATCACTTATGTTGGAAAAGACTCTTAAGATCATGGAATCCAATTGTGACTCAAGGCTTTGGCAAAAAAAAAGAAGGAAATTTTGAGGGAAACATGCTGTTGTCACTGAATTGGGCTATTCTGGCTCTGCTGAAGAGAACTGGGATGTTATAGAGTTACAGATGACTGAAAATATGAAGTCCAAGGTCATGTGTTTAGAAAGTAGTAAAAATTTCTTCTACACGTTGGAGGCTTCCAAGATATAATATCCCTGGATAAAAGCTGAATGCTACTCATGATTCACAGCAGTGTGACACAGTCAAAGGGAAAGCAAACGTGACATTAAACTGAAAGGCAAGAAAAAAGTCTTCTAGGAACATGAAAAAAAATCACATTACTTTAAGAACCACCAGTGAATCCTCGAACTATTGTGTGCCCCACCTGCTCATCCCCAGTGAGGAGAGTGTACAGAGAGGAAAAACTGTCAGGACTGCACAAACAGGAGAAGTCTGTCCTACAAAAGAAGCCTGGAAGGACTTGGCTTTGTAGCTGGGCAGCACGATGTGCTAAGGAAGGATACTCACACTGTGCATAAATACATCAGGAGGGTAAATAACACGAAGGGAAAAGAACCACTGGCTCTACGCCAATGTTTGCATGAGAGCCAGAGCTTCTGTGAGTGGCAGAAAACTGGTCCTGGATATATTTGGGAAGGAAAGTGAGGGTTTTCTAGCCAAAAGAGGAGCTGCAATGGGAGCAGCTTTTCAGTTAGATGGGACAGGCAATATGACAGATCTGACAAATTCCTGACTGGAAGATCTGGTGTCTCAGAACCAAGGGGCAAAATTTTCAGGACCAGTAATTTCCTTCTAGTCTCACATTCTTCTACTCTTACTTTCACTGTCCTCTACCTGAGGAATGATGGCTTTTGGCAAATGATACTAACAAACAGCTCCAACAGTTCAAGAATCAGCTGCTACAATCTCCCTTTTCAATCAAAGCTGCTCTATCCCTTTTCCCCTTTTACCGAGTATAAAGACAATGTCACCTACAATTACTATTGTACAACACAGTTTCTGCTTCCTGAATTACGTTATTAAAACAATTTCTATCTGCTATAAAAAACACATAACAGAAAATTTCTATTTCACTGCAAAGTACTGAATTTTTTTTTTTCATCTGTGAGACTCTCTGCTGCTGCTAAGGGTAACTTACATGCAATCAGCCAAAGACAGAAGAAAACAATAATATTATTAGTATTTAAACACACTGTACTGTACATCCCTAGGCAATAAATTATTCTTTCTCACAGTTTTATATCAGGGAGGCTTCTATTACACTGATTCCCTCTTCTGACACTGTGTAATTTACCACCAATAAATGTTCATAAACAGTTTGACTGAAAAATCCATAAAGCCATTTCAGCTTTATTTTAAGTCCCATTTAATGTCCCTCAAAAATGATTTTATCAATGTGTTTCCATTAGCTGGTTCTCTGCCCAATAACTTAATTCCACACAATCAGTCAGGAACTTACACAGCATATGACAGGATCTACCTCAAGTATTTTGAATTGCCATAAAGATTCACTCAGAGAGTGTTTTGGGTTTTTTGGCTTTTTCCCCCCTTGCAGTGCATAAAGTGTGGGGTGTCAAAGATCCCTGTATGTGTTCACTTCATTCAAGAACAAAAATCAAGTTTCATGGCAACAGAACATTTACAGTCCAGTTCTCGGGTTTGGAAATGGAGGAGCACGAACGCCCCAAGAAAGAAGCAAATCTCAGCTGGAAGCTGCATCTCAACCAACAACAGATCCAACCAGAGGAACACAGGCACCTACACTTCAGCCCTTCCAGCTGCCTCTTGCTTTCCCTGCGTGCTGCAGAAGTACCTGAGCTGCCTGACGCTGTCCTGGCACCTTCCCTGGTGCCAAGGCGAGGACAATCCCTGCTCCCTCTGGCCAGAGCTGGCACCCAGCTGCCGTGGCGGGACACTGATCACATCCCACTCCCTGGGACAAAACCTGCTCTCTGCTGGAAGAGAGAGAGAAGAGGAGCTCAAATGCAATGCAAGGAGAGGTATTTTTAGACGAATGATTGATGCTCCTGCTGTCAAAGGTAGGAGACAATCAGCTGAGCAGCTCCTGGGGGTGAGCAGAATGCAGGGAGACACCAGGTTTCCACTCAGGTGCAGACGCACCTGGTTAGCTATTCCCCACTTCCCTTTTTCTTTCCAGAAAACACATTTCTTTCCCACTCTGTATGTTTTTAGTGACAATTCCAGACCTGCAGTACACTTTTAGTGTTGTATATCACTGCTTTCTAATGAAAGGCGGGGGTCTCAGAGCCCTGTGATGAACCTGGTGATAAAGCTGGTCTTAGTGTATCTTCTCCTTAGTGCTCTGCCTTATGCAGGACTGTGCAAATGAGGGGGGAGGGAGAAGGATCTGCTGTGATTTTTTTTCTAGCTGGAGTCAAGAGGCAATGTGCAGTGTGCTGTGTTGGTCTCCATAAACTACTTTTATTCCCATAGTTATTGATCAGGACACATTGAACAATTTGTTCATGAAAACACCCATCTGAGGAGGTTCTCTCCTCTGCAGGTCTCATCAGGGTAATATGTGACAGTCTCAGAAAGTCTGTGCAAACAGATGACCGGGAAGTAAATCCAATACAATGCAAGTAAAAATTATTTGTGACTGCTTCTTCTAATTCTAAGCTTAAAAAGCCTTATTCATCCTTAATTTATGGTTTTAAATGGGTGAGCATAGTAATTGCTGTTGCTCCCCTTGAATCCCATCAAATCTGAAATCAATAAGAGCTCTATTTCAGGGTCCAATAATAGCCTGGTTAGGTTAAGCCACTGCACTGAACAAAAGCCTTAAAGCTTCATTCACATTTCTTTCCAGGATCCTATAAAAATAGCTCATTGCAAAGGTCTGTCTGTCTGTTTTCCTTTTTTGTCTAAGTGTTGGGGAGTTGTTCTTTTAAGGGCAATCAAGTAATCCTGAATAATAAGAGCAATAGTGAGATCATGTGCAGCATCAACAAAGTGTTTATAATAAAAATGTAATATAATTTTTAAAAAATGGATTCTATTGCTTTTATTACAGATTATTTTTAGCCCTTGGTCTTGGCACTGTATGCACACAGGGAGTGAGCCAAGCCTTAGGCACTGGGCTGTGGCTGAGTCAGGCCAGACAGGAACTCCTGGTGACTCCTGCAGGGTGGAGGAGAAACAATTCCCTGACTCAGAGTCCCAAGAAATCAGTGGAGCCTGGGTTGAAGCTGGTAAACTTGCAAAGAGGGAGATAAGCTGCAAGCTCTGAGATGAGCAAATGGATCATTAGTGATGTATGTGCCTGTAGTCACACTGCCTCCAATCCCCTCCCTGCCACGGGTCATTTGTCTGAGGAATATAAAGGGAATAACAAGAGAACAGACGGGCTCGCACCCAAACTGAGAACAGATGTAGGAAGAAAGGTTGCTACAACTCATGCTGACCTCTAGATATTGACTCGTTTTGGGGTCCTTCAACACTTTTCCTGCAGCTCAACAATAGCAATGTCATCACTGAATTCCTTTGAAGCTCTTCTCAGCATTCTTGTGCAAAGTTGCAAAGGAACTCAGGGGAGCACCTGAAGTGGGAATACACAGTGGAAATTTATCACAGAGAATATTATGTGAGCTTCAAGCAGATCAGCTGGGGAAGACACCTAGGAAATAAAGTATGAATGTGCCACACTTTTAAACTTGATTTCAGTGTATGGTAAGTGTATAGTATGTTTCTTTCATAATCCTTGTGACATTTAATCAATATTAATCTGATGGTGGATGATTCCTCTCTTTCCTTAAACAGGATTAAGGGAACACAATCTGAACACACATTTCAGCCTGGACTCAAAGCCTATACACTTTACATAAATGCTATCCTTTCAGCCTGGAATGTACTTTGAGTAAAAGCAAACACAAGAAAAACTCCATAGTATCTCTCTCTCCCAACACAGATTGTTCTTGCCAACAAAAGGCAAGTTTGCAATCTGGGTGAGTGGATTTTGAAAAAGGAGAGCAATGTTGGTTGGATTTGCCATTAAAAAGAATGGAAAACAGCATCACACCTATTGCCCTTAGAGCAGGGGAGCTATCAGAAGTATTCATTCAAGAATTGGTAATTTTGATTTCTTCCCTTGTAGAATGGGAGAAACACTTTATTTGAAAGAAAACATCCAAAAATTGCATCTCAACCTCTGGTTAAAAAAAAAAACCCAAACCAAAAACCCTAAACCCACCCAATTCAACCAAATCAGGTTTCTTTTCTATATAGCTTCTTAATTCTCTGTCACTGCTGATTACAGGTTAAATCACTTTGTGACCCCGGACTCCTACACGGATACAGCAGCAGCACGATTCCTAGCTGAGAGCAAAAAAAAGAATTTTCTTGCGGCTTTAACCACTGATAGGAAACATATGTTTTTGCCCTCCACTACTCCTTAATTTTGCTAAACATAATTTTTTCCCATCATCACAGCTCTGCAACGAGCACAAGGAAATCTGACGGAACTGCTGTGCCACGACTGAACACAACAGACAGCGGAGGCTGTTTCCAGCCCTGCTAATCCTAAACCCTGCTATCTTCATTTGTCAGCACATTTCCCTGCTCCCCTCCTTCTATTCCCTGTCCCTTTCCTGCAGGATCAACAACTACACGACAGCTTGGCAACTGCTCTGGGACTGCATTAGTGTTGCTGCCTAATTACCTGTGGGCAGGGAGTTCTGAGTGCTGCAGCAGCTCTCCTGGAGAAGTTCATACATCTTCAGCAAAAGGTCAAATGCCTGTCCCAGCCTGGCCAGCAGCTGGCTGTGGCTTGGTTCTCTCTCTGGCTGAGAGCACAGAAGGAGCTTTGGAGCAGCCCAAGTGAGCTGGAGCTCATTTGCAACTGGGTGAACTGGGACAGGGCTGTGGCCCCAGGCTGATGGTGCAGTTTGTTTCCAGAAGCACAGCAAGGCATCCCACTGAGGTATCCCAGAGAAGTTCCCTGGCCTTTAGGTCAAAGGTACCTTCCCCTCCACTGCCTTTGTGAAGGAAAAGGATCCGAGTAGAAAAATGTCTCAGTTTCCTAAGAAATGAATATTGCAGCACCATGTCTCCTTGGAAAAGGCTACTTACAGACCCGTAGCAGGGACATGTTTTTCAGGGAAATCCAAAATCCATACTACAAAGAATTAAGCTTGGCATTTACCCTGAGCCATAAAGCTGCAGCAGACTCAGTGGTGAAACCAGAAAGCTCTGTTTTCTCTCTGGGTCAGGCCTGATTTCAACACTTGGCTACCAGAATTGTTCCCTTTGCCACAAACACATCAGCAAAATGCCATTTTGAAATCATAATGACTGCTGTAAAGGGCAACCATGCATGTCCTGACCCATAAATAATCACTGCTGAAGAAGGGTACATGCTGTAAAAACGGGTGGTAGTTCCTGGAAACTCTTAAATTTCTAGCTTACCACACCCTCTGAAGTGACTGATGCCAGTCAAATACCTCTGTGGATTATTTAATGAAATATAACTACTCTTGCAGTCATTAAAATTATTCTGCTGTAACTATTGCAGAAAGCAAAAGCTGGAAAGGACATGCCAAGAAGCCACTAGAAGTTTAATATGGAGGAAATCTGAGCAGAGTCCTCTAATCAGGCTGCACAGTTCTGCAGGACTCCTTCCAGATCAAGCTAATTCATGGATCCATGAAAATGTTTGTAGAAGTGAAGCTTGAGACAGCTGGGGCAGCTGAAACAGATGTGTTAGTTCAGTACATCCACATTAAATCCTGTTCTCCTTTTGTCCAAAGTGAAGGATATGATTGCAAAAGCTTTTTTAACCCTTTCACGAATAACAAGCCCCAGCACCTTGTGTTCTATAAATGCAGAACAGGTTCCTCCCTCTGCCCCCAACAACAGCCCCAACACTGCCATTTAAAAGAGCTCTCTATAGTCACAGAGTCACAGAACCACAGAATGATTTGGCTTGGAATGGACCTTAAAGATCATCTTGTTCCAACTGCCTTGCCACAGGCAGGGACATCTTCGACCAGCTCACTCTGAGCTCCATCCAACCAGAATGGGGCACCCTCAGCTTCTCTGGGCAACCCATTCCAGTGCCTCACCACCCTCACAGTATTGAATTTTTTTATAATATCTAATCTAAATCTAATCTCTTTCAGTTTAAAGCCATTCCTCTTCCGCCTGTCACTACATGCTCTTGTAAATAGCCATGCACTCCTGGAATAGACTGATTTTATTGTTGGTGTTCCTCCACTAAACCCTCTAAAGTCCTTAATAAACAGCTCATAAATAAAATGCTGGAAATGTGCCTTGGATTTAATTACTCCAAACTTATTAGTAAATTCGCAATAACCTTTCAGCAGCTGATTCCTCCTTCCAGGTGCATTCCCAGGCAGCTGGTGAGAAACTTGAACAAAAAAAAATTCCCAAACTAACAGTCCTGAACGTCTAACCTGTGGTCAGCACTGACATGCTCCATGTGGTACATTGCCCAAAGGGTGTTTGCTACGGTGGCAGAAAAGCTGCAAGGTGGAAATGGAGCTACTGGGTAATTATTTGGAGGGAGGGCAGGGAAAGGTTGGTGAGATCAAAGGTACTTTTACATCAGCCATGGTGCTGGGAAGAGCTGCTGTGCTGGGCTGGGTCACACTGCTCCTGCAGTCTTTATTCTGGGAGATGAAAGGTAACATACCCCACCCTAAATACAGCTATTTTAGTTAGTGTTTGTCACAAGGGGAAGGCTTTAGCCAAATTTTTACCTATACTAGGCTCCTTTAGAAGAAAAGCGTCTGCCATGCTAATCCAGATGTCTGAGGCACATTTTCTGGGGAGTGGGAGCAACCCCTGAATTGTTCTGCTATAGAGGAGGGACCCTGTGGGGTTGTGATTAATTCTATCCTTGTTGCAAAGCAAAACGGTAATTTTAAGAGTGGTTAAAAAGCTTGGCTGGTTTGTGAGGGGACAGCATCCATCCCACCTCCCACACAAACCTCCCTCCACACTCAAACCCAGACACTGCCAGACTCCTGTAAACTGCAGCAATGTGGCTTTTGTGGTTTTATCTCAGCTCCCTTCAATGCATGTGGATTCCCAACAACATTTAGTCTTTTTTAAAAAAATTGGTTAAATCCATCATAAATATTAAACACCAGAGTATACTGGCAAGTTTCCCTATAAACAAACTTCACAAAATAATCTCAAAAATAAGAAAAAAAGATGTGAAGACCCTTGGGAGAACTGACACTGGCATGTCATCAGATGTTGTCTTATAAGGCTAAATTAAGCATCTGACCAGAGTTTAATTTCTGTAAAAACTCATGCTAATTTAAACTGCTTTAGATTTAATTAAAAATGCCTTTCTATAGAGATAATAATGTAACTCTGTTAATTAGCCTCAAGTGGCATCTAGAGGGCATATTTAAAAACTAATCTGGAGAATAAATAGAGCTAATTAACAGTCAGAATAATGCTTTATGATTGTCTTTTATTTATAAATCCTATAACGTCCAATAAGCTATTAAATGAAATTGTAATTAATATATATCAAAGTTATTTTTTTAATACTCTTTTAACTAAAGAGCGTTTCCTAGTCCCCATTTTTCAGACGGTCTGGACACGTTTCTGGAGGGAGGGTGGAGGGGAGAGGGGCAGCAAATACAAATTCAATTAGGAGTAGCTCATTTATCTCCCCTGCAAAGGTCTGCGTGTAGGAGCCCAGGGGGCCCAGCCAGGCGTGAGCTGTGTGTCCGTGGGCTTTGCCCCAAGCTCTGTTGACCACAGCAAGGGCTGGCAGGGAAGGGAAGGGCTGCACATCACCCCCACACACCCCATGGGCAGCACCGTGGGCAGAGAAGGGGCAGGTTTTGCCTTCAGAAATCCAAGGCCTGCGAAAGCAGAGCTGAGGAATGGCAGCGGCTCTGAGGTTTGCTGGGGGATCTTTTAGAAGACCACGGGGTGCTCAGACTCCATGGAGCGCAGCTTGTGGAGGGAAGGGCTGCTGAGAGTGAGAATGTGCTCCCATCCCATCCCATCCCATCCCATCCCATCCCATCCCATCCCATCCCATCCCATCCCATCCCATCCCATCCCAATCTCCACACGAGCACTGGCAGAAGAGCTTGGAGGAAAAAGGGCAGAGTGGGGTCGTTGGAAGGCTCAGATTTTTATAGGATTTCTTGCAGGCAAACACGAGCTCCCTCAGAGTTATCTGGCCCCGGCAGGGCTGAGCTCCATTCTCTGTGTCTGGAAAAGGTTTGTGTTGATGTTTCCAGAGCTCACCACGGCCAGAGGGCTCAGAGGGCTGCGCTTCCCCTCACACAGAGGTCCCTGTCATCCTCCAGTCTCCCCTATGACGAGAGGTTTGACTGGATCCACCGTATCATATAAAATCATTGAAGTACTCTAAATTACATCATACATGAAAAGCAGAGGTGGCCAGCTCTGTCTTTCTGTGTCCTTTAATGCCCAAAAATCAGAAATAAGTCCTGAAAATACAAATCAAATAAAAAGCACTTTCATATGGTAATCTGCACTGTCCATGCTGTGCAATTTTTTTGAAGCACCATCAAATGCATCTTATGTCCTGCTTGCATTTGTTTTTAATCCATAATTCTGTGTATTCTCCCCCTTTTTTATCCCTTGCTAATGGTGAAAAATCCTGCAGATACCCAGAGCGGGGTTCATTTCAAAACAGGAGAGCACCTCTTTTCTCAGGACAAGGAGTCAGCATCGAGTTGTGGCACAAACTTTCAGAAAAAAAAAAACTTTGAAGTCCATACAAAGAAAAGAATTATTGTCACTGGCAAGATTCAAAGCTGGCCACAAGAACTGCTGCTCTGACCTCTGTGGGATGACTTTCATGCCTGGCTGTTGACACACACCTGCCTCTACAACAAGTCTGTGTTCAGCAAGAACAAGAACAAGCTGAAATCATTTACATGGCCTAGGTGGGTGTCAGCAGACACATTCCAGCAGCACCTGGGAGCCCAGACACCAGAGCAATGATCAAAGGGATTTGTCTGTGTGCTTTGACTCGGACTGGCCTTCAGAGCACACAAAAACACTGCAAGAAACACGAACATATGGTATAACACTTCCCAGCATGGCAAACAGCCACGGCAAACACTTTTGGAGATAAAATTAGATTGGGGAAGCAAAGCTGGAGAAAAAACAAAGCCAAGTATGAACTCAGAAAGCATTTCAGCTCAAGGTCATTGGAATACTTGCTATGTAACATCACCAGTGGTATGATTCTAGTTTTTCTTTTTTGATAGATCTGCAAAAGTCAAACCAACCTAAAGAAACATTCAGTTACAGGTAAAAATGAAAGTGCACTACAATGATCAGCAGGATTTTTGATGCTGTTTATTCTGGAGACTAAAACAAGGCAGAAACTCAAAATAACTATCAAAATTAATTCCCGGTTTCTTGAAAGTACAGAGGAACTTAAAAGCAATTTTTTTGTAAGTAGGTAATCTGAAAAGGAGTACTTGCAGCTTGTAAGGAGAAGGTTCTGTATTTTTCTTAAACCAGTGATGTAAATCTCTCTTATTTTAAGGTCTCCAAGAAAACACTTAAAAACTGTTCCTTCCACACTTCATCTACCCTGCATGAATTAGCTCTGAAGGGTGCAGCATGAAGGGAGACTTGTTGGAGAACGTGGATTTTTAAAAATGTCCCCAGCTCTGTAACACTGCAAGAATTTTGAATGGGCCTCTTTGAAGTTTTAAGCTAACAAAGATAGTCTTAATTTTGTGAAGTTCAATATTTATCCTGTAAAACCCACCTAACATTTTATAGCTGGTGACTGAACTAATGCATTGTTTAACAACAGTGACCTGCAGAGAACTACACCCAGCCTGTCCAGGAACCATCTAGAACAGCAGGACATCAGGCAACAAAAAATCCTAAGGCTTGGATACCAAGTCCCATTTATATTATACATAGTATACGATTAAATATCTAGAAATTATAGTAACAACAACAATAATAAAAATATTATCTACATCTATACATAATTCCAAGCTCCTTATTGATCTGTTTTTACAAGAGGAATAAGGAACACTTTGGAATGAAAAGATGCATCCAAAACAAGGCACTATAAAACAGGTATTGGTCCTCCACAGAGACCAGCAGGACTGTTGTGTGACTAACTGTGAACAACACTGAGCTACCCACTCTGGTCCTATGTAAAAATATTCCTGACCAAATCCCAGACTAACCAAAAAAAACATGGATTGAACTGGGGAGCACAAAAATTCAAGTTCCAGACAGGTAATTTCATATAACTATCAAGTAAGTTAAAAAATTTACAATTGCCACAACTGTTTCTTTTCTCCAATTAATAATAATAATAAAAAATAATAATCCAAAGAAACAAGAAAGAACCTCCACATCCCAAACCTAGAGTGTATCCCCAGTTTTCATGAGGAAATACCAATGTCAAGGCCGGCAGGCAGCACAGCTGGGGAGGCAGATCCTCCTGGGGTTTGTTTCAGAATGAAGGAGGAGCTGGTGACAGTGGTGGGACCAGAAACAAGAACCCCGAGGTTTCCCCCTGCACAGTGACTGCAAACATGGGCACATTCTTGGGGCACCCCCTCACTGTCCTCCAGCCCAGATCCAGAACTTGTTCAGATTCCAAAACTGGTTTTAAAGCTACTTCACTCAGCCAGACAAACCACTTCCAGGGGAGTTTTCTTCTGGAGGTGAGATAACAAATTGTGCAAGTTAAGAAAGCCCTCACATAGAAACTCCTGGCCTTTATCTGCTTGGAGAAGATTCAAAGCCATAAAGACAGCTCAAGGTTTTATCACCAAAAGAAGCTTTCAGCAAGTAGGAAGGAAAGTCAGGCAAAACTGTACTCAGATTTGAAGAGGTGAATATTAAAAGTGTGACTTAATCAACAATCTTACCTAGAACTCTCAATCTCTCTGCTCCAACCACCACTTCGTTGTCATCTGCAGAAAACAGCAGTTTTCCAGAGAGGGTTTTCACCTCAAATTTTTGGCTGTGTGCTTCCACTGCTTGGGGACCTAAGGGGAAGAAGCTTTACTTCAGGGAGAAGTATAACAAAATCACCCGGTAGCTTCATACATTCAATAAACCCATTTGCTGAGTAATAATAGTTCTACAAATTGCATCAGAGACACCAGACAGGGAGGCTTTTTAGATCTTATTAGAAAAAGGCAGTTTTCTACCCAAGTAACAACTGCCCAACTATTTCTACTTATGTTTTTGTTAATGCTTATGTGTGCCATAAAATCACCACTGAACCTGGGATAGCTGGGATATTTTTACAAAAAGACAGACCCATATGTGAAACAGCAATGAACATATCCAGCCACGCTTTGAGAGTATTGGTGCAAGTGTAAGAGGCATCAAGAGCTCCCAGATTGATGCTGCTGTATAAAAGCTTTCTGGTTTTCTACCTTTTAAACACATCTGGATTAAAATTGTATCAGTGTCATGCACAGCCCAATTAAAAAAAAAAAAAAAAAAAAAAGAAAGAAAGAAAGAAAGAAAGAAAAAAGACAACACCAGCACAGGAGAAAACGTTTTGTTTTAGCCCCCTTCAATCCTGTGCAGGCCAAGAAAAATGGCATCCTCTCACACTGCAGAAAGTTTTTAGACAAGTAAAACTCTCCTTCGAAGATCTTATTTCAATTCTGGTGCTTTTCCTGCAGGCTCCTGTGCCCTGCAGTGCTGGAAAGCCTCTGGCAATGCGTTTTGTTGTGGGGTCTGATAAACATCAGCCACTTGAACAGAGATTCTGTGCAGGTTTGTGGCTCAAAGGCTGCAAAGAGTTCCAAAGAGGCTGCCCTGGGTTACTGACCTAGGCCAGACTTTGGACAGGTAACCACTGAACAGCCCTGCCAACTCCATCTAATAAGCCACAGCCCCCCTGGAATATTATCCTGAACAAGGCAGGTGACTGGACTTTGCATTAATTCTGGCCATCTTCAAGACCAGTCTCATTTCTCAAAAGACAAAGAGAAATAACACCTGAAAGCCAGTATTTTCTTAAAAACTCCATCCCTACCCAGCATTTTCCTGCACAGGTCACCTGGACAGACAGAATTATGCACTCAGGCTGTGCTGAGATCCCTGGAAATACTTAAAAAACTCGTGCAGCCACACTGTGAAAACCCAGCACTTCAAATTTGACTTCTGTCTTATTAACCACCTCCCCACTCGCCCTTGCAGTATGCTCTACATGGGACCACATCTTTGCTCCAGTGTGAAACCAGAGCTGGTGCTGAATGCATAAAAAGCTCAGTAACCAGAGCATCGCACTGGGAGGTATCACTGAGTGTGTCCTCCCAACCTCCTGTGACACAGAGGTGCTGAAGTGAACCAAGCACCCTCTTGAAAATATATGGAGAACCAGCAAACTGAAGACCTTCATTCTGAATGTGAGAATCAGGGAGCCTGGGGTTGAATTTATTTCCTTCCTCCAGGCAAGTTTCACACATGCTGCCTAAATAATTGCTCACTGAAGCTCCATATTTAATTATTTAATACTGTGACTAAAGGCCAAGATGTTATATAAGCAAAACAAGCAACCCAGTCTCAACTTATAAACATGTTTATGGATTACTGGCTTTGCCACACACCAATACTTCTCAAAGCCCATGTATAAATCTCAGTAAATATATCTCCACCCCATATCAAATATATATTATATATCATATACACAGTGCCATATACCTTATCTAATGCATTGGGCTCTTTCAACCCAACTTGCTCATGCATTCATTCAAAGGCTGCTGTGCACTGGGGATTTATAAAACACCCATTTTCCCATCCAACACACTCATGTTTGGGAGCAAAGGGAGTTATTCATCAGCAGAAGGACTTTAAATTGCAAACTGCTGCCACAGTTGGGCTCCAGAGTTCCCAAGATTTCAGGCAAGTTATAAGTGTCTCAGGAAAAACCTGTGCTTGTTACAACAGAAATGTCAGCCTGGCATATGTTCTTCCTGACCCTGATGTCATACAGCCAACATTTCTAGCTCTGGACTGGCTTTCAGATGAAAATGATGGCCTGCTTTGCTATCAGACAGCCCCAGCCAGTTGCCTCCCCAGCACAGCTTTCATGTCTCTGGCTTTGTTTCTGCGAAGCGGAGTGAAATTTTCATTTGTACCCTACAGGACACCCAGGCTCCCTCCTGTGTGCTGTCTGAAGCCAGCCCAGCATCCCAAAACACCCACTTTCACCCCTCCTTCACCCTCCCAACAGCCTTTCGCCCTCCTTACCTGTTACGAGGCGAGTGAGGACTTTTGTCTTCTCGTTGAGGATGTTCACGGTGACGTTCCTGGCAGACTGGAAGTACAGGGGGTTGCCCTGGAACAAGACCAGGAGACCGAGGGTGTGAGATGGGGCTGGCTGCTGGGACAGCCTGGAGCCGTGCCCAGCACTGACCCCAAGGCTGGGGGCATGGCTGGGTGCACCCACCCTGCAGTAACTCTTCCTGTCCAGGATACCCCGGAGGGGACACCACAGCTCTGGCTGGCCAGGCAGGGCCTTGCTTTAGGGATGCTTGCCTCTATTGCTCGTAGAAGCCAACCCACCTGTTATTCTAAAATGTGCAGGTGATATGGGACCTGACCTAAGCTTCCCAAAGGTGTTTTGGGAGGGTAGTTGACTGCAGCAGCACATTTCAGAGGCAAAATTACAGCTCCTGATGACTCCAGTGGGTGACAGTGTCTGCCCACCACGTCAGTGAGCCATGCCCAAGGGCTGGGGAGGAGAAAATCTGATTAACCTGAGTGCCTGAGATCTCAAAGCACTGGTGAACCATCTGGCACGTTCACCACCACACTGTGGGCTGGGATGGCAGCCTGTGACCAGACCCATCCCACCGGGCGTGCAGAACACAAGACACAAAGTCTTCCCCACTTCCCACTTGACCACAGAGAGTTCTACCAATTTCGCATTTTTATGCTTTGAACACACCTCGGAGAGAAGAGCCAGAGCAGCTGGCAGCACACAGGAGCCCCACAGTGACCTGGCAACATCCATCTCAGGTATTTCTCCTGCAGGGTGAAGCCAAAGCAAACCCACAGCTGCAACCATCTGGCTCCTCCCGAGTGCAGACAGAGCCCAGGGGAACCCGTGTTCTCCACAGGCAGCCCCAGCCTGCACAGCTGGGCTCTCAGGGGCCGTTAGCCACCCCCAGCACCAGCACGGGGTGACCCCAAACCAAACCAGCCAAAAATCTAATGTGCGACATGGAAATTCACTGCCAGCATCTCCTCGTAGTGCCTAAAGCAGGCAGCTCACCAAATTCATCAACTGGCTGAGACACAGCACAGGCAGAGGAGATAAAATAGAAGGGAAATCAGCAAGAAGTTGGAAATTTTTATGTCCAATGTCTTTTTCCAGTAGTTCAAAATCTTTCCACTAGGAATAAATGATCAGGGCGGGGATAGAGAATTGTGTGGGTCAGGCATGTTGGAATAAATGGTCAGGGCGGGGATAGAGAATTGTGTGGGTCAGGCATGTTGGAATAAATGATCAGGGCGGGGATAGAGAATTGTGTGGGTCAGGCATGTTGTCCTTTCCTCCTGAATTCGTAAGGAACACAGTATTTTCAGAGATGCCATTTTTTTCTGGATCAGGGCAGAAGGACTAAGTTGTCTGCATATAAAATGTAACAAGAACACAGAAATGAGTCCTGGGAGCCCTGTGGTGGACTGAAGCTTCAGGGAACACTCTAGTGATGGACAAACGATTCCCAGTGGTGTTTGCAGAAAACAAACCTCAAAAAACCAAAATAAAACCAGCCTCACAAGTGACCAAATATTCACAGTAATCACATTTGTTGCCTTCACTGTTTTTGCAGCATGTTCTCATGGGATCAGCAAAAAAGGGGAAAATTAGGTTTATTTGATCACTTATAACTAGAACTTTTTGGCTACATTCAGACTATTTACAATCAAATAAAAAAAAAAAAATCACTTAATCATTTCCAGATCTTGGACAAGTTTCAGAAACTCTTGGTGCCTCTGTCCCCTCATACACTAAATGAGGACAAATCATCCTTCTATACTTCTGCAATGTGCCTGACAGCTTAAGTAATATTGTATATGGAACTGAATTATGATTAATAATTTAGAAGTAAGGATCAGTGCGAATGACTTGTAATGATTCCCTACTTCTCTAATTTTTATTTGTGATCGTCTAGAACTTCTAGAAATTAATGCTGATTATTACTATTTTATGGTTAACAGCTCAGAAAGGAAAGATGGCTTCACTTGAATCCTCCCTGCTCAGGGACCTGATTCGAACACACCCAGCAACAGCAGTTTACTGCTGCATATCCATTTCCCACCTACAGATGAAGGATATTTTCAAAGGTAGAAAGCTACAATCTGCACCATGTACAGTCATGGGTGAGACTGTAACTACTATAAACATGCCACAGGAAGCACAGAAAACTCTTTTTATTTGGTTTGTACTATTTGAATCTTGCTTATGGAGTTTTCAAGAAGCTGAAGTGTTTTGAAAAGGCCAGGAATTCTAGTCCACATTCAGGCAGGAAAAATAGTTCAGTCCCCATGACTTTGAAAAATCTGTAGCTGCTCTTTATGATACAAGACTGTGCTACAGAAGTACTACAAGATAAGCCAATATAAAAAGTCACAGAAAGAGTTGCTCTGAAGAAGACCTACAAGACAAGCTAAGAGCTGGTGTTCACCTACAAAAGACTTAAATTACATAATCAGGCCTGGAAATGCTTACCCCAGCACAGTCATCTCATTCACTGATTCAGAACTCAGATTCACACAGCCTTCAAAAAACTAAATTTCCCTAATGGAGGAATTATGTTTTTATTGGTCTGCAGGGAAAGAACATTGGAAGCACTTAATGCAATGCCTGCTCTCATTTCCATAATTCTTTTTCCATTAAGGAATGAGAAAGAACTGAAAAAATTACTCCCTTTTGCTGAAAATCCTGCAGATTTTCTATCCATCATCTTCTGTTTACAAAGGAAATAACGCTGACATCTTTTAAACACTGAACATTAAAAAAATGTTTCCTCTGTTGCAAGCTTGTTGATGATGCCAGCTTCTTTCAATCACACAGAACTAAATAATAAAAGCATTAAAAGCCAGTTAGGATTTACAACTGAAAAGACAAAGCCTTCCCCTTCTCTTACACTTTTATATTACCATAACACAAAATGAAGTATTCTGATGCATATGAGCAGGTGGAAATCTAGATCAATATGGCATCAGCACCACAATAGAACAGTTATGTAGTGAAGCAATATTTTCATAAACTGTCATAGCACTCGATGGAGCTGGAGTTAGAATATCAGCATGCAGTAAACCAATACACCTTTTAAAGACTCTTTGGGCTGGTCATGTCCTTTCAGCTCACCATGAACCTACTACTCATCTCTGCAGGAAATCCTGGAGAGTAAATACATCATTCTGCCTCTTACCCTAGCTCCTCATTAGCAGAGCCAGTGCCTTAAAAATAGTGCAAATGTCTGCAGACACACAACAGCATTTGCCACAGCTACTCAATAGATTAAAACACTGGACACATGCTGCAGAAGAAAGAATATGAAAAGTGCAAAAATATGTCAAAACTGCATAGCTTGGGTTCCTCACCAAGCACTGAGGAATCCAGTAAAATACAGAAAACTTCACAAAAGGTATCAACTTACTGTTTGCTAGGTTAAACACATGGCAAAACAAGCCAGAACAGCTCACTAGCTGTCTTTCTTTGGCTCACTTTGGAAGAGCTGCTAAAAACTCCCAGATCAGAGACTGAAACAGAAAAAGCCCTTTGACTGACAACCTTAATTTGCAGCTGAAGCGATCCCAACCAGTGCTGTCTTCAGGGAAATTCAATACTTTAATAGATGTCCTTAGACTGTTTTAGGGAATTATTAAAAATATTTGGAAATCATTTTAAATTTTTACAAGCAATTTAAAAATGGTGCTTTACAGTCAGCATGTTTGTAGCTGGGACGGTCAAAAGGAATAGCTTTGATTTGATCCTACGGATTCAAAGGCTTCACACAGTAAGTGCCAAGTGAAACTTGTGGAAAAAATGGAATTTCCTGCAGGCTTGACAACGTAATGGTAAAAAAAAACCCCTTAAAGCATAATCCAGGCTGGCAAGGAGCAGTCTATGGAGAAGTCACTCAGAGCACCATTTTCCTGCCGAGCTCCACCTCTCACTGACACTCCGGGAAGCAAACACTGCTCTGTGCTCAGCTGGACTGTCAGAGGGCAAAACTTGTTTTCTGTAAAGCCAGCAGCAAGCAAAAGCTCTCCTGCACAAGCAGCACTCACCTGCCTGCACCCCTGGGTGCTGTTCTAAGGAGCTGCTGATAGAGAGGAAGTTTTGTGTGGGTAATAAATATATTCCTTTCCTCAAATCCAACCAGTCCTACTACACCAGCAGGTAAATGTGGTAACAGCAGTAACAGCAGTGGCACTTCCCTGCATTGCATTTTCCACTGGCAGGGACAATTCAGAGCTGCACTTCCGTTTTTTTCTGGTTTGGAGTAGCAAGAATTCATTGCCCAATAACTGAGAGACAAAACAATAACTTTAGGGCACTGAAATGTCCTTCATTAGGAATGGTAAACCTCTAATGAAAGCCACAAAGGCATCACACCCCTGTGCCCAGAGCACTGTCAGGGACAGCACACTGCGTGCAGCTCATTAGTGCAGGTGTCACACACGCCCCCTGACCTGCCAGGAAAGCTGCCCTGGTGACCCTTGCTCTGTCCTTTTTGGTCAGTTGACACAGACATGCCTAAATTAGTCTTCCTGGTCCAGTTTTGCACGTTCCCATACGACTTGCTCCTCCTGCAAAGGGAAGGACCAGGAACACCTCAGTGTGTGATGCTCAGCGTGGAGTTTCTGAACCACAAAGGTCTCCAGAACGTGCTGTGAGCACAGCCAAAACAACCAGGACCTGTCCCTAAGCCTGCTCCCCAATCCTGCCTTGAAAAGAAAAAGTCCTTTGGAGAGTGTCTGATGCTGGAAAAGTTCAGAGTTGCCCCCATAAAATGGAGAGTTGGGAGGAAATTGAGTAAAACCCCTTCAAAATTGATGAGAGATGCTGCAGGGATCAGGCAACTGCCAGCACCATGAGTCTCAGCAAACCTCACAGAGCATTGTACAGACACCTGGCACCTCCTGAAGAGCAGACAGGAGGCACTGGACAGCATCCACCTTTGCTTGTGAAGAAGGAAAAGTGGGGACTATCTAATGAACCTCATCCCTAACATCCTGCTTGAGCAGCCTGGCCTTCATCTACATCAGCAAAAAATCTAGACTTCATGCTAAACTTGCAAGCCAACCATTACTGTTTCTATTTCAAAAGCTCTTTTTTTTTTTTTTTTTTTTTTCTGGTCTAGATTCCCACTGCGAGAACAGGATTTTGCCCAGAAGCCTCCTGGCACAAAAATTTAAGGCATGTAGCTAAATCCGTAGGTGATAGATTGAAAATAGCCCTTTATATGATTTAAACATACTTTTTGTTGTATAATCACTGAGTCTCTTTTCATCTTGATTTTGTCCTTCAAACAGCTGAACATAATGTTCATGTTACTAAATCCCTTTCTTAGTAAAACTCCTGATTTGACAGTGCAAGCTTTTCACAGCAGAATGAAAGCAAACTGTGAATAGAATTGGTAACAAACAGATTAAAACAAATGCTATAAAATGCCCCAGTATGTGCTAGATGTGTGTCTGAAGATGGTTGCTTTTATGAAGCACGCAGCAGGTTCAGTGGAGATGTAACAAAATGTAGTTTGCATCCTTTTCTTCCAGGAAACAAAGTTTATCACAAGGGGAATGTGCCCAGGTCATGAAACCTGGATCAGTGACAGAGCTGACACAGCCCTGACCTGCAAGGGGCACTCAAAGACACAAAGCACGAGCTTAGTGTGCTGTGTTACAATTCTGACACTTTATCAAGCATCCAAATGCTTAAACCAAAAAAAAATTCAAGATCTGTTTTCTGTGCAAACAAGGTTCAGTCACCATCACAGAATGTTGTTTTACAGTACCACAAAGCTCAGGAAATACTGTGGCCTCACCCAATGTTGACATATTTTAATGGCACAGATAGTGCAGGTTGGAGTTTTATGTCCAATGCCACAAACCCCCTCTTCTATGGCACTTCTTGAAGTTCATTTTAATAACAATAGAAACAAAAGATAAATTTCCTTCTGCTCCATTAAAGCAATTATATCTTCAACTCTTCTTTTTAAAGTGTAAAGAAGGCAGGTCTGTGATGTGAGATCTAAATGACTGTGTTCTGCTTCCCAAGGCTACCCAAGGGGGTTTGTATCCTTCAAAGTGATTTATTTCTGGCAATCTAGGGGTTTCTCTCTTTAGAAGAATACCTGTAATAATCTCATGAACTGAGTGTTTTGAGAGATTGGCTGCTTCTTCAAGATGCCTAATCAACTACTTTGCAGCTGAGACTCTTCTGAAAATTAAATTACACCATGTCTGCTGACATTAAAAAACAACACTGAAAAATTTCCAAGGCATTATATCCAAGGCATTGACTTCTTTGTTGTTCTTTTTTCTTTTTTTACTTCATTGACTAATAATATAAGGAAAGCCACAGGTGACATGATGAAACCAACAGACGTACACGTGAAAATAAAATGCAACTGTGCATGTTGGAGCTCTATTCAGTATCCACAGGGGTGGGAAATCTGGTTTTGCAGCATCTGATCTGCTTTACAAACATCAGGTGTTCGTAACATCTGAAGGCTGCTGCACATTCACAAAACTTTCTCTGTTGGTAGGACTGAGTTGATCATTACAGGCTTTGGAAAAATGTCTGTGGTGCATTGAAGCAAGCTCAGCTCCAGGAGTCCTGGTAAGGCAGGCTCAGCCAGCTGAAATGAAGAGAGCAGCACAACTTGTCAAATGACCAAAGAACTCTGAAAATGCTTCAAGCTCTTCACTGCACTGAGAGTTCACCCAAAGGTGACACCCCAGAGGCCAGCAAAGATGTGCTGATGATTAACTTGGCATCCCTGGGGAGCAGCTCTCCCTTGTACGAACAAAGCCAGGCTCAAGCAACACCAATGCCCTAAAGCAGGACAACAGCAGTCCTGGGTTCTCAGCACATTGCTCAGCCCTTCCAGCATAAAACCAACCAAGTATTCTCTAAACATTTCAATTTACTTGGATTCCTCTGCAGAAAAGCCAGGCTGCAGCTGCTGCTCAGCAGCAGCTCTCTCCAATCCGATCCTTGTCTACAGGAGCTGTTGGAGCAGCAGGACTGTGGATTTGTGCTAAGTTATATCCTATTTTCTACCTTGGGCTGTCCTAGTTATGATCAGAGTCCGGTGGTGAAAGATCTCCTGCTGAAGTAAACACACTGTAGGTAGGCACAGGAGAGAGGGAGAGAAAAGAAGAGAGCTCTGCTGAGGCTTCACAATATTCTAAATCATCCAGCTCTCCACTGCTTGTAAGTTTTACTCCAGTCAAGCGTGCAGACCTCTGTTCGTGTGTTTTCATTTTTATGGCCTTTCTGGTGTCCCTACTGCCTGCCTTAAACATCTTTTAAAACTGCCAGTAAATCATACTTCACTATCTATAAAAGACATTAGAAGACAATATCAAATTTATACAGAACTACTAATTTCTGCATTATTTTCCCTTACCACCAGCATTACTCAGACCCTACTAGAACAAGAAACAATTAAGATCTCAGTCAGTGAGGTGAATACATGTTTAAGAGCACATTCTGTTAATACTAAGAAAAGCACAGCAATATTTTCCAGGAGTCAGATTCAGCAGAGACGCTTGGGCTCTGCAATGCTCACACGTCCTTTCAGGCATTCTGTTACTGCACTGCGTAACGCCAAGTTATATATCCAGATATTTTTCTCCAGGAAGGCTAATAACGTGGATAACTCTGAACACTGCTTGGAAATTACAGCTTTCCTTTGCTGCATGTCATGGATCGCTTACTTCTTGTATTAGATTATAAATGGCCATGCCAACTTTCTGTTCGTGTACAGCACGGAACACAGGCAGGCTCCTAGCAGAGGCCCCTGGTGGGACTGAAATTCAGCTGCTGCTAATAAGAAGAAGGGAAAACATTTCCATCTGTCTGGATTGGGGAAAAAGAATTCCTGAGCCTCTGATTCACCTGCATCCATATGCTGGTATGTAGACAATACTTATGGACACACAGACATGTGCGAGGTAGCAAGCAACAGGAACCAAATCAATCACAGATCACAGCATGTGATTTGCCTAATTATGAGAAACACCTCACATTTTTTATCTGTGCAAAAAGCACTCTGTGAGCGAGCAGATGGTGCTGCTAGGGGATGGCACCAGCCTCGACAGTTGCAGATGCAGAGCATTTACACAGCGCGCCGAAAAAATGACACAACACAAGCTGCTTCCTGGGAAAAAGACTCAAATTGAACAAGTGTCACCAAACAAAATACACGTATCTATTGATGTCCTGAACTTATCTGATCCAGCCTCTCTCTTCCAATCAAATCTATACGTGCAGGCCAGGGAGTGATGCTATCTAGACAGCTTTGAAGTCTCTCAGAAGTGCCACGTGAGCTGCCTAGCACAGCAGTGGAGGTGCAGACCAACCTGAGTCTAGTTACAACCTGCAAACCATTTAAATCCACACAAGCAGAATCAATAGGAAGCAGCCCTGCAGAGAAAGCAATTACACTGCAAAAGCAGCTATATTACAGCACGGTGAGGGCTGGGAGGCAGGATGCAGGCAGCCATCCTCACTTCTGTGATTGCTCGCTGGAGTTCTCTCCCGTGCATCTGGCCTGTGAAAGACAAGGTGCAGCCCAGACATGTTCCTGCAATCAAAGTGTTTCAGTTTCTGGGCTCCTATCACAATTATAAAGTTCTTTATGAGGCCCCCATCCTTCAGGTTTGCTGTGTTCCATAGGTAAATGCAGGGTTGTGCTTCAGGAAATACGTTTGAAGGGCACAGCAAACTCTCCTTTCCAACAGCTTCATGGGAATAATAATCTCATTTCCTGGATCTGCAATTATTTATTCATTGGAGACTGTCCACTTGCCACTACACAAGACACAAAGAAAGATCATCTGACCACTCCTGGTGATAGAAAATTCTGCTTTTCTATTCCAATTTTTTTATTTGCATTTTTTCTGCATTTTTTTCTCCTGAGCTGCTGTAAACACATACTCTGGTGTGACAGGGTGGAAGCAGCTATAAAATGATTGATGAAAACCATATTTAGACCTTGTTGTGGGAATATTTACTGTAGAAATATGCTCAGTTAACCCTGTAGGGGAAGGGCAGAAAAGGAAGGCTGAGCCTATGACTGTACCTCTGATACCAAAGTAATTTGATCTGCTTTGGTTATGATACAGGGTTGTGGGGTCACAGAAAAATTTGCACAAACTGGTTTTGAATTGCTGAAATGCAGACACTTTGTTTCTTCAGCTGAAATGATCAACAGCTGGCTTTAAGAAGGATGCTCTGTGGCTCTGCATGACCAGTCAGAGTCTTCCTCCCAAGCTCTGAGCTGCAGAGCTGGAACAATTCAAGTGTGAATTAATGTCAGACAGGAACCATCTCGGAGAGGAAGAACTACAAACCTCCACTGCCCTGGAGAGGCTGAAAGTCCAACATTTGAGGTGAGAGAGCACTTGGACAGGTAAAACGACAGATGCAGTTCGGCATGGGATGGGGAATTGGGCTGATCTGGAATTGGGCTGATCTGGAGGGAAGATCCTAAATCATGCTGGGATTGCCACACTGCACACATGTATCTGCAGAGAGAGCACAGCAGCAAAGGTGTGATCAGCAGCACAGCTGCAGGAGGTGGAGGTTTGTGCTGGGATTTGGATGTACCTTGTGGCTGCCACTCAACAGACACTCCTGGGTTCTGTTCTGGGGGGAGGAGAGGAGAGAGCTCAGGGTATTGCTGTGGTACAGGGCCCAGGAGCAAAAATACATCCCTAACCAGCTCCACTGGAGAGCTGGGAGTGGTATTTCAAGAGATGCCAGGCTGGCAGAAAAAGCAGCAGATGCTTTTTGCATGCCTGGAAGAAGACAGGAAAGTTGTCTGGGGAAATGGTGAGTAACGGCAAAAGCAGCCAAAGAGATTGGGATGTGTGAAGGTAAAACAGAGCCCAGGGAGGAATGTAAAAGCCAAGGAACCCAATTACTCTTTGGGCAGCAATCAGCAGGGTGGCTCAGCCTGACTGGCTGTCTCCCATTTTGAAAAGATATTTTTCTGCTGCTCTTTTAATTCTTGAAGTTCTTTTCAAACTCCTGATCACTGAAGACACCCAGCCAGTGGCTCCTACCAGCAAAGGGCACAGGACGGGTCCTGCTTGTGTGCTCCCCTTCCTTCTGCTTCACCTAAGCTACACCTCCCAGAGTGCTGCATAATAGATAATGTTGCACAGAGAAACAAAAAGCCTCCTGCTCTCCCAACTTTGTACCAACATCAAGGCTCATCACTTATAAATAACAGTTGGGATCTTCAGAAAACACAGGGCAAAGGTCAGACTGCAGGAGGAGCTGGGGTTTTCAAGAGGTAGCAGAATACAGATAAAATATTTTGGCTTGAAGCAATGGCAGATATGCAATCAAAGGTGCTTCTCAAGCCAGCAGCTGTGACAACACGCACGTCACTGCCCTGGGTGACCTTTATTTACTTCATTTAAGGAGTGAAGGATGTTCTGCAAGAAACTGGAGGATACAGGCTCTGAGCCCCCAATCACAGAAAGCAGCAGAGGAAACTTGTTCTGGCTCATCCCATCAATTCCCTGCCTTCCAAGCATGGACAGCAAGACCCTAAATCAGCTCCAGCTAACAGGTACTCCTGACCTTTTAAAGCAATTAGTGCATGTTTGGATTATAGACTGTTTGACCAGGCGGCTTCACCTGAGTGCAGGGGACAACACTGAATCTGCCTAAAGGGAAATATCAGCTGCTCTAAGTTCATGAACAGCTGTGCCCATTTCTAACCTGCAAAATACACCTGGAAAAAACAGACTTTTAAGAAAAATAATGAATTGTTCACACTCTTTCTAATCAACATAATCAAAAGAAACACAACAGCTTTTGGCTAAAAAACTGAAATCCTTTCTGGAGAATGATGCTTGATCTGTCAGGCAAGTGACCTCTCTTTTCCCCTCAATCAACCCACTGCCTTTAGTTTATTTGTCTCTCTCTTTTTAAATATTGATGTCTTACAAAGCTTCTTGTTGGAAAAAACACATCTGGCTCTTCAGCTGTGCTGCCTTGGGCTGCAGTCCTGTCAGATCACATCCAAGAAGGCTCAGTTTGCACTGGCACTTCAAAAAGAAGACTTTCCAGGCACTGTGAAGAGCAACATGGATGATTCAGTGAACAGCAAAGCTTCTCCCCAAACCAGTAACCACCCATTCCTGGTGCCACAGCTTTTGCAGCTGCTGCTGGTTTCTTAGCAGAGAATCAGAACTCAGGTGTTCACCACTTCTATTCACTGGATGCCCCATCACAAGTCAGCCCCTTGTCTGAACCAAGAGAGAACCACTAGAATCACATATTGTTTTGCTCAAGGAGAAAAAGGAACTAGAAGCAGAATATCAAGCTGCAGCTGGAAAGAAAGAGAAAATAAAAAGCCTAGTCATAAAAGCAATTTTAATTGCCTAGTTTTGGATTACTAATCAAGAATCCACCAAAGTAACCTGCACTGACTAAGATACAGTGAGAATCTTGGCATTTCCTCAGCATTTTCATGATGAGTGATTTACAAATCACTGCTGAATTTGAAAAAACTTCAAACAAATCCTTCCCTTGTAGACCATAAAGAAGAGTTCTCCAAAGGAAGATGTGTCTCTGTCTTTAGAAGGGATGTTCCTGGGGGAAGGTGGATGAAGCAGCACTGGATGGTTGATGCTCCCTGGGGAACCTCAGAGGTGCAAAGGCAAAAGCCAAAGAGGCTTTAGCTCTACTCATGCTCAGACAAAAAAATTAAGGCTTGAAAGTGAGGAATCTCCTGCAGTTTTATGTAAGGATGGCAAACAAGGATTGTGCTTAATAGATGAACAAGGAAGAAATACTGTGAGCTGAAGCACTTTAAGTTTTATTTTTGCTCCATAGGTTATTCTGTTTTAGAGGGAAAACGAGGAGCAGACTCTTGCTTGTACTTCAAACAACCTGCCTCAGAAAATTTTAAGGCCAGGCTGGAAGCAGGCCTAAAAATCCCACTGGACTCAGAATTACAGCACATCAGGAAGAAATCAATGGACGTGTAACATTTTATACTGAAAACCTAGAGTAAATAAAGAAAAAAAGAAACAACAAAAGAAAGGGGAAACTGCTTCCTTTCACCACCCCCCAAGAAGAACAATTTTTTACTGCATGTGCTTTTATAGGAAACATGTTCCAACCAGGAAGCTGTTAAAGACAAAGAAATGGTACTTTTTCTTTCAAGAGCAGCAAGTTAGTTTTCCCAAGACCCTCAACAAATTTGTCCTAAAAGAAAAAGAGCAAATTTAAAGTCATTTTTACCTGTGTTCTTCCTTCTCCAAATACAACATCTGTTATTTAGAAATAAAACAATAAAAGAGGTATGGCAACTGGTAAATGAAACCTGGAAAATCTGGCTTTGCTTTCCTGCCGTAGATCAAAGAACACACGAACTGAGCTGTCTGTACCAGCAGTTCTGTGTGCCTGCACTTCCTAATCACAGCACAGCTTGTCTTGTCAACTCCTGCCTTATAAAATACGTAACTTTCCTGCCAAAACAGTTTTGATCAGCAGAAGAGTTGAAGAAGTGTTTGCTGTCCTGGGGTAAGAAGGTACAAAGCTCTGCTCTTGAGGCTTCTTGGAAACACGAGGAAAACATCGTTTTTCTTTATAAATGGATCTTCCTATTTGTCTTTCAGTGCTTCCTATAGTTTTCTATTTTTCTCTATCTTCCCTCTACCCATACTGCATCAAATTTTATTTCTTTTTCATTTTCAGTATTAAGAAGTTGTTTTTGTACTTCAGCCTCTACAAAGCAGCCAGGATCCTGACTGTCAGCAGCAATGTCTAGACATGGTAAATCCTTAAACTCAAAGCCTTTGCACTTCAGAGAGAGAAATGCAGCCCCCAGAGCTGCTCATGTTTTCTGTGCCCCACTGTCCTCCTTTCCACAGCTGAAATGAAAGCCATTTCTGGTGTCATGGCAGAAATGCAGTGCAAAAGCTGAGAGCCCACAGAGCTCCCTTTGAGCTGGGATGCCCATCACTCGTTTTTGTTGCCATAGGGTCCAGCTGCAAATGCTTGGGATGAAGAGGAGGTGGGAATCAGATCAGAACAGCAAAACAAACACATGATCTGAACAGTTTCTCTCCCCTCACACAACCAGCTCAAGTGAGAAATTTCACTTGTCAACGTGAAAAAGCAAAATACATTGAGAGATCATTTGGGAAATTCTCTGTCTCCTTCGTGTTTAGCTCCAGAGCTGTTAACTTGTCCACACCAACTCCAAACTCCCTCACAAGAAGGTGAAAAACACTGATTAGAAAGTGCTTATGCACCTAATGGGGTCAGATACTTCTGCAATGATCATATCTCATTTTCTGGACACAAACCCCCCACTGATGTCAGGGTCAGAAACCACAAACATGTGGTTCCCAGGGTTAGGTCAGAGGTGTACCCAAAATGCAAATACAGACAAAAGCTGAGGTAGGTAGCCCACTGGACACAGCTGACTGGCTTTAACAGGTGTTGATTACACTGCTCATATTGCATGAAATTAAAAAGCTTACAAATGTTATGAGCCATTACCCTTCCATTTAAGAGATCTTACGACAAGTTAGCAACATTTAATGAAATCCTTTTTGAAATGCCATAGGCAGTCTCCACGAGATTTTGCTTTGAAATGCAACTTGTGGAGTTATTTCTGAAAGTTTGTTTACATCAGGGCTTCCTTTCTTGCACTTCTTTGGGATGCTCTGATTTGGAAGCTGGGGGGATACTTCAGTTCCCTGTTGTGCTCTCAATGTGGGGCACACAACACCAGCTCCTTACAGAAGCAACCAGGAACAGGCACAGCAGGATTTAATTCTGATGTTATTGGACATACCTTCAGCCAGCCTACAACATTCCTTGCAAAATTCAAAGCTGAGAGACTTCTGACCAATTTTACTATGAAGGTAAAGGGAAATATTTTCACAGTTGCTGTAAAATTTACTTAACTTCCACCTTTTCAGCACACTGGAAATATCACGGACCCATTAAGTGCCCCCAAAGTGCTGGGGCAGCCAAGGTTCAGACTGAAGTAGGCTCTCTGGATTTCACTGCTTCAGAATGAAATTTGTTATTGGAGAGCGTATCAGTTTTATAAATCCCACTGGGCCCTCACAGCCTACTGCTGTCCACGGACTCAAATCTGCTTTGGATGGTGATGGCAACAATATCTGCACATCAGGTGAGGGCGTTTCTGCCACAATCAGGCTGTTTGCAACTTGTTCTTTCACTGCAGCCCCACTGACTGCTGATCTCTCCTCGAGTCAGGCAAGCAAGACTCAGTGACCCAGCTGAGAGACACATCTATGGCTCCAGGACACTGGAATCCAGAGTGGTGCCACAAGGAATGATTCACAAACCCTGCAGGGAGGATAGGAGATGGCCAGGCATGGCTGTTGGCTGTGCCATCCACAGCAACCTTGTTCTTTTTTTCGTCTTCTGGACCAAAAATCAGCCAAGGTGCACCAAGCTATGAAGATGCAGTCAGAGGAGGTGCTGCAGAAGTCGATCTTGGGTAGTGAGGACTTTTCTGCCTGAAGCTGAACTGTCCCATGGGCCAATGCCAGGAGCCAACATCTCCAGAGCTGGCAGGAGCTCTCACAGGCTCAGATGTAACATATTCTGCACAGAAGATTCCTCTTTCCTATGGGAATAGGGAAATGCTGGGAGGAGCAGTGGCTGCAGAGGACGTGGGAGCAGGCAGGGACAGCTGAGTGATGGCAGCGTGGTGAGACAAACTGCATTTCCTCATTTCCACCCTGTGAAGGTTTCAGGGAACATGCTGAAACCCTTAAGCACTTTGCTAGACCAAATCACCAGGAACTAAATCAATGTCCTGTTACTTCTCTCTGAACTTTGACAAAGGAAGAAAAGGAATTATTTTGTCTTCTCCCTCAAAAAATAGCAGCCTTCTTTCATGCTATCTATCTAAAAGCTACATTTCTACTACACAGTTTGAGCCTCATACGAAGTTGCAATTATCTTGCCATCTGCATTCCCTTTTTATCCAAATTAGTATGTTATATGGCTTATAAATATGTATTTATGGCTACGAGGCAGGTATGCCCCACTGCGGGCACATGTCACTGTTTAATCCAGCTACATGGTTTATTGTTTTGCAGTGTGTATTTTTAGCTTGGAGGCAGGTAGACCTGCAGAGCAAATAATACAAAAGATATGGCCATTACTGAAGTGCCTCTGTGCTTTTAAATTATAGCACTCTTATTCCAGAACTGAACACACTGAGACGAGTACATTGGCAAAATAATTATTTATCACTCTTAAAAGCTTCCTTTCAAATTTCTATCATTCAAACACTGGCCAGGGAAAATAAAAAGGGCAGAGAAGCATATTTTATGCACTCACTGGTCTAGCTTTTATGCTGATGAGAACTTACTAAACACCAGTAAAGGGAATAGCAGTTATCAGCCCTAATTCACAACTGTGAATTTTCCAGGCCAAACAGATGCCCTTGAAGAATCCCAGCCAAGAGTTAATGACAGCCCCAGCCCTCCTTCCACTGGAGTCACCACTTATTTTGCATGGCTTCAAATGAGGGCAGGTTTGCTCCAAAAACCTGTGCAAGCACGGTGCTCTCAGAGAGACACACCCTGCCACTCTGAGCAGGACAGGGACCTCTAACATCCCCCAAAGAAAGGAAAATAACAAAAAGACACAGTCCTTTGCCTCAGGCTTTTTTTCTCTGATGTACAGGATTTTTCTTTTAAATGCTTCTTCTCTTCCCCAGCTGATTAAAAATAACAGGGAGCAGACCTTCGACATGAAACCAGCTACATACACTAGGAGATCTCTTTATAAAGACATTTGAAAATCTCCTCAAAATCTGTTCAGAGAGTTTTGCCATCCCTTAAACCTGTGCAACAGCAGAGCTTGGACCTCCCCCAGGTACAAAGTTTGGTGCCCACATTTAATTCTGTGTTCCCAGACCCATCAACAGGAGAGTCTGCAAGAAAGCTGAAGGGACAGGACCCCAGTCAAGTGCTTTTAACTGAAGCAAAGTCAAAGTTGTCAGGCAAATCCATATTCTTGTCTTTAAAAGTGTTCAGTGTAAAAAAAATAAAGCCCAGGTGTAAACATTTGCAAACTGACTTTATTTTTTTTTCCTATCTATGCACTTGAAACGAACATTGAAAGGGCAAACCCATCCTAATCCTATCATGGCAATGTCTTTCTCTGCTTCCTAAAGCTGAGATTATCATCTCATTGGTTGTCAGACAGCTCCCCAGAGAAGTAATTCACTGGATTTTCCTGTGTAATCACAGCACAGGATTTTATTTCTGTTGTTATCAGGATGGAAAATGCACACAGCTTGTTCTGTGTCTTGCCCCTTTCAAGTTACTTACAGACCTGGATGTGCCAAGCTTCAAAACACCCCAACTGCACTAAGAAAGCTAAATCTGGGCTAACTCTAAATTGCAAGCAACTTGCTTCTTAGCAGCTCATTTCAACACAGGCAGGAAAATTCCCAGTTTTAAATTTCTATTCCAATTAAGGCAATGAAGACTGAAGTCCCCATAACTGTTGCCACTACTTCCCAGGACATAAAATTAACGATTTCTACTGCTGTGTACAACTTTCAGTCAAAGCTGGTCTGATTTATAAGCAAGCAGATGGTTCACACGATAGACCACAATAAATTACAACAGTTAGAAAGACAGCTACATTTTGAGAGTGACAGTGCAGCTGAGCTACAGATGGGTTTATAGATGACCCTTCCAATTTTTAATAATCTTCATAATTTATCTGCAAGTAAAGAAATGTGAGAATTCCTAATGCACCTCCTTGACTAAGTACAAATCACTTTTATTTACACAGGCAATACTTCATGGTCCAGTTATCCTCTTAATTAAAGGCAGCAAGATGCTCATGTTCCATGCAAGTGGCATGGAAAACATTGTTTGGTGTGCAATATGTTCAGCTGGGAGTTCAGGATGCTCTGAACACTCCCGGAAAAGGGAACACATCCATCTCTTTTCTTTAAAAGAAGGATGCAGGGGTGCAAACACTGCTACCACCAGCTCATTGACCTCCAGATAAACTTTAGGTTTGTAAAATAACAAGGTTACATTTTTTTGCAAGTGCTGATTCTTGAAAACAGGTTCCTAATCCACACTACAAAGCCAGTACTGCTGAGCCAGGACTAGGATGGGAAACAGCAGGAACAGAGACCCTCAGCTCTAAATAAAATCAGAGAAATGTGGGGGGTCACTCTTGAGTGGGTGAGGGTAAAAGAAAGCAAATCTGGGGGGTGTCAGATGCAGAAAGAAACTGCCTTGGAAGCAGCTTTAAGAAGTCAGTTCATGTCAGTGATTTCTCTGTCCTGGGACTGAACCACATCCATCCAATCCTTCTGCTAATATTTGGAATTTCAGTTTCAATGAGAAGCACATCTCAGTGCAGCTCCTCTGTCTGTGAGGTGATGAAGGGAGCAGGACCTACCAGGGCTCTTAAAGGCACAAACTACAGAAGCTCAGAGATTCCCACCCAGCAGTCTCCTGGGATGACATCTGAGGGCTCTTCTTCCTCTCCAACCCTTGATCTTCCCTCCAGCCAAATCAATTTCAAAAAGAAATCCACTTTTAGGTGGAAATCCAAAACTACCACTAAAACAGAAGGCAGAGCTCCTAGGAAAGCAAGTCTGTATGTAATTTTAATTACCAGCTTCCAGGGATTCAAGAGATACAGCAGAGAAGAAGAGACACCAGTGACAAATTCAGGCTTTCAAGAATAATCACAATTCCCATTTTGGAGTCATTTTGGCAGGGATTGCCCAGCTCTGCGTGCAGTTCTGCAGCACATGGGGGAGCAGCACCACAGGGACACACGAGTGGGAAAACCCAGAGGCCATGGGATTGCAGCCACTTACACAAAAAGTAGTTTTTCCCTGCCCCTTCCAGGCAGCAGCAATGCTCCTTCATCCACTACACAGAACAATACTGAAGTTAAATTTGTTGAGTTTATGAAAAAAAAAATAAATTATTCTATAAATAACCAGCGTCTAAAAGTCTTTGGTGTTTATATGAAACCATTATTTATTACTGTACACATCTCTTAGGTTGTTTAATTAAACATATGAAAAATTGTATATGTCAGATTATTTCTGGGATGCACTTTACTATGTTATTTGTCATATTTGTTTCTGTTACTCTTCACATATTTAAAGCTGCATAATGCACTTCTGAAAACCCAGAGAAGATGACTCCAGAATGAGTATGGATGTTCATCTGTTACTGAGGGCTGGGTTTGGCACTTGATTTTAACAATATTCATCAGGTTCAGGAACTGCTACCACGCTTCCCTCCAAGACAACACTGGGTCATACTACTGTTCTTTAAAAAGATTGAGTGTTGATTATTTAGCAATATTTTTAAATATTCTATAACTATAAACCTTTGACTGACTGCAATCCTTGCATTTGCTTTCAAGAGGCCAAAGTCACACACAGCCCAGGAAAGCAGAGGTTGTCTGAATGCAGTAAGATCCCTCCTGTTGCACCCAGCCCAAAAATAATTCCAGGGTTACCATGAGGAACCTGAAGGTCAGCACAGGCTATTCCAGTTTATTCCAAGAGTCAGAGGAACAGTGTGCATGGTTTGTGTAACTGGATGGTTCATACAGTTTCCAGGACTCATCTACTGAAGCCAGCAGGGATGCTCCAGCTCCCCAGACTGCAGATCAGACCTCCTGGCTGGCAGCTACATCCTCCTCCAGCTAACAGCAAAAATAATCCTGGATGGGGGATAAAGCAAGGAATACACACTTTCTCTTACACTTCTTGTTCCTTGCATTCAGTAATCTGTCAATGGTGTGGAAATTACTTTCACAGCCTCAGGAAAGGGACACCTTTTGTACCCCCTGATGTATTAAAATGTAGATCAATATGATAATATGAAAACAGTAAACTCCCCAGCAGCAAGGAGTAGTTCTCACTTCTCTTAGCAATCAAATATTATTTCCATCAACGTAACTAGAGAAAAAGAAATGTAGGTAGCAATTTGTCAGTCTATTTATCAAACCAACTGCTGCACCTGGTTCCCACATATTTTATATTAAAAGGTGAATGACATGTAAGGTTTTACAGGTTCCGTTTTAATTCAGGGCTGAAAGCATTTAGAGATATGAGGGTTTTCTTATTAAGTTTTCTTCCTGAATGCTTATGCTTGTTCAAATCAATTCCTAGCCATCTTACAGAGGTTACAACCTTCAATAATTAAATGGGGTATTGTATTGGCTGTTTTGTTCATTATACTCCAAGTTCCAATTCCTGAAGTGCTAAGATAAAAGGATGTTAAGTTTATTTAATTAGCTATCTGCCATTGTTATCAAAAGGGAAGGTTGGTATCTGACTCAAGTTAACACTTTAGATCAGGAAACAAGACAGATGATACCTTCTGACATGGATCCTGGAAACTCTGGAGTTGTTTCAGTTATTTTAAAGCTGCTCAGGACACAAAGGATTGCATTAGAAAGGCCAAAAGTCACCAACAGCCAATGAAGTGCTGCTATGAAAATGTTATTTCAATCACACTTGTGTTCTTTCTCATTTCCAGTAGTTAACATTCTTGCCACTTTTGTCAAGCAATCACTCTTAGCAGCATTGAATTTTAACTACACATAATTTTAAACCAACATGAAATAGGACTGAACACATAATATGGGTTCATTGCGCTAATGAACAACAGATCAGGCCCTTGTGCCGAGGCACCACCTCTCTGCTGTCCAGAAAAGGTATAACTGGTTAAAAAAGAGCTGGATTTCAGAACTGCCAGCCATCCCTCTGCCTCAGAAATAACAGTTCCTTCAGCTGAGGGTTGTTTAGGATTTATCTCAAAAGGAAGCAAAAAGACAGTGTGAAACTTCAGAGGTCCTGGAATGGTTTTAGCTGCGGCTTACACAAACCAGAGCCATTGGCATCAACTCTGAACTGCCCAGAGCACGCAGTGTCCAGGTGAAGTCCTCAAAGGGCCCCCACTGCCTCACTCCCCAAATTGCATCTGCACAGAGAGGCCGATGGCTAAAGCAATTTATCCAGTAACCACATCACTCTATCACTTCATGGTTTTTTTCTGTCAGGGCTAGAGAAACAAGCTTGTTTCTTTCCCAAAAACTTACTGGTCTTGATCGGATTTCTTTGGCGTAGAGAGGTTTCAAGAATTCTGAATCTCCTTCAAGCTTCAGACCCTTTTCTGTGATCCTCAGGTTCCCCATTCCATCCTGGAAGACAGGCAAAAAGAAACAACCCCATTAGTTACAATTACTACATTCACCAGCTGCCAATAGCTGATTTTTTTTCCATTGAACGTAACATGTATAGCCCTGGGAGGCACTAGAGAATGCAATTACTTGTGTTATGCTTGTAGCTCAGTTTCTGTGGAAAAAAAATTTTTATTCAGAACTATCTGCAATGCCCCCCAGTAAACCATTTACACAGATGAAAGATGTTCCTTTAAGCTAAGTCATTCTCTACTCACAGAGAGGCAGTGATGCTGTGTTAACAGGAAACTATTCACTGTAATATTCACTGCCTGCCTGTATAATATAATAATATACCTCCTCGTTCACAGCAAATCCCTGTAAAGAATGTGTGATTAATATCTGTACAGATCCACTGGCACAGAGCAGAACTGTACCAAAATATATTTCACCTCTGACACATGAAAGCTCCAACTTTTATGAAGATGAGGGATTTAGCTTCATTTAGGCTGTAATTGCTTAGAAAGGGTGTGCAAGAAACACAGTGAGGGTAGGGAATTGCACAGGTACATCTATAATCAAAACCAAATCAAATGTAAGGTATTATTTCCAAGATTCAGGGTGATCATCAAAGTTTGCAAGGATTGAGGTAAACTGTTTTTTTTTCCTGAGAAAAAGATGGTCTGAATACCTTTGAGCAAAAAACTGACTGAAACCACCAAGACTGGAGAGTAACACTAGCACCTCCATGCCTAACTCACAGCTGTTTTGGGGAAGAAAAGGGAATGCACTTGAGGTAGAAGGCACAAGAAGATCAAGAGGAGACCAGGAAAATCCAGGAAAACTATGCGTATCTGGATACACATCTAGCATGCTTTCCAATCCAGCTGCAAAAATGAAACTCCATTTTTCTGCTTCCTCCCACTGCGAGTGCACCTCCAGACCCAGACAAGGAATCAGTGTCTCTCCAAGAGTGGAGATCTAACCCAGACAGATTTCCATGAACTGCTGCCAAAAGGGCTGAATTTGGAGGGATGAAAATCAGAGACATGGCACGGCTCAGCAGCGACACTCGTCACCTGCCAGAGCTCCTCCCGTTCCAAGAAGTGCCATTCCCCTGCCAAGTCAAGATTGTTCTTGCCAGAGCCAGGTGTCTTATGAACAAAGGTGATGCTGGTTGATAAAGGGACCACTGTCATCTCATTTTGAGCTGAAGGCTGTGAGCAAATTTGAGAGACAGATGCTGGAAATGCTGCTGATCATAGGGAGGCAATGAGAGACAGGTCAGAAAACGCCACTCCCCACATCTGTTGGCCCTAGGTGTAAAATACTGGCCTGTGAATTCCAGGTTGGTGGTGGCATAGAAGGGGTTCATTTATCTCAAGCAAAAAGATGGAGGAAAATGAGTGAAATATGATTATGCACCAAAAAGCCCAGATTAAATTTTGATAGCAGTGTGCTTTGCGATTTGAGCTAGCAGGAATTATTACAGCTATCTGCAGACCCTCACACGTTTCGGGCTGCTAAAAAATCTCTACAATTTTTTTTCCCCCAGAATAGATTATCTCAGTAAGGTTACAAGCCCTGAGGGCTTTCACACAGCAGTGTCTTCTCTGGTTTTATTAAGGGAAGTTGCAGGTCAGGCAAGCTGCTGTGTGCCCCAGCCAGCTGCAAGAAGGACCATCTCCATGGATATGCAATGCTGACCCCGCCAGGGCTCGCTCCTCAGCTGAAGTGGGACAATACTTAGGCAGTAATGTGGACCTGGAGATAAAAAGGGACGTGTCAAGCCACCACTGAAGCTGTGGCAAAGCAGCAATTTCGGTGGTTCACAACTGTGTTCTGTTGTGAGCAATGACACAAACCCAGAACTCCACTCTGCTCCTCTCTTGCATGTTTCTCTCCCTCTCTTTCACCCTCTGTCTCCCAAGTGCGGTGCAAAGGATTTTTACACAGAAAGAACATACATAAGGAATTCTGGCTGATAGCCAGCAGATCCTACACATCCCAAAAGAGGCATCAGGCCTATGGGACAATGTATTACCACCAAAACACCAAGGACACATTTGATCAATCAAAGTAGGTGTATCCTCTTACAAACCCACTGGATTGGAGGAAAAGAGGTACTTTCCCATGCTTTTTTCTCAATCTTTGATCCTTCTCAACCTCCCACACACCCTTCCCTCCTCCTGCAGCTGCCAGAAGCAATAAAAGCTGTGCCCACCACACATCCTCTCTTGACTTCCCTGGTGTTTGGGAGTGGATCAATGCTCAGCACTGACTTACCACCATCACCTCTCCACTGCTCATGCTTCTCATGATTAAAGCTGACAGCTTTTTGTGGTGACAATCTGGGTCAGCAGGTGAAAAAACAAGCAGAGGTTGTAACCTGAGTTTAACGAGCATCTTGGCATCTTGGCCTCTTACTATACAATCACTGTAAAATTGTATTCCTCTATTATTTCCCATTAGGAAAAAAAGTAAGAAGCTCACAGGATTATATAGGGGTCTCAAAATACAGATACATTCGAGAGAAATCATTGTTGGAAAGACTACTTCACGTGTTGTTTTGGATCAAGTATCTTCATCCTCCCTAAATTATATAGTTTAATAACAAATAAATGTCATATTCTGCTACAGAGGATAGATATGAAAGTTCCTATGAAATTTCATGGACTGTGACCTATAAAATGTAGCAGAAACCTGCCTAGAGTGACAAAGACCAAGATGTTTTCTTAAACATTGTGTCTGTGATTAGTATATATCCTTATCTGCCACTCTTCTGCTTGTGAATAAGGAGAAGTATTGATTATTTGATACTCTGCCATCTGAAAATCATTGTTTCTCTCCTTTTTATTAATAGACTCCTCAGCAGAGTGAATGACTTTATAGTGCAAGCACAACGCAGCTTTGTGGGAGCTCCCAGGAGACAAGCTCCAAACAGGAGGCACTGAGCTGGGAACTTTCCATCACCACCTGCTTTGAATTTTTCTGCTTTTTGGGAGGGCATGGCAAAAACTTTCACATCAATTATATCATTTATGCCCTCTCTCTTTTTATGCAGCACCTTGTACTGGACAGGCATAAAAATTTATGTGCTATTGCTGACTGCTCTGGGTTGAAAGGGGATAGGAATCCTGAATAACATAAATGTCATCTTGGTGATGCTGAATGAGAAAGGAATTTTGTGTTTTAGTAGCTTGAGAAGCATCTCATTTTTACAGCCAATTATGAATTACTGTTAGGGGAAAAGCTCAGCACTGATGGTGTCTGATCACCAAAGCTCCTCCCTGCCTTTTGGTTGGCAATGGGGCCACACAAGTGGCTAAAGCCCAGTTTGCGTTTGTTTGTTTGTTTTCCTTTTTAACAGTTCTGGTTACTTAATTTTTTTTTTTTTTTTTTTTTTTAATTGCAAGGCTGGTAGTGGGGAAATCCAGCTAAAGGAATAAGAAAAAACAGCCACCCTAGCCAGAGCCATGTAACTGCTGTGGTAAAGGCTTTAAACTGAGAGTAGTCTTAGATTAGATATTAGGAAGAAATTCTTCCCTGAGGGGGTGGGGAGGCCCTGGCACAGGCTGCCCAGAGCAGCTGTGGCTGCCCCTGGATCCCTGGCAGTGTCCAAGGCCCATTGGATGGGGCTTGGAGTAGCCTGGGACAGTGGGAGGTGTCCCTGCCATGGCAGAGGGTTGGAACAGGATGGTCTTTAAAGGTCACTCCCAACCCAAACTTTTCTAAAATTCTACAATAAATGCCTGGAATTGGTACTGGCTGCACTGATCTGGATTGATTCCACACAGGGACAGGGGGAATTTTCAGTGCTGTCTCATTCATGGGCAGCTGTATTAGACCCGGCTGGGCTCATGCTGCAGCTTCACCTACTCAGGAACCAAGGTGATGGTGACACACATTCATTGTGTCCCTTGGTGCCAGGATCCTGTGTCCTTTGCAAACACGAAATGCAGCCTCAAACTCTCCTGTGCTTCCTCTGCTCTCCTGGCATTGATAAACAGAGAGGCAGATTTGCTGTTTACTGAGGTCTTTCTAAGGGTTTTAAGGACACTGGTGACGGGTGACAGATGGCTCCAGCTGTCTGCTGGCCACTAGCAGCTCCAGTGGGTGTTTCCCCATGGTTTTCCCTGCACCTCCATCCCTTTCCAGTTTTCAGGAGGAAAATGGTTGGCAAGGTTTGTCTCTGCACAGGAGGTAAGCGTTTATTTTTTTTTTTTTTGCTAGGAATAAATTGAAGTTATGTTTGGCAATGTCCTGTGGGAGAGAATTATCTTTGGAGACCGCTCGTGTCAGATGGCTGAAACACCTGATTATCGTTGCTTGTATTATTGACTGCTGTGCTCTGCATTGCTCCCAGATATGTGCAAGTTATTACACAGCTCAATACATCCAAAGTTGGGAAAAAAACCCTCAGCAGTGGCAAGTGACCTCGTTTTTTTATCCTCCCCTGGGAAGATATCTGTGCTGTCCTCTTCTCTCTGACTTGACATTAAATGCTTCCAGATTCAAGGTAGAGAACACATCATTGCCAGTTCTTCACAGCCTCAAACTTGTCCTAATTGTGCCCTCCCTCCTTCTCCTCATTTTTTTTCAGCTAATTCATCATCTTAATAAGGATCCCAGTATCCAGCTGTGGATCAGCAGCAATATTTTCCTATGGAAGCTACCTACCAGCAGCACCAGTCCCATAAAGTTAAATCTGGCTACACAGCTTGGTCCAGAGCAACACAGATAAGGGAATAACGTGTGAAAATTTCTTCCTCTGGCGTAAGACCTTGCTTTGAGATCTCCTGTACAGACTCAGGTTTGTGTGGACAGCAGAGAAAATCAAGGCAAGGTACACCACATATATTATCTGTCACACCCCTATGTGCACAGACCCAGGATCATGCTGTGAACTGCACTGTGAGGTCTCATGTTCACAACTGCCATCATCTCCCTTTTCTTCTGCTTCCTGACCTCACGTGTCCCTGTCTGATGTCTTTTTGATGTCATTTGTCCCTAAAGGTGATAGGCACAGGGCAGGAAAAGCTGCGCTGACACCTCAGGTGGTGCAGGAAGGTGACCCCAAGTGCCTTGGATCACTGTGGGACAGAGGATGTCCTTCTCCAGGGAAGGAGGGAGGCACTGGTGAAGCACAACTAAAGTTCTGCAGCTATTGGGTGCACTAAAACATTATAAAAGGCACGAGCAGCAATCAGCTCGCTCACTGCTCCCTGCAGCAGGCTCCACCCAGAACCTCCTGACAGCCCGTGAGGAGACACCTCTGAACCATCTCTGGTGCTGCAGCCATCAGGCACAGGAGACATGGATTTGAATGATCACAGGCCAGCTGTGGGAGTCACCCACTGGAAAAAGACCTCTGGAAGCTGATGTTGGAGTTACGTGAGCTCTGCAGGCACTTTTAGCTCCTTCCACAGGCATTCAGTTGTTTGTGATAGCTACAGGGAAGTCAGGTGGTTTCTAGCTTGTGAAGGAATTCTGTGCAAGTGGAGGACATTGCCTGCACACCGTGATGGTTAATGTAAAATTCAGTCCAAACAAAGCCCTTGCAGAGCTCAGAGCCCTTCCCTTCCAATGGTAACTCCTGGTTTTGTGAGCTCCTCAGCGTGACTGCCAAAATAGAGGCAGAAAACGAGAAGAGAGGATACAATGAGAAGGGCACTAGAACTGAGAGGACATCCCAGCTACAGCAACGAGATTTGATGCAGAACATCTTGGCTTCATTCCCATCAGGCTCACATGATTAGGGATGGCATTAGGGATGGTTTCCATGTGCACATTCCCATAGCACCCTTCCCTTCTGTCTGTTCCTTCCACACTGACCAGGTGCTCCCCAGAACCAACACCATTTCTAAGGAAAGTTACTCAAAGAGCCCCATGAAGCTCTCACGGAAGGGAAAAGACAATGATAAATTTGCTTTACTGGAAGTTAAGGAGAAAAGTCTTAATGAGCAGGAAGAACAGGCTCAAGTGTGGTTTTCCAATTACTGTTTCAAGTAAGTTACAACCGACCAAAACAACTAAATCTCACCCGTTGAAACAATTCCAAACTAGTGTTGGAACGATTTCTAAACAAATCCTTCAGCCAGAGCTTGAAGAAAGCTCAGCTCTGGATTTACTGCATAGTGCTGGAATTACTCTAGGCAGGAGGTATTTCTTTCCAAAGCAAGGTGCTAGTGAGTTTATACAAAGTATAGTCAGGTGTGCCACCACAACACCAGGATTTTTATGAATTAAGCCACCCCATCTGAGAGTACGTTTTGCACGGAAAAAGATTAGCAGACTTTCTGGGAAAATGATTATGAATCCCAGCATTGTTACTACAACTCAACCATCATATGCAGAGTTTCTCTCTAGGGCAATAATTTCTCTTTCCAGTGGTACAGCAGGGAAGAGATGGAAACTTGGCTTTCACTCCTCCAACTCCTTGTTACAGAGCACTTTGGCATTGCAGCATTATAAAATGAGCCACGCTCTCTTGAGCAATTTTCTGCTTTTTTTCTCCCAACACAAATAGTAAGGTTTCACATCTTACCACCGACATATATTCCAAATGTGTCCCTGGAATTCTCCATCTTTTTAAGTCTAGCTCATTACCATAATTATGCTAACTAAAAGGGAAAAGTCCCATCCTGCAGAAATTTGTGCTCACTCAGAAGTAGGAAAAAAAGATTTCCATGCTCCAAGGAACAAGAAGTCTTCCAATGCAGTGATTTAATAACAAAATCAGCACAGAAGCTCACTGATGCAGAGGGTGCAGAAAGAGTTCTTATAAATTATGGCCTAATGCTCCTTAACTATCATAATCTGTCAATCACCAAATGGAGAATAGAACAAACACTTCATTTTTCAGACTATGAAGATCTTGGACACAAAGTCCTCTGTGGCATCACTGCTCCAAGTTACACCAAGGCTGATTGGACTCACTCATCTTTCTAGTGCTGGAAGAAGTTTTCAGGGAGGAGAAGAAGGAATTATTTTTTTTCCCTTTATCTTAGTGGATTCCTTTTGTGTTCTGTCCTTACACTGTGAAGTAAGGTTTTTCTGACTAATGCAGCATCTAGCAGTTCCCCCAGCCAGCAGTGAGGCTGCAGATTAAGGCCTGGCAGCGTGAGGAGGAAAGCAGCAGCTCTCCTGTGGAGTGTCTGAAGGTGAACTCTCAGAAATGGGGCCAACTATTGGGTCATTTTTGTCTGATGTGAACATGCCAGAACAACTCAGGGGCATTAATCAGAGCGTAACACCAGCTCTGGGCAAAGGAATGAGGCCCATGCAAACACACTGTGGTTCCAATCCCATCCAAAACTCACACCAACACCCAGGAGAGCTCAAAGCACAGGTGAAGAGACCCAGCAGGGCTGTGACTCTCCCAAGTCCCATCCCTAAGGCACATTTGATGATCCCATCCCAGCAGAAGGATTTACAGGCTGTGGAGACACTCAGTGGAGTTGCACTGACCTTCCCAAACCCCACACCTGTGTGAGAAACCCCCTGCCATGGCAACCCAGCCCCCAAAGGGGGGTGATCATCACCTGAATATGTATTTCCAGTTGCTTCCTTTACTCCACTATTATCTCCTCTGTTTCCAAAAACCAGGAGAAAGCAGGGTGGACAGGCAGGAACATTTTCAATGCCCCTCAATTAATCACTTCTGAGCCCCCAGCCAGCCAGTATCAGGCATTTAACTGATGATTTAACTTGGAGATAATCACCCTGTGCCACCTCTGCAGTCAGGGGAGAGAAAATGGCAAAAGGGTCCATCCAGCACCCAAATCACTCCTGGAAGTGCTTCTTGCCCACTGCTGTGGGTTAAGGCTCCCTCTAAGGTGACTTAGGCATCTTTTCTGGTTGCCTTTAGATTGCTGCAATAAAGCTGGAGCTCAGTGCAAAGAGCACTGAAAGTGCAACAGGACTCAAAAAGAAAACAAACGGGTTGCCATTCAAGCCAGTAAACAGACATCATGAAGTTAAGTATACTTAAAAAAATATGATTTCAACTATATCCACATAAAATGACTTCAAGGATTATTTTAGTGATTTTTTTTTAAAATCAAGACTCATAAGTTCAATAAGAGATAGGAGATAGAGCACTTTCAATTTATTTGCACAGGTAGGTAAAGAAAATTTCCTTTAAAATAAAATTCTCATTTTTAAGAGGAATCCATAGTCCCAGTGTTAAGAAATTGCCCTCATGGCCAAAGAACCATCAATGAATTTTTATAGCTGTATTTGTCACAAAAAATGTATTATTTTGCTCTTTCACTATCAGAATATACAGAAAAATAATTTGAAATGTCTTCCAGACTTATCTACAGTGTGTCTATGACACTGTTTTTAGCAAGGGAGGCTCTGGGGACAGCAAAGAAATGAGAGAACTGAACGAGCTGCTCCCAGAGAGGCTGAAATAGGATTATTGCTTCCATTGCTTTTTGAACAATTGCCAGTAAATAATTATTCATAGAGGAAAATATACGAGTATGTTTAGGGTCCCTCACCACCACGAATGGTGAGCAAAGAATGAGATCTGACGTGTGGAGTGCAGATATTGATTTCAAAGAGCTCCATCAATTTACACCCACCTGGTACCTGGCCCTAGAGCAGCAGGAGATGATTGACTGAGAAGATGGTTTGGGTTGGAAGGGATCCTAAAGACGATCTCATTTCAGCCCCCCTAGACTGGGTTCTCCTTAAAGGGGAAACTGAGGCACGAAGTCAGCTATGCACCAACAGTCACATGAGAAATCTGTGCCAAGGGAAGCACAGCCAAGGTTTGTCTCTCACACCCTGTTGTGTGACAGCACTGCAGCTGAGAAACCATAAATATCCTGCTCATGAGAAGCAACAGGTTAATTTTAGCAACTTTCAAATGCCAGCAATTCAGACTGCAGCTACTCCCCTCATCTCCCTGCAGTTTGCATTCCTCTGCCTCCTTGCCAGAAGGTGCATTATGCTTATGGCCCCTGTCTTCTTCACAGCTTTCTAATGCACATTCAGAAGTGTTTACTAGACTTGAAATCACTGATGATTAAACAGCAAGGGAACTAGGAACTTGCTGGTCATCAACCCAAATCCAGAAGCCTCCTGCAAGACAGCACTTCCTGATGTAACATCCGAAATTATCATCATCATGGTGGTTTACACATTTGCAAAGCAACACTGAGAAAATTTTCTCATTGTTTACTTTCTGAGGAAAATAAAGGCAATGAGGCTTTTTTTTTTTGTATTCAGAACTCATGTGTGGGGTGCTTTTAATTTCAAATTATTTATTGAGTGGGTGACTACTGAGTCATAGGGGACTTCTGCCAGATGCCAAGAGATTCTCTTGGAATTCAGAAGTACAATATTATGTGTGTGAAAGTCAGGCGGTTACCTGAAATAGCCAAAAATCACATGCAAAAATATACAGCTGGCATCAGCAAGTGACAACAGAGCAAGAGACAGCAGCTTTTTAAAATACTTTTTTTAAACAGAGGGTCCTAAAGTCACAGGGAAGTGATTGCTCTTACTGTGATTTGGCCTTTAGAGAGCACAGCTCTGTGTGCCTCTTCATTGCAAAAATATGCCTTCTTTGGGGATATTAGCATTTCCTCCTTATCCTGCTCCTTTCTGAAACATGACACCAGCAGAAACAAACGCAGTGACTCACAACCTGAATAATTATTAATTTATCCACTGCGTGCAACTTCACCTCGGCTTTAAAAATCTTTTTTCGCCAGCACCAAGAATATTTAAATCACAAAATCTTTTGAAAAAAATATGAGCTGCCTCAGATCTGTATTTCCTTTATCGTGAAACACCTCTGAACATTCCTGCAGGCCAAATGCTGCTCCTGGGCACACTCCTGCAGCAACACCCTTATGAGCCAGGAAGTGATGCTCCCTCCCTTCCAGCTTGGCAGAACGAGCAAGGAGCGAGCAGAACATGTGATGCCAGCAATTTAAGCACGTTGTATTCTCCAGTGGGTGTCTGCAAGCTTTGGCAGAAGCCCCTGGTTATGCTCCCTGGGACCTCTGCAAAGAAAATAAACAAACCAGCACAGGAGAAGGACGCAGCCCCTGCAGGGAGAGGCTGCCCGGTCCCACAGGGCAGCCCTGGTGCTTGGCATGATTGCAGGCAGGGAGATGGGAGACAGCGTCAGGCTAAGTTAAAAAATGTTAAATTACATTAAAATAATGAACTTGGTGAAATGTTTTTGGTCAGCCAGTGCTGCTGGCTGGGAGGTCGCTGGGATGCTCCTCCACACAGCTCTCTGCAGGCAGAGGGGGCTGGCTCAGAGGCAGCAAGAGGTGATTCAGCTCTTCATCGTGTTCCAGGCAGGGCTCCGAGGGTTACCAGACTTTTCTTACAGCTTTTTGGCTGTTTTGGCAGCCTGTGCTTGTTACTGCCTGGATGAGATACTTCTTTCCAAAAAAAGAGACCTCTGGAGGATAATGACAAAATCACCAACCGCTGCACTTGGTTAGGGACCAAAACTGCTGGAGAAGGAACTTTTACCCATTAAAAGAACAAAAAGCACAGAACCAGACATGCCAAGGCTAACACTTGCATTTCCCTTTGGCTGTCCCTTGGTGAGCATCCAGACCTTGCCTTCAGCCTGCCTGAAGCCACAAGATTTTGGTTCCTCTCTGCACACCCGCAGCTCTGTCACACGGCTGTGACAGCGGGCTTGGAGCTCTGCACCTCTGCCACCTCCTCCCTTTCCCATCCACCTAAATCCTGAACGACATTTTTCTCTCTTGTTTTGGCTTTCCTCACTGACCTACTTGACAATGTTAGTGAATTTAATCTCAAAACACTCAGGGGATAGAGGGCAAAAAATATTTTTCCCAGGCTACCGATAAAGAACGGAGTTTCAGGGAGCTTAAAAGGCTCAGTGGGACATTTTGGTGACCAGAGGAAATTTAGAACCCTATGATAAATTTGGGATATTAATGTTAGAATAAAGTCGAACTGCTGGAAGCAGTATCTTATTGACAAAAGTGCTAGAAAGCTGCAAAGGTAATAAAGCAGGAATTGAGATGGATTACTGAGGATATGCTTTTGAATGTATTACTCAACGCCAGCTGTCGGACACCTCGTGAAGTCCTCACATGTTTGGGTAAAATACTGCACCTATAAATATCTTTCCTGATTGGGACTATTTAAATTAGAGTAACTGTGTTAAATGTGGTCAGTGACTTCTTATCAAGGCAGAAATATTAGTGCAAGGGTTAATTACTATAATGGGTTCTTTCTAGTCTGTCTTTGTTGACACTGTGAAAAATGGATGGTTTGTAGCTGTGGCTCTTTTCTTATTCAAGGTTTATTAAAGGAAAAAATCCGGTTTCTTCCTTTCAGTAACTGGTGGGGTCTTAAAGACAGCAGCAGTCTTGGCAACCAGTGCAATACACTGCATATCTCTAGGAAATCCGCAAAAAATATCTAAAATGGGGCACAAATAACATGGGGAATGGGACCAGCTCACCAGAATGCATTGCTATGGGATGCTTTCTGCTTTTTCAAACAATTCCTAAGCCATAAAATGTCTGACAAAAATTTCTTACTTGAACTAGTGTTCTAAGTTGCTGTAGGCTGTAGGAGACATTCCTGAGAAAAACATGTTTATTCCTCTAATGCTTACAGATGATGCCATGATGTTTATTCCAAACATTTTGCAGGCTTCAAATGCTGCGGGTCAAAATGTTGCACGAATTTGTCAGAACTCCTAGAATTTCTTAAAAATGAAAGACATTGCCCAAATACTGTATATTTCTATTAAATGAAAAACTTATTTAAGTATTTCCTCATGGTCAGCAGCATCCTTTCCAAAATAAAAGATTTAAAAAAAAAACAACAAAGAACTCAACTCCTACAGTTCTTGTGAAGTGGCAGTGGAAGTCTTTGTAACTTGAAAGACTTTCTTTTTAAGAATAAGCTTGAAAAGATCTGGTTTTGGAGCTGAAAATCCTCTGTATATAACTTAAGGATAGTTTGAGTTATTTTGGGCAGAATTTTAATTTTTGTGAAATGATGAAAGAACCAAAGGAGTATCTCAAAAGGCAGACTCTACTGGAGGAAAACAAACATTAAAACACTAATTATATAGACACAGGGAATATTTCTGCTACTCAAAAAAATAAACAGAAAGAAAATTGGGATTCAGCTGCAAACTCATTAACAACCTGTACTTTCAAAGCTTATTGATGTGTCTAGGGCAAATATTTCATAGAAATATTGAAATTTACAATAAAGCTATGCAAAGCCAAAAATACAATCTCTGACTCAAACCATTCCTCATTCAGCATTTCTCTGATCTCAAATTTTTTTTTGTCTCAGCTTGTTCAACTCTTCCATATCCACCATAAAATTGTGCAGTGAGTTTGTTAAAGTCATGCTAAAGGTTCGTTTTTTTTTTTTTTTACTTTCATCCTCCTCTATCACAACCATGAGGAAAGAAAATCTTACGTAATTTAAGATAATAATAGCTTCACTTGTTAAATATCAGGCTAAGTATTTCTGGAAAAGCGTTGGAAAGTAACATCAGTAAATAGAGAAAATAGCAGGGTGTAAAATTCCTATTAGTAATTAATTTGTCTCTTTCAAGACAGCTCCCTGAATGATGTGCAGGTAGCTGAAATGAAACACATTATTGCGTTAATTTATCTCAGAATTTCATTTGGAGCCTTTGGGTTTTTAAACAGGTTAAAGTACCAAAGAGAGCCCAAGGTCACCTTCAACAAAACTCTGCCACCTCTGAACTACTTTGTTTACTCTGACATGAAAGAGGACCCTACAAAGAGATTTTTTTTTCCACACCATAATTCCTGGATCAAGAAGAACAGAGTCCAAACTTCTGGACTTCTGGATGGATCCTCCCAGCTGGAACTTGACCTGGAAGCTCTGCAGAGGTGTGGAATGGAGAGATGGTCCTCTCAGGGCACACCCTGCCCGCGGCCACGCAGGGCTCCCAGGCTCTCCAGGATGGACCTGGGCACACCCCAGGGCTTTGGGCAGCAGGCACAGGGTGGCTGCAGCCCAGAGTCCTCCCAGTGCAAGTGGCACACACAGCCCTGCCCAGAGCCCCCCGACACCCCCAGGGTGCCGGACCTGGCAGAGGCACCACGGGAACTCCATCACTTCACTGAGCTCTGGATAAATTACCCTGTGGCTGCCCACACAAAACTGCCTCACACGGTACAAATTTACCCACACGAGCTGCTTCACTTCCTGCAGGTGCCTTTGTCATCCTTTCATTACCTGCTGTCCTTTTCCTGTGAAACCACGTTTTATTTTAAAAAGGCTGTGAAGAGCAAATGCAGCCATCACTGAACAAACAAGCCCAGCCTGTGGATGCACCAGACTTTCAGAGGAATCTTGCAGCAGTTTCTCATTTACACTGAATGAACTGACCTCCTCTTTGCTGTATCATCAAAAGTCATTTCTTTGCCTGCATAGTACTTAGTTTTTAATCTTTGTTTTTCTACTGGATCTAATGCTGGCTTTCTAAAGAATTTCTTGTTTGTTGGAGTAAGGCAGAGATTCCTAAATCACTGAAAAATACAGTCTTGTTTACTTAACTTTTAGATAACGCAAACAACTTACATATACATTTACTTGGTACATTTTCCTCTGGCTATTCAATTTGTACATTATTAGTGTCTTGTTAAGCTCCCTATAAATCTTTCAGAAAGTGTCACTTAAATCTGAGAGCTTTCCATGTTTTGGCTCCGAGCAGCATTTGGGACTTCATCCAAATATTTGTGCTCTTCAAGTTCCAAGAAACATCTTATCTGTCCCTATAATCACCCAAGGAATTTTGCATAAAGTAGCCTTTTATTTTCAGAACAAAAAGAAAACATCTGGCACTGGGTTTCTCTTTCAGCTGATAGATGCAGACTCTGGCTCAGAGGTTAGCTGCTGCCTGCATCCAAACATCCACCTCTGGAAGAAGCTGACAAGGAAAAGGGGAGCACGGGCATGGCACTGCTGAAATGGCCTTTCTCCTCGCCATTGCCTGAAATTCTGGTGAAAGCCAGTCTCCAATTTAGTTCAATTAGTTCTCTAATGCAACATGAATTCCACCTCATAGACTTCAAACTCCTGTTTACTGCTCACGTTTTTTTAAAGACCCGCAGTTAACAAAAGCTTGTGCCATGGTTAACAGGGGCAATATCTTTAATTGCTGTGGCCATGAAACACCAACAGCTGTCCTTGGATTATCTGCAGAGTATCTTTCACTTGGAATGGGAGATGAGACAAATGTCTATTAATTCAAATTAATTAATGGCCTTATGTATCCTGGTATGGACACTCAGGAGATGCTTGTTCAGCAAAACCAAGGGGTGTGTGTTTAATTGTGGTTCATTCCGGGCTGATCCATTAACTGCTGTGTGTCTTCCCAAGAATGCACGTTCATTAACTCTAGTTAATTGCCATCCAATTACCTTGAGTTATAATATGTCCCTAAACACCAGTGCAGACAAGCCCCCCGGAGATTTCATGTACTTCAGCCATTAAATAAGACATATCATGTATTGTTGGTAACTGATTACATCTAGTTTTGAAATAATAACTTCACAGCTATGCTTAAACTGTTTCCTATTAGGATTTTTTCAACTCCCCTATATAGGGTAATTGGAGTGATAACATTTCCTCCTTGCAATAAAGCACACTTGGTTATTATTATTACTGCACTTGGCCAAAGATGTTCCGTGTCATCTTTTTTTTTTATATATATATAAAACATTTATTAAGATGGAAAGAACAGCTTATATTTGACCTGATTATCTCAGGTTGATACTCTCACGGTGACAGACATTTTGTAAATTTTAGGGGTTTTTCACTTCCTTTTCGAATGTTAAGATTTTTTCTACAGCCTTTTAGTAGAAATTTCAAACCAGTACCTTACAATTCCATGTTTTGATATTTATAGCTCCTGCTAAAAGAAAGGCAGCTTTGCTTTTCACAAACTACAGCAATTCTGATAAACAATAGCGAGGAACAACTGACAAAGACTTCAGACAGTCATCACAGCAAAAAACTAAACCTTTTTAATAATAAAGCACAGCAGAGAATGAGTAATATGCTGGCATCCCTCTCCAACACTGAAATGTACTTAAGAGAAATAATTGACACCTTCAGAATATTTGAAAATAAGACAGAAGTTTAGGCCATAGGGTGCAACTTCATAAAAAAAAAAGAACTAATATAAAATTTTCTTTTAATTTAACATAAATCCCACATTAAAGGTAAGAAAAAAAAAAATTAGTCAGAGCTAAGACCAAAGACAAAGCTGTAGCAATAAATGTTCTTAAAACTGGTAAATGCCACTGGAATACATTTCTACTCAGTATTTCTTCCTTAAGCTAATGAAGCCCTTCCTGGACACTTCTATCAGATGAAAAATGAAGCGCTGAGAACTTTTAAAGTTATTATATCCAACGAGCCCTCTAAAGCTTCTGCTGTGAGCTGGGGATGGGGGAAGGGATCCCATCCCAGCAGGTCCCCATCCAACATTCACCCCATGAAGAGCTCTCTGCCTCAGAGGAAAATTTTATCACACCATCAAACAAACAAAGATATCGTTAAGCACCCCATTCCCCCCTAATATTCTTTAGCCCATGCCAAGAGAGAAGCTTTGCAATTTTTGAAAACTTGTTAAAGTTCTCAACTTCTAAACAAGTGAAACTGGGTTTTGGATGTGTGTGTGTGTGGATGCCCACCCAACTGCTGCCAGAGCAGCTTGCAGCCCTCCCAGTTATGGTCCTTGTCAATCTGAGAAAAAAATAATAAAATTATGGATTTGGTGTTCCCAGTTAACTGGGAAATGGGCAGAGGTGGCACTACTGGCTCTGACCTCACCTCAGCAGACCAATGGTTCCCTGGTGGGCAACAGGAATAGAAGAGACAGAAGAAAAACAAGTGAAGGATAAATGAAGCATTAAAATAGGGAGTTTTTCTGGGAGTATATTTAAAACAAAACATACACAAAAGCAGCAGCAGATTGCTTTGTTTCTGAATCACAGACTCACGGAACCATAGGATCGGCTGCTCTGATAACAGCCACTAAACCGTGGAAAAATGAACTCCCTGCTTCTGCTCACCGGGGTGACTGAAATCAGAAGGAAAACACAGCTCTTCCCTGCCCTGGGCCACACTGCAGGGACGATGTAGAGAACTGGGGCAGGGCTGCAGCAACGTGGTGAAGACACCCAGGCAGGAGATAATCCTGGATGCTGCAAATGGGCTCCAGGCTCTGCAGGGCATTGCTGCAGCCAGCAAACAGAGACTTTCCACCAGGGCCAGCTGCTGGACAAGTCCTGATTCAGAGCTGGGATGAGCAGCAGTCACGAAGGCCATGTTCAGTCACTCACATCCTCTACTTCCCAATGTCACTGGTTTTAGGACTCCCTTTTGCCAATGCACTTCCTTCCCCCTGTCCTTGCTGGTGCAGTGATGAACTGTGGCACCTCCCGTGCCAGGAGGAAGAGCCAGGCCAAGGAGCAGCTGCAGCAGGGCTCTGCTGAGCTGCACAACACTGGACTTGCACTATTGAAGCAGCCAAAAAGCAACAGCAGCTCACAGTGAATCTAACACCATCGCCATCAGTTCTTGCCAATCTCTAATAAAGCACAAAAGAAGAGGAAGATTTCCGGTGGGCCAACAAGCACCCTCTGTGCTCCACGAGAGCCCCTTGGGAAGATGGTGCTGAGTGACACCTGCCTCCTGAAAATCTTTTCTGGGTCTCTGATCCCCTAAAACACAAAGGAAGCCCCAGTCCTCTCTGCCAGAGCCCCAGAGCTGTGCAGTACACATTTTCCCTCACAGTGCACAAGACCTCTCAGTGCAGTTCCCCCAGGAACAAATTTCCATCACCTCCCCCAGGTGAGACAGTGCGAACTGTCCCAGCGCCACAGGCCCAGCTGCCACATGCAGCACGTGGCATGGAGATGAACCTGCCAAGCAGCAGGAGCTACAGCCAAACTTACAAAAATTTTCAGGTGCCCTTAGGTAAAACTCAAGCAATTAGTTAATATTCTCTGTCTCAAGATGATTCTTATGAATCTGAAAAAGACCACATGCCATGGTCGGTTCAAAGCATCAATGTATTTCACTATATGAACCAAGAACCCAGTCTGAATTCCTCCAGACATCTCTCCCACAGGACTGCTTCATGTCCCAGGTACATGGGCTCTAGTAACACCTAATGGTACAGCTGCATCATTTATTCATAAGCATTAAAAAAAAAAAAAAAAAAAAAAAATTATATTTCCGAAGTCACACATGCTGTTGATTCATTTATCCCAAATTAAAAAGCTTCACCTTCATATCTTCATCTCTCTTTCTGAAATTTAACTTTCAGTATTTTAATTGTTTCTTCCTTCATTGTTAGATCAGTATCAATCATCATCTTCAGGTACCAGAACTTGCACATTCCCGAAAATTATGTTAAATTTAGATGCTAATGAAAACTGTTTATGCTGGTTAACCACAGAAACGAAACCTCTATCGCAATCCATAAAAACTGTTAGTTATAACAAGAAACCTTAATTTCTACCTCAATCTCCTTTCTACCATCTGCTCTCCTAGAAGAGCAATCCCAGAAAGCATGGACTAAACAAACAAACAAACAATCAAAAAGGTAATTGTTAACTTGTCTTCACAGCACAAGAGACATTAAAAGAATTTAAATAGTTCCATTAACCATTATACTGAAAAATATGATACAAAACAAAGTAATCCATGAATGCCAGCACTTGCTGATATTCCTCCTCTCCAGACATTTTCCCAACCAACCAACGACACATTCTACATGGAAATAAATAATTGACCCGTAACACCCACTGAACACTCTCCATCCTCTCGGAAGGAATAAGATAAAAGACTTCCAACCATTAAAAGAAATACAACAAATACAACCTACCGCAGCAAAAGGGGATAATTATTCTTTCACCTAAAGCACTACACAGTTAATTATATATAATTACTTAAAATATTTATGTTTCAAATAATATTTGCACTGTCCAATCCCTCAGAACTGGCTGTGTGAAACACTGAGACTGCTCCCGCATCTGCTGCTCCCAGATGTTTCTCTCGTGGGTCACCACGTGTCGTTGTACAATTACAGAGACCATCATGTTCTGGGAAATGCTGCATCAATCAGCAGCAACTTTCCTGCGTGGTGGGATGGAGAGAGCTAAAGGCAGCCAGTTTTGGGATTAAGAACCATATTTAAAATGCACCCAAATGGTCTCATTCTCCAAGTATAAACTGACATTCACGCTGCTTATCTAAATCCAAAATCTCAATAGAATGTGGGGTTGGAGAAGGTTAAATTGTAACAAAGCTCTAATACAGTATTTTAATTATTTTCTGTGCTACCACAGCCATGTGATCTTAGAGAATCATCTTTCCTTTTTATTTGGTTTAGATGAGATACAATCTGATAAGGTAATTCACTGTATTTTACGTCTTAACAGCTGAAAATCTGTATTTCTTGCTTTTTTTCCTAATGTGCCCCAAAAGGACACTCAGTGCATCTACAGGATGAACAAAATTGTTCCATTTGTGCTTTGCATATTGGTCACGACCCAAAGAAGACCAAGGAAAACGAGACGAACCCAGCCACGCTACACCACTGCGACACAAAGTCCCATGGAGGAAGCAGGTAATGAGCTCATTTGAGCAATAATGTGACAGCGTGGCTTGTGCCATCTGGAATGCAGAAGGAACATCTCACTCCCTCCCTGCTTTCCCTTTCTGAGTCCTCAACTCTCTGCTCACCCCTCACAACATACAGGAATGCAGCGGGACAGTTTTGATCCCTGGTGTAAATCCCCTGACACACGGAGACAAAAGCATGAATTCACATCATTTAAAAAAAAAAAAAAAAAAAATTAAAAAATATTGTACGTAAATACATCATTCTCTTTATAATCTGGACAATTTAGTCAGGAGCTATAGCCTACCTCTTGACTGAGCTAATATTCCACTTCAGTTATCTTATGCACCTTCTTTAATGAATACACGTTCCTTTGATTAAATTAACATTTTTGTCTACCTAATTAGCCTGAAAAACCTGTGCTGAACCAATCTAAAAGTGACTTCATTACTGCTCATTGGTGCATGTTTGCTACCCATCACTGTCACCTCAACAGGTGAAGGATTAGGAGAACATTAACTCCGGCTTATTTGGTTTTTCCACAGCCAATCCAAGCCTTCAATTGACCCACTAGGACAGTGACAGATGTTTTAATTATGTGGCTTCATTCATTAATGCTCATTTGCCTGGCTGGCCAGGTTTGTAGTTCTGAGGGACAGTTGAACAAAAAATAATTAAAGTAACCAGCTTAATTACCTTGTTGCATTTTATCCTTCAGCTCGTACTGCTCACGAGTAATGACAAATTGAAAATACAAATAAAAGTCAGTTTATCCAGACCAATGAGCTCGTAAGGACGCTCACCAGAAGATGCATCACTGCTTGTCTGGGAACATAAGCACAACTTGCTTAACAGGCACTTACTGTACATTGGTTAATGAAATCATACCAGAGCTAATGAATATATATAATTGGGTATGCAGCTGCCACTAAAAAAAGAAAAATGTTAGTGAAACCACCTTGCTAATTCAGTTTGCAGAGACAATTAGAGAAGGCCCTTGAAGACAATCCAATAGACCCTGCTAATACTGTGACTCCTATTGATTATTTGCATGATGGTATCACGTTGGTTTTTCCTGACTGGTTTCTCAGTCAGACAATCCTCATCTACCTCTAAAATAATAAATAAATAAATAAATTCAAATAAATTCAAATAATTTTCAGGAGGAAAATAAATAAATTTTTAACACATTGTATTAAAACCCAGCTAAAACAGTGACTGACACAATTCAACCTCCTGGGTGGGACTGCACTCATCAGGCATCAGTTCCAATTCCATCTAATGTAGAGGTAAGAACGTGTCTAAAACAAATCTTTTACTGAATAAATCAAACCTCGGGTGATAATTATTGCAATCTGCACTGCAAATCTGGTGCAAGGTCTTGGAAAACCTGTGCCAGTGAATCCACTCTAGAACAATATTTGTCACAAACTCTCCAGCTGTTTTAACTTTTTTTGTTCTTTCACTGTCAGAACTTGCATCGCTAAATGTCATGCTTCAATGACAGTATCTCTTCTTTCATCCTCTTCTAGAAACCCTTCAAAACATTAAAAACCTTCCATGTTGTTTTTTATACGGTATTACATGAAATCCAAATGGGGTGAGAAAGGGCCTCTGAGGATTTTTTTTAAAGGGTCACTTGATTTTTTCAGCATCACCTCAGAATTTTTTTTTCCCCAGTTCACAGCAGTGAATGAATATGACAAAAAAAACTGAGGCAGAAAGTTTAAAACCTCTTTTTTCAAGACCACCAGACATCACCCACCTGCAGCAGACAAGAACAGCCCCCACCCAACTTACAAAAAAATTGGAGTTGGAAAAGCATGATGCCATGGTCTTCCCTCACATCATTTACCCTCCTGCCTACTGAAGAACCTAAACAAAAATTCAAGACTTCTCTAGTAAATTTTAGCATCTGTAACTTTTTTCTATTAACAAGTTTTTTAGAAAGCTCTGGATAAATAATAAGTATTGATACATGCATTTTATCCCAGTCATGGCTTCTTCTTATCTTTTCAATGAGCTTTTTTTTTTCCCACAAAATATCCTGTGGAGACAATTTGGAGTTTGTTTTCATTTTCAGGCTCTGCTGAGCTAAGCATTTGATTCAGGGAAAATAACAGGTTTGAAAGGAAGGCTTTGGGAAACTTAAACATAACAGATGCTTATTTGCAGACATCTGATTTAAGTGAACTGAAAACCCCAGTCTAAATCCTGGAAACCATAAATGTCAGCCAGCTAGAACAGAATAATGACCACTTATCGATATGGATGCACCTAGCAGATAACAGAGTTCTGGGACCATAATATTCATGTAGCTGCGTTCAGTTTGCTGCTTCTGAGCTCTGGAATTACAGCTGGCAACCCCATCCTTCAGTTCTCAGTGCTGTGCAGATGGCTCCTGGTGAAGGGACCTGTTCACCTGCAGCTGCCAGACTTCATCCAGGATCAGGTGTGAACTAATTAGCCTGGGATTAATAATCCAAGGAAACTCATCCAGGACATTCCCAGTGCTGTGTAAATGGCCAGCCCCAGGCACCTTGGGGATTTTCAGAACCCATGGAATGCAAGCTGACAACTCTGAATCTCTTAATCTTTGAAATCACAGAATCTCTGAGAGCAAAATCAACTCACTGGCAAAACCACTGTGAAATGTCAAAGCAGCCTGGACTGGGGTTTGGTTTTTCTGTGGGTCCATAATGAGGTAAGACTAAACACTAAAATAGCACTGAAGTTTGCAAAAATTTACTGAAAATGTGAAAAAATGTAGGACCATTTGAAACAAAACCCTTGGCACCATAAATCAATCTAAAAGCACAGAGAGAAAACTGGCATTTTAATGACAACTGCGAAATTTCAGCTTAGAAACCAGCGTCAGGTCAGGCTTTTTCATACTTTCTCATGCTTTTCACTTTTCTTGGATAAGGGATAAGACACTCACAGCCCAAACCACTTGGATGGCATTTCGCTCTTAAGTTTGGGAGGAACATTTTGTTCCCTGTGCTCTTGTCCTTTCAAACTCATGTTACACCTTCACAAAAAATGAGTCACCAAAGCATTAGGTGCACCCTCTCAGCGAGGTGCTCAGATTAACTCCAGAGCCAAGGAAAATAAAAGCAGCTACCAAAGAGCAACTCACCCTGCCCAAGTCAGATGCCTGCTGTGGGATGTGCTACCTGAACTCTCTCTTTGCATACCTGAAACTTGGCAAAGGAAATTTCACATCAGATGTGTAACATTCTTGATTCCTTAAGGCAGTGGCCTGTCCCAGTGGTGCTAACACCACTTCATTTTCTTTTTGTGCTTCTAATTACTTTTCATTACATCTTCCAACTTGTCTGAGACATATTTTGAGAAATGCTGGCAGTTTGATTCCCCCATGATTTCTTAAAATCATGGCTAAAAGCCCAATGTGACATTAATGTATTTTAATTAAATTCATTACTCCATTAATTCAAAGTGATCTGAGATAGTCTAGAACATTTCTGCAGATCTCAGTGGGAGTGTGGCTGAACATCTTTGAAATGTATGAGCTGACAGACATGGAGTTTGCTGGGTAAGGTCGACAGGACACACAAGCTTAGTTATGGGCTGCATTTTTTGGTGGCAACACCCCAGAAATACTGTACAATGCACCACATATACTTTGCTGGGCAGTGAAATGTTCTCCAAATCTTGATGAAAGTATATGGCAGCCTCACTGAAATTTTATGCAAATCTCTCAAGGAAATATGGATGCTGCATCTCTTAAAATACTCATTTAAAAGGGGCACAAACTTTGTTTATTAAGTTCTCCCTGACCACTGAGATGGTGTGGGCTGGGCAAGAGGAACAGTGACCACTGCCCCAAAGGGGGGTGTGAGCCCCCTGAGGAACCTGAGCCTTGACAAAGTCATGTAAATGTTAAACCTGGGAAAAGCTAAGATTCTTGCATCAGCCACCAGAAAGAGAAAAATCAATTTTGTATAAAAAGTAGCTTATTCTAGTTAGCTGTGAAACAGAAGAATTTAATTACATCGCTACATATTATGAAAGGGTTGTTCTACCCTGTTGATTTTGGCAAGTCAGGCCACTGGGAGTTATTGAATGAGACAACAGCAGGAGAAAAAAAAGGAAGAATAGAAACATGAAAAGAAAAAGAAGGGGAGACAAGGAGCTGATAATGACACATTCTGTGAGTGGTCAGGAAAGCAAGAGAAGACAAATCACTCTATGGTCGGGAGAAGAGATCAATAATAATATATATACCATGGGGCACAAGTCAAGAAGAAATGCAATTTATAATGAAGAGAAGCATCATTAAAAACTTGGCTCAGGACTTTCTGGGTGCTGCAAACTCTTGGACCTGCTCTGGCACTCCAGCACACTCCATTTCTGGTGGTGTCACCCCACCAAACACAAAACTTTTTGCTACAAGCTCAGAGCTGATAGGTAACCACGTTTAAAAGCTGCAGAGCACTGCCCCACCTGCACGGCGCAGGTGCTGCCTTCTCGTATCAAGGCAGGCATCAGCAATGTGCTGCTAAAAAAGCACTTCAGTATCATTTTGGCTGTTCTGTGACATTGATATTCATTTTTTTACCTTGCATTATAAACTCACTTCTGAAGTTAAGAGTAGTAAAAGCAATATCCCGTTGCCACAGGGTGAAAACTTTCATTCCACACTTCTGTAGTGTATGTTTCCACAGCAAAGAAAGTTAGTGAAAAATGGGCTTGTTAAACGCACTCCGTTTAAAGTTAATGTTCCAAACTTTTTTTTTTAATATGATGTGTAAAAGTGAAGTTTTACTTCGAGAATTTATTAAGTAAGAGGAGTTGGGCCTTAAACATGCTACCAAAACCCTGAGGACACTACAGGAATATAGTCCAGGCTTTACATTACATAGTAATTTTTTTTTTCTTTCTCATGCATGGACTGCTTGAGGTAAATGGCTGCATGGAAAGTAAAAAGGAGAGGTTGACAGATATCACTGAAAAACACATCTAAATATTTCACTATCCGTGTTGACACAGGGGAGAACTAAATCTCGCATCATTTGGAGAGTCCATTTAATCTGCCAAAACCCCATTAGTAATTACTTTCATTATTATCCCTGTCCCCAAAAGGCTATTATCTTTATTAAATAATTGATAGTTCTGCCTGTCCCTTTTCAAAGGTTGCAGTCTAAAATTTTTGAGAGAAAAATCAGACTGGAAGCCTGAGTTTTGGGTGTTTGCAGCCTGAAAAAACCATGTTTATGGCTGTGCAATAAAGACCTGGGCAATGGGTAACTCATCACAGCCCAATGCATTGGTGAGGATGTACTGAGACATTTTATTCTGCCTGCTCATATCTGCAGTGTCTGGTTAAGAGTTGGGTAACTCCAATGAGTATTCTGCAGTTAAACAGGGTTAACCTAACATGAAATCTCTTGTATTTGTGGTGGACAGGATCTATCCAGCTGCACAGAATATTCCTTGGGCTTTGCTCACACATGGGAATTCTTGAAAATATGTCTGAGGGCTTTGTAGGGACCATCCAGACTGCCTCAGGTGGGCTTGGCCAGCAGTGAGGCACCTAGAGAAAGCATCACCTTCACCCTGTCACCAGCTCACCACAATTCCCTGAGGCTGGGAACACACTCGTTCACCCACATCCCTCTGACAGGAGGGACGTTATGTGCTCTTTGTAAATGCACACATTTCTCCTCTGTTTTCACAGCTAACCAAAACCACTTCACTTTAGAATTCACGTGCTTTTGTGCTGTTCTCTACAGCAACGTTCCCATATTTACAGCTGATCTGGACGAGCAACAGTAATAGTCGTGTTTTGCTTCAGTACTTGCATCTCCATCACAAAACCCACTAAAAGGGTTGCAACACCAAAAATGTAAAGATATTTGGATTGAGGATCTCCTTTTGTTCCTGGCTGATGTTTCAGGAGCAAGTATAATTTGTGACTAGGTATTCCTGAATCTGCCTGGGCACTCTGATTGCAACTACTCAGGGGAGGGATGTGTGACCTGCAAGCAGAGCCTGGCGTGGGCAGGCTGGGGCAGGGGACACATGGACACTCTTGCCTTGCTGAGGGCCTCAAATTACCCACAGTTTTATTTCCAAACTCACCAGATGTATAAGCACAAGAAAATGCTTCAAGCTGTTCACATATTGTGAAATTTGCACACAGCACAAAAATGAATCCTTGTATGTAACGTTTCTCTTTATGTGCTCACTGTACTTTACACTTCAAAACTTTTGAGTCCTTAATCAGTTCAGCCAAAACACATTTATTCAGAATAGGGTTTTTTCAGAGATTTTGACTCAAGGCACACAAAAGAAGATCTCCTAAGCCACACAGAGAGAGTGTTGCACTCTACACTCCAGCTCTTGCTTTATGCAGTTTTGTAAAGAAGTCTGTCCTCCTTCCATCGTGAAAGAAAAACCTTTCATAGTTTTCATAAAGCAGGTGAGAGTATTTAACAATTACCCATCTCCAAAGGCATGTTTAACTTCCCTCGTTTATAGAGCTGCTGGATAATATTTACATGTTCTCAGCTCCCACTGGTGACCTCTCTTTCCCTACTAACAGTACTCCTCAGTTCCCATACTTTCAAAAGCAAATATTTTCACTTTCTTTCTTTACAAGCACATTGGAGTCATTAATCCCTTTCGAATCCAGTGCATTCATTTCTCTGGATATAAAACATCTCTTCTTCACCTACACAGAATATTTTCAATTTACCCTGAATTGCAAGAAGGCTCCAAGTTTGCGGAAGACATTGAGCACCCGACCCCTCGCCTCGCCTCTTCCTCCTGGGCTGCAATTCAAGCTTCTCCCTTTTGTCCTTCCCACAATAGTCCCAGGGATCAGACAACCTGGGGACTAACTAACAATCCCTCAACACAGTGATGGGTTGAATAATAGTGACACATGTTTCTGGAAGCTGGTAATGAACCCTTTTGTAATTCACACAGAGAGACGAACACTTAAACACAGCGACCAGATGTATAAAAGGAGAAAGATCCACATCCAAACCTGTTCGGTGCATTTTAACAAATAATTAGAAAGAAAAGATGTCTAAGACTGAAAAAAAAAAAAAAAAAGAGGGAAAAAGAAAGTGGGCACAAGATGGAAAAAGGTGTGATCTGCTCTCATGCTTCACTTCAGTATTTTTAGGTATTTAAGATTGAGCCATAAGATGAAGGTCTTATTGTTGCCTGTTTTTTAACGTCGCTATCCTCGTCACACCTGGCAGAACATTTCCTAAAGGCTGCCAAAATCTCAAATCCATTTGTGGAAGAAACAATAATCAGCCATTAATAGATTTTTGATTCCCTATTCATCCCAATCAAATTCATCGAAGTGCTCTCATAAATCCGTGACTGATTATTACAGCCCCTTCATCATGTTTGTCCTTCCTGGGAGCACAAAAGCCTGTCAAGGAAAAGCCACTGTAATTCTGTGGGCTGCCACCAGCCAGGTACTACAAACTGACACCAGGAGGGCTTTCCTTTAGTTTGATTTAAGGATTTAATGACAAAAATGTGCACATCTTTTCACAGCTCTGTCTGTAATTGCAGGTGCTATATCTGCATGCTTGGCTGGAGACGAGGGAAATGTAACTCCTCCTTGAAAGCCACTGTTCAAAAGTCCAAAAATCTAAGGAACAAGTAAACCCAGTGTTGCTCTTAGACAAGTCTATAACATTTACACAACACCCTGTACATACATGAGTTTTACTTTCTTCCCTAGCAATCTTTGTGAGGTAAATTCTCATGTTTTGGCTGCAGTATTGAAAAAAAAAACCAAACTCAACTCTCAAAGTCTACATTGTGTCTTCATTCAAGCATTTTTTGATACAAATCCATCAAACCTCAGTTTTGTTCCACTGCCTGGAAATCTGTACTCGTACATCTTTTTCATACCTGATGTTTTACTCTCTCCATTTAAAAAACACACAAATAGAGAAAGAAATGCACTTCAGAGACAGCAGCAGAGCAAGAGGAATGAATTCAGCAATGAGATTCACTTTGCAGTTCAGGTTGGAGCATGAACCAGGGGCTCTGGGAAGTCAGCCCCACAATCTGGGTGTGCTCTGGTGGAGAACAAAGCACAGCCACAACCAAAGTCCAGCTTGTCACAGTTCAGTACATGCCATGATTCCAAAACATGCTGTGCAGGGTGCTGTGTGCAGGGAGGGATGGGACAGACTCACTCCCAGAAATAAAAGAACAATTTCCTTTTCCAATTTATTTTTTTTTTTTCTTCTGGCACAGATAATGGTTTGACAAGGTCTTCTGCAAGGAGCCCATGGGCTGCTCACGAGCTCCTGGTTAGCACTCAGATGAGTGCTTTCACTCATGACTATTTCTCCAGAACGACATTTTGCTCATTAGAAGGACCTGAGCTGCTGCCACAGTTGCAGGGGAAGCTCATTCAGTGTCTTTCCAATAACTGGACCTACTTGGAATATAAGCTTCAGTCTCCAGCACTGCTGAGCCTATGGGCAGCTCAATGCCAGCATTACCGTGGAAAAGAAAAAAAAAAAAAA